>QRFJ01001148.1:209516-545367 GCA_006176705.1 Cocos nucifera
TTCAAACTTATATAAAAAGATAAATGATTGGTAAATAAGGATCCATAAAGCTAACATAATAGTTGGTATAAGACTTTTTGGTTTACCATGATGATTTTGACATTTACCAAATACATTGCGGCTGGGGATCTAAACTAGCAAAGATTTGAACCCATCCCACTAATCATTTGAATTCATACATCAAAATTCTGAGATTAATGTATAGCCCACTAGGGCAAACCAATTAGGAATCGGCTCGAATCTATGTTCTCAATCCAAAAACTTTATTCCTTGCGTTCTACCAGTTCTGGCCCCCACATGATACTTTAGAGTTGATTATGTGGACCACATATCAACATGGTAGGAAAAGAAGGGCAATGGTGCATCATTTTAAACCTTGTGCTCTTCCATACCACGCATGCATCCACACACAATTCCACCCAAGCAAGTGGCCAGAAGAGACTCCACATAACAACTTGGAGAGTAATGGCCAAAGGCAAACATGTGCATGGGGGATTGTGGTGTTGGCTTTTGGAATAATAAATACTCTAGAATGTGGAACTTGGAAGCACCACCGCATCACAAAGTAAGAAGGTGTAGGGTAACAAAAAGCAGATAAAGTGGAGCACAGAAAGTGATCGGACCCAAGATCTTAAAACCAAGAGGAGGACGAGGAAGGCAAGCATCCCAAGATCTCAAAACAAAGAGGAGGGCAAGGCTGGCAAGCATTTTTTTAAAATCAAATCTAACGTTATAAATGAGCTGTGTGGCTCCACCACAAACAGATCTTAGTGTTCTTGGAGCTATCATGTTGACCGGTCATCATAAAAAATTCTTAGCAAACTTGGGCACCAATCATAGCCTTGGATTATGATGAAGCTAGACCGAACTTGATGAACATATTATTAGCAAAAATTTAATTTATATAGCAAGGAAAAGCAAGTTCAGACATGCAAATTAAGATCCACATGAAAACAAATGAAGGGTTATAAATATTGAGAAAATGTTTAATTTATGCAACTCTTATTTTACTCGGTTCTATCCTTCCTGGAGCTTGCCCTTTGTGATCATCCCTGATTTAACTCTTCTACCACCATACTTTCTTAAAAAATATTGAAGCATCCATGCATCTATGTGTGCAGGTCGGCAAGATCATTATTTTCAAATTACATTGTAGAGAGCCTGTAGACACAGCTAGCTAGCCCAATGATAGAAAAATTGATGATATAAAACAAACAATTTTCGTGATATATATTTTAGCAAATAAAAGATTCTACATATGTTACAAGATAAAACTCTATCCTATAAAATAAAAACTAATCCTACAGATTTGATTTGCGATTGTAATTGAAATCAAAATCAAAATTAAAATAAATTAAATTAAAAATTATGATAATCTAATTATTTTTTAATTAAATAATTAGAATAAAAATTATTTATTCTCATTCTGATTTTGAAATCCATTTTTTTACAATCAAATAAGCCCAAAATGTATTATCTTAGTTCACGGTAGTGCGTGTATTTAATCAGCGCATTGGTAACAAGGGCCAGCTACCAGTACAAACAACCAACTTGATGTTGCTCCATAGGGAACTGGGTCCGGACTCGTCAGACATTGGACGCATGGCTAGAAGCGCTTTCCGCTTTCACATAGGTATACGGAAAAGAAAGTTATACGGCCGTAATTTATGTGGATATATATATATATATATATATGTTTTGATACTCTGAACGAGAAAAGGACAAAGGACACCGTATCCATGCCCCAAGGTATCACCTTGAAACTGGGCCCCAGTTGCTAGAATTTGCGTGCTTGAGGAACATGGAAAAAAAAACACAAAGTTTTTCTTCCTGCACCCCCCCTAACCCGTGGCTCACCTCTCCACGCCGCCCCCAACCCCGCCCTCGTCTCCCTCACTTCTTTTCACTTTCCCTCTTTAATCATTGAGCCTCAAGCCAAGCCCTTGGAAGATGAGTAGCCCTAACAAACAAGGGGTTTGTTTTATCAAATGTCTCCCAGGCCATCCACTTCCCAAGGCACAAAAGGCCGGGGGTGTCTTGGGACTCAGCACCCTACCTCCTCAAATGTTGCTAACCTAAAATTACAATAATAAGTTTGGGAGGGTGGCCTAATGAGCATGGTCGTCATATTATTGAAGCATTCCACTTCAAGTTATTTTCAAGTAATCAATCGATGGATAACTATACAATTATTTGCAAATTCTATTTCTAAATTAATCTTAACTAGTCAAATTAATAAATGTATGCTCAATCGTTCACAAATTTTATGTTCTATTCATAAATTGTTGATAAATTTTTGATGATTGATGGTACAATATTTGCTGTTGGTGGTGTACGTGCTTACGTTTATGTTTGTCATCGCTAAGGCCCCCATCATGCCTAATATAATTTTTTTTAAAAAAATCATTATGTCAAATTTGTAACGATGAGATAGGATATTTATATAAGGGCGCCAGTATAGCTAGTAAAATAATTCAAGATGCGTGCGACCTAAGTCATGCTCTCACCTAATTTTTGTCTACATTTCTTTCTGTTTTTGTTTGAAAAGAAAAATACAATCATAATTATGATGATGATACACTAAATATGGCTTGAAATCATGATGCGATGCATCACTGGAAGTCCGAAGAGGATACCATTTCAAGTATCAGCGCGCCTGGGATACCTTGCATTCCAAGCATCAGGTGGAGAATAATAACAATGTGTCTCATTCCATAAAAATCGAAACAGTCTTATCTCAAAATTTCTAAAATTCTAAGAGTTAAAGTATGTGATAACAAATGAGCAAAAGATGTATTCATAAGATTTAGAGTTACAAAAAAAGGAAAAGAAAAGAAAAGAAAGATGGGTATATGGAAAGGGGCTAAGTCTAAGCATTCGTATACTAAAATTGGCCCTAATTTTTTATGAAAAATATTTGATTTTTGGTAGGGTTTACAAGGGCTTGAGAATATATCATACAGTCCTGCTTAGCTGAAAATAATTGTAACTACCTTAACTCAAGGTATGGTAATATGCTGATGAATAAATCTCGACCACGTCTAAATTAAATTGAATAAGATTTAACAAATAATTTAATCTAGGCTACAAATAATAAATTCATGCAAATATTTCAAATATTTGTAATATGTAGACTTATGTGGTAATATTAAGCAAAGCCAGCAGCAGGAGGTAACGAGATAAAATTTTGGGAAGACGATGAACATTGGTACCCTGCCGACGCCTCGAGCCCGTGTCACTCATACGTGTCATCACGGGGGATTTCCGCTGGTGTGGGGCAAGTCATTACGCCCATCATAAAATTTGTTTGGTAATGAAAGGTGAATTGAAAAAAAGATAGATAAAAATAATAATAATAATTTGATGAAACATGATAAGATGAATAAAAATAATTTTTAAAAATAAAAAAATAAATAATATTTATATAATATTTATATTAATTTTTTTAAAAAAAATATTGTTATTATCGATTTATTATACTAATTTATACTAAATAAGTAAAGTAATATATAAACTTATAATTATTATAAGGCTATAATTATATAAAAAATTATATTTATTTAATTTTAATTTAATTTAATTTAATAAATAATTTTATAATTAAATTATTAATAAATTAATTATATAAATAACTAGCTAATTTATAATTTAATTTAATAATTAATTTCATTAATAATATAAATAATTATTTAATTTATAATTTAATTTAATAATTAATTAATATTATATAAATAATTAATTAAAAATAATAAATAAAAATAAAAAAATTAAATATAATTTTAGTTATTTAATTATAATTATTAAAATTATATACTAAAATTAAAATAATTAGTAATAAAATTTAATAGTATATGATTAATAGTATATATCAAAATATATAAAAATAAAATGAATGAAAAAATAAAAAAAATATTATAGTTTTATCAAAAAATTAATAAAAGATAATTTTGTTAGTGCAAAAATTTATCTATTAATACTTCATCCATTCTTTCTTTTATTTTTTCAAATTGAAAGGATGCAAATTAATGAATTAGGATGGATTGAGAAACTTAATTTTTTTTTATCCATTCTTTTCGTAATCTTTTGAATCAAATAATGGATAAAGGTCGTCCATCCTTCTAATATTATCTATCTTTTTTTTATGATCTCAACTAAATATAGGATAAATTTTTTGAACATATTTTCTATGAAATTCTTTAAAAAATATGCAATTGCGGACTCCCATTTTAGAAAAGAATATAGACAAAAAAAAAGACAGATGCATCCCATGCCATCGCTTTCCATTTGTAGCTTGCATGTTAAATTAGATGGAAAAGAAAAAAAATCAAAAAAACACAAATTATATTTATCTTGAAGTTAAGGGCCGGTGGCATTATTTTTTTATTTATATATGAAGAATAACATCAAGATAGCATTTGCTTCTATCCCCTTAAATATATATATATATATATATATATTTACAAAAAGCATTTACATAAAACTTTTGCTACTTGTCGTTTTTATGTTGGAGCTTTTTGAAACTATAGAATTTTACTTCCAAAAATACTAAAGATTTTAGTTACCAAAAAAAACATAAATGATTTTACAAATAATTTAAAAAACAAAAAAATTCATCATATATATTGTTCAATCTAATTTATTTTACTCTATGGATATTCAAAAATAAAAATAAAATATAAGAATAACATCAAACTAGCGCTAAATATTACAAGCTGCTATGACATAGATATTGCGGCTTAATTTAAGTTAAATATAAAATATATTTTCATAATTTTAAAATTTACAAGGGTAAGGATGTCATGATATTTTTTTGTTCTGCTTTTGTAGATATTGTTGTCTTTAATCTTTCTCTCTCTCTCTTTTTTTTTAAAATAAAAATTCATTAATTGATGACTTTTTTTTGTTTTTTTTTTGATAACTGATTGATGGACCTTTTGGAAGGCACGAGCGAAGACCCCAGGGTGATTATATATAGCTTTCCCGACCAGCTAGATGGATGACATCCTCTGTCTGATGGAGATCATTTAGAGTCTATCTTCTGGGAGAGTCCTTTTTGGCATGCCATGTGTTCTATCTTACAGCTCTTAAAGCACATATATGGCACATTAAAAATTCTATAATAAACTCTCACTAACAAATCTGGGTGAAGAGAATGAGGTTGGAACAAACTATCCATTATTATTATCTAAGAATGCATTTGATTATTTTTTTTATTTTTTATTTTTATTTTTTTAAAAATTTTTGTTATTGAGTAAAAATAAAAAATAAAAAAAAAATATGTTTAGTAACTATATTGTCATTAAGTAAAAAAAAATTATATATAAAATAAAAAAAATTGCTTTGCATATAAAGTAATTATTTTAATTTTTTATTTTATTTTTTTACTTTTCATGGTATTACCAAACTTTATTTTTTAATTTTTATTTTTAAAAAATTAAAAAATATATATATATATATATATATATATTTTAAATAATTAATCAAATGCATTCTAAATTTTTGCAAATATGATACCTTTTTCTTCCGATCCACCGCCACTCTGCTCGGGGCACTGAGTTTTGGCAAGATCTGGCTCAGGTAGCTCGATCTGATTAGATCCACCTTCAATCTAGCTTGCAAAAGAGATATAAAGCGACCTTGCTCCTTTTTTTTCTCACAGCAACATGCAGAATGATGGATTGCAAGGAAATGTTGACACTTGGACTCCGACAAAGGAGATCCTGGCACCAGCATCTTAGTTGGTGGTTGACCCGATGGTGACCTACTAATTTACAAATACTTACTATATTATAAAATCATATTTCATGTACTATTAATATAGATCTAAGTGAGATAATACACTATTTTTCTTTTTTTTTAATAAAATGGTACATGTCCATTTGGTATATCTATGAGCTTTCTTAATATGTTGATATATGCATGTCCAACAATTTTTAAGTAGGCATCTATCATTTTGTTGATATATGTCTTAAGCTTTATCGTACATTTCAGATAGAGATAATGCATGGTAAGTGTTGTTATTTTGTTAATACTTAGTCTATATTCAAGCGATACATACCTAGCCTCCTAAAATAGTTCATCAATATTAATTTTTGTGTGGTACTGTCTCAAGTTTCAGGTCAATCTATTATTTATGGTATCATCCTCAATACAGTAAGGACAGAAGTTTTCAAAAAAATAAATTTTTGAGTTTAAATAGTTTAAATTTTGATATTTGATAGCTAGGAAGAGGAGAAGGATGAAAAAGAAGAGAAGATGCCAAAACTAAATTAAAATAAAAGGTTATGGTTAGCTAGCAGAGTTCTCGGCACCGTCAATGATATGCTGGTATGCAATAGAAGAGATAAAAATAAAAATAGGAGAGAGAAAAAAAAAAAAAAAGAAAGAAATTGTTGGACTTGGCTCTCAAAAATTTATCTATTAGGTGGGTTTAACAAGTATTTGGAAGGAAAGTGATGGTACTTCAAGACTTATAAAATGAGGCACAGGGTGTATAAAAGAGATCTTTTCCACATGACATGCTCTAATAATCTCACCTGAAAATATTTAAGCCTATTTGATATTAGGCACTCCTCTACATCATCAAAAAAAGTCAGCTAGAATATTGTTGTTGATTTATGGTATTTTTTTAAGAATTATTTAGTTAATAAACATTAAGATTGATATTTTAAGTGGTCATTACTATTTTTTAAAAAAATAAAATTATAATTAATCTAACTAGTATATCATCAAAAGTAGAAAAAAAAGCTATAATGAGAAGAAGTTAGAGCCATAAAATATTTAACATATCCAAATCCAACCCTAGAGATTTTATAAATTATTTTATCAAATACACACTTGGTGGATCCTTTAATAGGCTAGACATAGAACAAATTTAGACCCTAAAAACTAGCCAAATTAGACCTTGAGTTTACTAAAACCTGAACCTAATGATCTAATCCCGTAATACCTCCATGAATAGATGGCATATAGCTTTTTAATTGCTTGACATAGCAGTAAACTTGCATTTTAATTACAATGTAACTTCTCTTGCTTTATAACCTACGTAGCTATAAGTTATTGTGTAATAAAGTGATAAGGAAGTTCCGCATCAATCCACTCTCTCTCTCCCTCTCTCTCCAAAACATTTATTAAGGAAATTAATTATTTTCTTTTTCTTTTTCAGAGTAAAAGTGAAATTATTCATGAATAAGAACTAATCCAGCGGGTTTCCGAGTTAGTGTGAGGTGAATATAATGTTGTTAAAACTTTATGACCTTTTACAGGACAATTTCACCCAATTGTCTACATTAACTTGCGACAAAAGCATACCCTTCGTCTTTACCTACCCTATCCACCATCCTTTAGAGGTCCTCTCCCTCCCTCCCTCCCTCCCTCTCTCTCTCTCTCTCTCTGGGATAAATCCACTATGGGCCACTCGCATGTCTCGCCATGTGCATGCCACACCACATGGTGTGTGCAGTGTTTCCAACATTCTCAAAGGCGCCCAAGGACCACGCCTAACTGCTTAAACTTGGTAATGCCTTTAAGAGCCCCTCCACCCATTTCCATCTCCATCGCTCTAGTAGATGTAACCTCCCTCTCTTTCTCTTTCATAGCACCTTAGAGTATCCTCTATTGCAGAATCTCCAACAATAGTAGATTTGCTATGCTGGTTCTTCAAGAAATCTTAGTCCTCAGATTGAGATCGATCTCTCGATCGGTAGGAGTTCGACCACCAATCTCATACTTTAAATCAGAGTTTTATGGCAATAATTGAACGCTAGAGAAAGAATTTAAATATGTTCCTACAAATAAAAAAAAATAGCAAGAACAAAAGTGCATAACTCCACTATCTTCTGCCGTCTTTTCGCCACAGCCACAGCTAAGATGGTGCTGTCTGAGCATCCACCTCCACACAACCTCCTATCATGATGGATCCGCAACAGTATCTATTGATCATGGCTATATAGTCCTCTCCTAATGTATGATGAAAAGCCATCTAGAATTTGATGGGCAACAGAAGCATGATACACGAAACAAGATTAACTGCATTTATTACGAAACACTATAACTCTCTGAATGAGTAGCTTTTATAGCCTATGACTCTTTTAAGTAAGAAAAGAATTGGGGTCTCGGTAGCCTTTTAAGCGTGGGATGTGAATCAAGGAATAGGCACAAGGACTTTTTCTTCTTCTTCTTCCTTTATTTTTGACATGAAAAGTATTTTCCAAACAACAAATGCGTGGTTGATGTCGGTACGTCATCAATTTGAAGGCTCATACTTAACTTCCTCCAGTCATTAGTTGTCAATTTCTTCTCTGAGTTAGTTTCTATAGCTAGATTTTACCTAAAAATGATGCTCTGAATCTGATGATCAATGACCTATCCAATAAATATAATCCACATTGCTATGCATAATCAGAAATTAAGCATCACATGCCAATTTTGAAATGAAATACACATGGTTATCATTTAGCCTAAATAAGATCTACAAACTTCCCATGCTTAAATTTTGCAAGGAGATTTAGAAGTAATTTTAAGCTTTGGCAGATGCTGTTAATGGAAAATTGGTGGCTTCTTGGAGTGTCTACTTTTGATGAAAAGCAATTAACTACGACGATGCGGATGATAATCATGCACAACAATAGTATAATTTAGCCTAATCGGATAATCCAATAAGTCATGAACTAATGCTGCGGCATCAATGAATTGCAACTTCCAATAGTGCAAATTTTGATTGAACACCAAGTTGTCACGTTTTAGAGCGGTGCAATAGCAGAATAGTTATATGATGATTGAACATATTTCAGAGACAAAGGGCTGGTTTATCGGTCCTAATCCTAAAGGCATCGTGAGGGACATGGTGGTCATTCCTGGATCACATATAAGCATCAAGTTTTTTCTTTCTTCCCTTTTTTTTTTTTTTTTTTTTTTGACGCAAAAGGAGAGCATCAAGTATTTAATTTGCTTCAGCATACCGATATTAATCTTCGGCGGGTTCTCCATCTTAAAGTTTGGGAATTTTTGCTTCTCAATAACTAACCTGTCCTAAATCCTAATACAGATGCGAATGGTAGGTCTTTCACATAAAAATACCGGTAAGCCAAGTTCTTGTTATTTGCATTATTTCACTAGGTAAATAAAGTGGCTTGTCTTACATGGATGATGTTTTGCGACAACTTATCTGTGATTTAGATGCTTGTAAAGGTCACATACACTAAATTTATGATGTACTTGGTACATTTTAGTAACAAAACCCATATGTTGCTTATACAAAGGAAAAAGGAAGCAGAATAAGTTTGTGCTGGCGCACATGAAAGAGAGGGGGACGGGGAACAAAAGCATACATAGAGATTCGGGTAATATTTTTCGCAAGAAGAAATCATTAATTTTCTTTCACGACATCATCCATTCGATTGTACCGAGCATAGATCATCCATCTAAATAGATCTTAAAGCAATCATCAAACGATCCAACGTTGGATTTATACAAACAAAAACCTTGTCTCCATATATAGAAATATGGTTGGAAAAAAGATGGATGATGGCACCCATGGATGTCAAAAGTTTTTTATTTTTATTTTTCCCCTTGAGGAGGAGCGTGGAGAGAATAGAGAGGAGCAGAGTAAACTATGTATTCTATTTAGTGAAGTGCAGGAGGGGGGCGTGAGGCCGTGGCTTTTAAAAAGGAGTTGGGTCACCCCATACCTTTCCTGGATAAATCCTCCCATTAGTATCTAATATTTGTTTGACCAAGAAATGCTAAAAAGTATATTGCCACGAAGCTCAGGCAAGCTTAGACCGACACAAGGGAACAACGAGTGGGTGTAGAAAGCACGTGAGGGGAAGAGCTGGACTCGCAACTTGTTCATATAGAATTAGACTTTTAATTCAAAATTGGCTCCTCGTGCACATGGCCGACTTGTGGTGGGGCCACTTATTCTAGTACCATGGGTGCCATTGGGTTTGCCATTTTAGGAGCTCGCTCCCGTTTATTATGTGAAGGACTAAACCTAGAGAGTGGTGTGCTTCATTATGCATTACTTTTTGCATGATGAGACCCATGGCAAAGTCCAAACCAACAATTAGCATCATGCTAACTGTTGGTTTGATGTCGGCCGTGATGGGATGGTGTGTCCCCATACGTGAGAAGCTGATTGAAAAATATCAATTAAGATAAAATATTATCAAAAATATAATAGTATAATAAAAATAACATATATTACAAAAAAATTATTTTATCATGAAAATATATTTATAATGACATGAATTTTAGTTATGAAAAAAGTTTAATCCTTCGTGATAATTTAATAGCTATTGCCACTAAAATATGACTTTTCATCAAAAAAGTTGAAGTTGGATCAACGTCCTTCGAGTGGGAGACCTGCAAAAAAGTTCTGATCGAAAATGGCTTCGACGAGAATCCTTCAATGCTCGAGTTAGATTCAAAGGAACAGAGAGATAGAGCATTGAGAGTATTAGAATTTATATGCCTTCAGAGGTCTCTCTTCTTGGCCTTTTATAGATGATGATGATCGGATCAATTCGATAACGAATCACTTCTTTTCAATTTAGGTATTATTGGTGCAGAAATCCGTCCTCGCCGGAGGTTGCCGAAATTGAGGCAGCAGAGGTCGCCGCCGGGATCTGCAAAATAAAGTCCCGTCCGGAACCGATGGGGGGGTGGCTCCGGCAGGACCCTCCGACGGTCAAGTTAGTTTCCGGCCAACAGTAATGGAGTGCTCGGAACGAGTTCCGGAGCTTAGAGATGAGGAGGACAGCTTAGAGAGTCGAGAGTTCAGAGAGCTCAGCCTTAGCATATCGGGAGGGTCCTTTATATAGTGGAGCTTGATGGTGACAACTGCAGCCGCATGCTGGCGGGCCGCTCGAGGTTCGGCGGAGTCAGTCTCACGGGATGGTGCCGTGTGCGGCGGATTGAGGGTGACAGCCATCGCCGCCTGACAGTGGGTCGCTATCGCCCGCGGCGGACTGACTGATGGTGCGGCGGACTGACTGATGGTGATGGTTGCAGAGCTTGCCGAATGAAGGGTTGAAGGCCTTCGTCGTGTGCCCATTTCGGAGGAGTTCGGGCTCCTGAAGAGGAAGATAGGAGGGAGTTCGGCTCCCATAGGCGTCTGGCTAGAGGTATGCAGCTAAGGCTCGTCCGCAGAAGAGTTCGGCTGCTGAGAATCCGAAGCTCGGCCGTTTGGGGTTCGGCCGGCTGTTGGACTTCGGCTGAGGCTGGGACACTTGAGAGTTCGGTAGGAGCTCGGTCGGCCGAAGTTTGATGAGGGCGACCGCTGAGGAGTTCGGCCCAGTGACGACTGCTGAGGAGTTCGGGCTCCTAAGTGATGACTGCTGAGGAGTTCGGGCTCCTGAGTGACGACCGCTTGGGGATTCCACTAAAGCCCGTCCGCTGAGGAGTTCGGCCGCTGAGAGGACTTCATTGAAGCTCGGCCGCTTGGAGTCGGTCCGAAGGAGTTCGGCCGTGGGAAGTCCGAAGGAGTTCGGCCGCATGGAGTCGGTCCGAAGGAGTTCGGCCGTGGGGAGTCCGAAGGAGTTCGGCCGAAGGGGAAACCCGGGAGGAGCTCGGCTGGCTGAAGGGTCGGCCACCTGTAGAGTTCGGTAGGAGCTCGGTCGGCCGAAGTTTGATGAGGGCGACCGCTGAGGAGTTCGGCCCAGTGACGACTGCTGAGGAGTTCGGGCTCCTAAGTGACGACTGCTGAGGAGTTCGGGCTCCTGAGTGACGACCGCTTGGGGATTCCACTAAAGCCCGTCCGCTGAGGAGTTCGGCCGCTGAGAGGACTTCATTGAAGCTCGGCCGCTTGGAGTCGGTCCGAAGGAGTTCGGCCGTGGGAAGTCCGAAGGAGTTCGGCCGCATGGAGTCGGTCCGAAGGAGTTCGGCTGTGAGGAGTCCGAAGGAGTTCGGCCGAAGGGGAAACCCGGGAGGAGCTCGGCTGGCTGAAGGGTCGGCCACCTGTAGAGTTCGGCCGAGGGACGATTGCCGAGGAGTTCGACCGCCTGGAGTCGGTCCGAAGGGGTTCGGCCGCCTGGGCTCGCCTGGAGTCGGTCCGAAAGGAAAACCCGGGAGGAGTTCGGGTGGCCGAACGGGCGTCTGGGAGGAGTCCTGCCGCTTGGAGTCCAAGGAGCTCGGCCGTCAGGAAGTTCGGCTGGCGGTGGGAGTTCGGCCCGGAGCCTGGCGCTGGGGAGTTCGGCAGCTAGGTAGTTCGGCCCGGACCTTGGCGCAGGGGAGTTCGGCCTCTAGGCAGTTCGGCCCGGACCTTGGTGCAGGGGAGTTCGGCCTCTAGGCAGTTCGGCCGTGGTAGGGGCTCGGCCTGGCGCCTGGCGCTAAAGCTCTTCAGCGGCTACTGGTTACATTGGGCTGAGCGTCGGGCCAGGCTTCGGCAGGAGCGGGATTTATCCCCAACAGTAGCCCCCCCACTCCCGAGTTCAAAAATTGAAGGGAGGGAGTACCAAAACAGGCGACTGCCGAAGTCTTCTTCCAGGCTCCGCATTTGTTGCAGCTGAAGCTCGGGGGAGGTCTCATCTCCAGCCAATATTGACGCTGAAGTTGAGGCTGAGGCTTGGGGGAGACCTCATCTTCAGTCGATGTTTGGAGTTGAAATGGAACTCGTTTCCAGCTAAAGTCGATGAAGCTAATGTTGAAGCCGAAGTAAATCTCGCCTCCTACGGTCGAGGTCGGATTTGAGCTCCTCGGGGGCGACGTTGTCTTCATCAGTTGAAGTCGACTCGAGGGAGACCTCCTCTCTTGCAGCCGAGGTTGAAGTGCGCGCTCGGGGGAGATCTTATCTCCTGCAGCCGAGCTTCTTCGGGGGAGATCTCGTCTCTAGCCGAGGTTGGTGCTCGCGTTAGGATGAGGTTCTCCTCCTGTTCCTAACCGAGGTTGTTCACGGTCGCTCAGGAGAGATCTTATCTCTAGCCGAGGTTGTCAACGGTCGCTCGGGAGAGATCTTATCTCTAGCCGAGGTTGGTGCTCGTGTTAGGACGAGGTTCTCCTCCTGTTCCTCCGAGGTGTTGTTCCTAACCGAGAGATCTCTTCCGAGGTTCCGGTCCTAACCGAGATTATTCCGGTCGCTCGGGAGAGATCTTATCTCTAGCCGAGGTTGATTCGGTCGCTCGGGAGAGATCTTATCTCTAGCCGAGGTTGGTGCTCGTGTTAGGACGAGGGTTCCTCCTGTTCCTAACCGAGGTTGTTCCGGTCGCTCGGAGAGATCTTATCTCTAGCCGAGGTTGTCAACGGTCGCTCGGGAGAGATCTTATCTCTAGCCGAGGTTGGTGCTCGTGTTAGGAACGAGGTTCTCCTCCTGTTCCTAACCGAGGTTGTTCCGGTCGCTCGGGAGAGATCTTATCTCTAGCCGAGGTTGATTCGGTCGCTCGGGAGAGATCTTATCTCTAGCCGAGGTTGGTGCTCGTGTTAGGATGAGGTTCTCCTCCTGTTCCTAACCGAGGTTGTTCACGGTCGCTCGGGAGAGATCTTATCTCTAGCCGAGGTTGTCAACGGTCGCTCGGGAGAGATCTTATCTCTAGCCGAGGTTGGTGCTCGCGTTAGGACGAGGTTCTCCTCCTGTTCCTAACCGAGGTTGTTCACGGTCGCTCAGGAGAGATCTTATCTCTAGCCGAGGTTGTTGACGGTCGCTCGGGAGAGATCTTATCTCTAGCCGAGGTTGGTGCTCGTGTTAGGACGAGGTTCTCCTCCTGTTCCTTAACCGAGGTTTCGGATCGCTCGGGAGAGATCTTATCTCTAGCCGAGGTTGTCAACGGTCGCTCGGGAGAGATCTTATCTCTAGCCGAGGTTGGTGCTCGCGTTAGGACGAGGTTCTCCTCCTGTTCCTAACCGAGGTTGTTCACGGTCGCTCAGGAGAGATCTTATCTCTAGCCGAGGTTGAAGTGCGCGCTCGGGGGAGATCTTATCTCCTGCAGCCGAGCTTCACTCGGGGGAGATCTTATCTCCTGCGGCCGAGGTGCGCGCTCGGGGGAGATCTTATCTCCTGCGACCGAGCTTATTGCTCGCGTTAGGACGAGGTTCTCCTCCTGTTCCTAACGCGGTTGGCTGCTCTTTCCCTATCACTACATGGTTTTCGCATCCAGGAATAATATTATCGAAAGAAAGAAATTTTATTGAAAGGAAGTTACTAGTAGCGCATCCCCAAATTCTGTATTTCAAGATCGTGATAACGTTGTTCCTCCGCATTTCTTCGGCAATAAGTTTCGGGGTGGACGACCTCCTCATGCTGGCCTCCTCAATTTGGTGCAAGCTCTTGTTGCTGGGAGACGACGAATCGCTGATGCACCGAGATCTTCCCAGGGCCAATGTGAACGACGCCGTAAGGTGGCCGACCTTCTTGCAGTCTCTGGCTACGGCAGCGCCCTTAGCCGATCTTTTTCTGCTTCAGGCTGGTACCGGAGGAATTTACCCAGCCGCCCCGTTCTGACGAGCTCCTCAATTTCGTCTCGGAGCTGGATGCATCCCTCCGTGTCGTGGCCGTGGTCGTGATGGTAGAGGCAGTACTTATTTCGATCGCGCTTATTTGGGGGAGATCGTAATCCTTCCGGTCTTGGCAGCTGGTTTTTTACTTCGGTGAGAATCTGGGTTCGAGGAGCGTTGAGGGGGGCATAGCGGCGGAACCTTCCGGGAGGAGGACTTCTTCGCGCCTCTTTATCAGGGCGAGTTCGAGGAGTTCGGGCCCGCCTGCTTTCGTAGGGGGTCTGCGAGTGCAGCCGAACTTCACCCAGCTCTTCCTCGTCCGCCAGCCGGTCCTTTCTGACGAGCTCCTCATCTTTCAATTTGAAGGCTTCTTCCGCACGGGCATATCTCTCGGCTCGAGCCAGCAGGTCGGCGAAGTCCCTGGGATACTTTTTTTCCAGAGAGAACAGCAAGTTATTTTTCTGAAGGCCGTCCTTAAGTGCGGCCATTGCGATAGACTGGTCCAGGTCCTGGACTTCCAATGCCGCACGTTAAATCGAGTGACGTAAGTCCGGATGGATTCCCCTTGCTTCTGCTTGACGCTCATCAGGAAATCTGAACCTCGGCTCGGTCGTCGGCTGCTGATGAAGTGGGCCGCGAACCGACCGCTCATCTGGTCGAAAGAGAAGATCGTGTTTGGCTTCAACGCCGAGTACCAGTTCCTCGCTGCTCCCTTTAAGGTAGATGGGAAGGCTCGGCACAACATGGCATCTGAAGCGCCGTGAAGCAGCATCATGGCACGGAAGGCCCCCAGGTGATCAATCGGATCAGAAGTTTATCGTAGCTTTCCAGTTGAGGGAGCTCGAAGGTCGGTGGAACAGGTTCTTGCATAATTTGGGGAGAAAAGGGAGGTTCGGCACGGATGTCGGCATGATGAGCCGAGGTGACGCGGTCGAGCTCTTCAATACGCCGGTCTATCTCCCGTAGCCTGCAATCGAGGGCGTCGTCTTGGCTGCTGATCTTCGGATGCTTCTGACTACGAGTGGGAAAGGTCTCCCCCAGAAGATAACAATGATCCGAACATGGATCCTTGGCCCTCGGTTTCCCCTTCTCTGGGGCGACCGGTACGCTGGCCTTGGTACACTTCCTTGAGGCCGATTCCCGACGTCCCAATGGTGGGTTCTCTGGTGGAGTCGCCACCGAGGGCTGCTGTATAGCCTGCAATGCCTCCGTGAGGCCACGGACCTGTCGGACAAGTAGGTCGAACTGCTTCACATCCACCGCACGTACAGGTGGAACCTGAGCTGCCGGGGCCGGAGTGAGAGCGGACGGACCCGAACGGGATCGGGCCGCGGAGGCTGCCGACCTCCGGTTCGAGACTCTTCTGGGGGGCATTTTTATTTCCAGAAAAGGAATCCTGAAGAGGGAGAAGAGAGATCCGGAGCAGGGGAAGGAAATCGTCGCCGAGCACTCCTTTAAGAACAAGGAAACCTCGAAGGTTCATGCCCTCCTTCTAGCGCCAATCTGTTGGTGCAGAAATCCGTCCTCGCCGGAGGTTGCCGAAATCGAGGCAGCAGAGGTCGCCACCGGGGACCTGCAAAATGAAGTCCCATCCGAAACCGGTGGGGGGGTGGCTCCGGTAGGACCCTCCGACGGTCAAGTTAGTTTCCGGCCAACAGTAATGGAGTGCTCGGAACGAGTTCCGGAGCTTAGAGATGAGGAGGACAGCTTAGAGAGTCGAGAGTTCAGAGAGCTCAGCCTTAGCATATCGGGAGGGTCCTTTATATAGTGGAGCTTGATGGTGACAACTGCAGCCGCATGCTGGCGGGCCGCTCGAGGTTCGGCGGAGTCAGTCTCACGGGATGGTGCCGTGTGCGGCGGATTGAGGGTGACAGCCATCGCCGCCTGACAGTGGGTCGCTATCGCCCGCGGTGGACTGACTGATGGTGATGGTTGCAGAGCTTGCCGAATGAAGGGTTGAAGGCCTTCGTCGTGTGCCCATTTCGGAGGAGTTCGGGCTCCTGAAGAGGAAGATAGGAGGGAGTTCGGCTCCCATAGGCGTCTGGCTAGAGGTATGCAGCTAAGGCTCGTCCGCAGAAGAGTTCGGCTGCTGAGAATCCGAAGCTCGGCCGTTTGGGGTTCGGCCGGCTGTTGGACTTCGGCTGAGGCTGGGACACTTGAGAGTTCGGTAGGAGCTCGGTCGGCCGAAGTTTGATGAGGGCGACCGCTGAGGAGTTCGGCCCAGTGACGACTGCTGAGGAGTTCGGGCTCCTAAGTGACGACTGCTGAGGAGTTCGGGCTCCTGAGTGACGACCGCTTGGGGATTCCACTAAAGCCCGTCCGCTGAGGAGTTCGGCCGCTGAGAGGACTTCATTGAAGCTCGGCCGCTTGGAGTCGGTCCGAAGGAGTTCGGCCGTGGGAAGTCCGAAGGAGTTCGGCCGCATGGAGTCGGTCCGAAGGAGTTCGGCCGTGGGGAGTCCGAAGGAGTTCGGCCGAAGGGGAAACCCGGGAGGAGCTCGGCTGGCTGAAGGGTCGGCCACCTGTAGAGTTCGGCCGAGGGACGATTGCCGAGGAGTTCGACCGCCTGGAGTCGGTCCGAAGGGGTTCGGCCGCCTGGGCTCGCCTGGAGTCGGTCCGAAAGGAAAACCCGGGAGGAGTTCGGGTGGCCGAACGGGCGTCTGGGAGGAGTCCTGCCGCTTGGAGTCCAAGGAGCTCGGCCGTCAGGAAGTTCGGCTGGCGGTGGGAGTTCGGCCCGGAGCCTGGCGCTGGGGAGTTCGGCAGCTAGGTAGTTCGGCCCGGACCTTGGCGCAGGGGAGTTCGACCTCTAGGCAGTTCGGCCCGGACCTTGGTGCAGGGGAGTTCGGCCTCTAGGCAGTTCGGCCGTGGTAGGGGCTCGGCCTGACGCCTGGCGCTAAAGCTCTTCAGCGGCTACTGGTTACATTGGGCTGAGCGTCGGGCCAGACTTCGGTAGGAGCGGGATTTATCCCCAACAGGTATATTATGCTGAGTTTTTAGACTAAAATTCTCGAGATATGGTAGTTATCCTTTTCTTATTTATCTCACCATTATCTAAATAAAGTTATGGTTGAAATAAAATATGACTCTATAATCGAATTTGAGTGAGACTTTGTTCAAAGAATTCTATACATGTGTACGAATGGAATCAAAGACGATAAAGTTAACCCAGATTGAAAATCGAGATAGAGATCAGCTGAAAGTAAAATAGGGGTTCGGTGAGAATAGAAGATCAGTAGGAATAGTAGTCCAATAGAAATAGTGGCTCAATGATTACCATTTATTTCCGCATCCTGTGCCAAGCTCGAAGACCTTATTGGTGCACGTAAGCTGAAGTATAGCTCAAAAAACTCCTTAATCGATGTGTCTACCAGAGATCATATTAAAGTATAGAATTCGAAAGAACCCATCACAAGACTTTTAGTCGAGTTTGACTTCGAAAGAATCCTTATAGGTCTTTTGACGATCTATACTTTGGAAGAATCCTCTTTTCCAGACAGGCTAGTAGGTCATGGGGATATAGTGTAACTGAAATAGACATCACTGAAGTCACCAAAGTTGCTATACTACCGAGGTTGACATATCATCAAGGTGCCCTTTTGTCGACCATTAAGAACAACTGACCACCAAGCAGATAAAACAACGACAACCACCAAATCTTAGAAAATTAAATCAAAAATCTTGAATGATGTGCTCGAAAAAGTCGGAGTAGCCTCCTACAACTTCTTCCTTACGGCTCTGACCTCAATCTATAAATAAAGATAATCAGAAGATCCTCAAGATAATGATTCCTTCCTCGTGCTTTTTTCATCTATTTTGCGAATTTTTAACCTACTTGAAGAACGTTCATCCAACTCTAACTTCTTCGATGAAAAGTCATTCTAGAGGTAACAATAGCTATCACAAATTGCAAGTTTTGTGTTACCTTCTGAATCAATGAAAAAATCTAATCACAAAATGATAACTTAAATTATAATATCTTAACATTGATTAGAAAAAAATGATACTATAGTTTCTAGCACCAAACAAAATTATCGAGAGAAGATAAAATTCACTATTTGATGAGAAAATTTAATTCTCACCACTATAATGTTTTCATAAAGAAAATTATTAAATTTTTGTGATGACTCTTTTGTTGTCACCTATAAAATGATTTTTGATAAGTAGAAGAAGTATAATGTTATATATATATTACAATAAGAAATTTTAACTAGAGTTCTCTCCCTCGTGTATATGCCATAAAATTGTATTTTCATCATTACTCTCCTAGGCATTCATATGCACATATCGTCATCTTTGTTTCTATGGTTTGCGTGTTTATACAAGGTTATTGCCGCAATAGATAATAACAGTGAAGTTGCAAACAAAGATTTGATGGCAACTCATTTTTTTAACTATTTGTCTTGAAGAATATTTTCAAATTGGATTTGGAAAGAAAGATTAGAACACTTCGGTACTATCGTCTCTTTCCCATCATCTCGACCAAGCCTTTTATGCCTTAAGTTTTGTTAGAATTTTCAAGCTAATCAGGTAGGCTCATATTTGGTTCTATTCGAAATTAAGCTTAAATTTATACAAAAAAGGGGCTTAAATTGAGGTTGAAATATTGGTAAGCAGATCGAACTTGATCTTAACTTCCAAGCTTGAAATCAATTTTCGTTGGCATCATATGGCCATATTTCTTGTTGACCCAGTAACTGCTCTAAAACTTGATCAATTCAATTATTTATGATTCTGAACCATCACAATTCTGATCAATCCAATCTCTTTGCGCATGCTCAAAGATGGTATTGGAGTATTGAGAATGTTTTGAACTCGTAAATAATGGAAGAAAAAAAAAAAATAAAGGTGGATGGTTAATAGAATGAATTAGCTTATGCAGATTTAGTGAAAAGTTTTATTTCCAGCATGCATGGCTTTGTTGTATTTCATGATATACTCGAAATTTTGTAATAGGAATATAGTTGTGATTTTTATATAATTCAAAATTTCATATATCTTTTTAAAAAAGTACGGTGAGGATGCCGCTATCATTTTTGCATCTTGAACCTCTTCTAAGCGAAGAGGAGTGTTCATCAGTTGGTTGGTTGGCTCAGTGCTGCATAAGTTTCAAACTGGGGAGTGCTGTAATTTTTCTTCAGAAGGAATTTAAACTACAATACTAACAAAGAGGATGAAAAGAAAACCTTTTTCTCTCATGGGGTAATCAACAATAGCTTAGGAGATGGACAAAAAGATCATGGATATGCCAAGCTCAACATGCAAACTAAGGAGATGGGTGTGAGCGCCAGCAAGATGACAAGAGAGTTTGATTGGTTTTTTTTTTTTTTTTTTTGGGTAGGCGAGAGAGTTTGATTTTTTTGTTGATACAATTGAATGCATGCATCCCTCGAAACTATGAAAGATGAGGGTCAAATATGTGTTACTGGAATGTGGGGCCAGAGATCAGTTCCTGATAGGGTGTAATATTTGGTGCGGGCCAGGCCGCGTGGCAATGCATCTTTGTTCATGCATGCTCACTCGCCCCTCTCGTAAGTTTATGATGAGAGAGAGAGAGAGAGAGTAGGCACTGGGTTGGGAGGGTGATGGAAAGAAATAAAAATAACCAGCGGAGTTTGTAGGGTCGTAAATGGCAAGTGGCCCATCAATACAAACAAGAAAGAGAAGCTACCGAGGAAGAAATATATGAACCCCCGTAACCACCTAATCAATACCTCCTGCTAGCTTCCAAGAGGCCCTGCAACGGTCTTTCCTGCCTTTACCCAAGGGAAGCCAATGCGCCCAAAGCTGGTCTGGAATCACATCTCCAGACCCACCCTCTAAGCAACATGGAAGAATCGGCAAAATAAATCTAAAACGATGCAACACAAGCCATACTTACCATTTTTTAAAAAAATTATAAAATTAGATCATACATATCCAATATAAATATATCTAATAGATCAAAAAATAAAATATAATCAGAATAACTGAGGAGTTGGACCATAGCACTTCTCCAAAAATACTTTTCTACTTTAGGGGCTATCGAATCTATAGTCTTGTTCGCCAACTGTCCTCCTAAACATTAGTTCTATTAACTGAGAATGTCTTTACTTTCCCTGTACATATGTTGAATATCGTATTATATAAACTAAAATTAATTTCTAATCCAACCACTTGAATTGGGTAATGTGTCGTGCAACCATCCCATTTTTTCTTGTACTGCGCTCCCAATACCATAACAAAAAGATAAAAGTGAAACTTTTTCCTCTTAAATAAATAAAAAAAAAAAAAGTCACGTTGTACATGTCCAAACTCCCTCTCTCTCCCACCAACATTTAGTTCCAAGGCTCAACACCACCTAAAACAAAACCAGGCTGGTTTTCTGAACCCAAGCCCAAAGCAAAACGGTCGCTCTCGTCGTCCTCCTCCCCCTGGATCCTCCTCTCATGAGCGCACCTCATCACTCCTGCTTCCCTTGCATACGGTAGAGTGAGGTAGTGGTGGAGGAAATGGAGTTCGGTGGGGTGGTGGGCATGGAAGGGCTGGTGAGTGGTGCCTCTTCTGAGTTTGGTGGTCTCTTCTCCTCTCCCCAGGTCTCCTCTGACTCTGAACTCAAGCAAAGGAGGGTCTCTTTCTCAAGTGGGAGGTCTGGTGGCTTTGAGGAGAATCAATGGAGGTTCTCCAAGATGGCCAGGACTGAGGCAATGTTAGCACCAAGCATCATAAGGGGAGCTGACTCCCTCCATAGATCCAACTCCCATTCCCTCTTCCCTGAGGGGGAGCAAATGCTCAGCTTCTCATCATCACCGTCCTCCAAGCCGGATGCCATGGTGCTCACCAGTGATGGGACCTTGCCTTACTATCATCACCCAACATCATCTTCTTCTATACCTTCTTATCTCAGGAATGCAGGTATAATGACACTGCCATTATGCTTGTCTTGGGTAATGTTGGATTTCTGGGTGTGGGAAGGTGGGTTTTTGGTGTTGGTTTTGGGGTTCGTATGGGCTTTTAAGCATGAAAGGGGTTTGTTATTAGGTGGTCTGCTTGATCCCATTGTTGATTGAAGGGGTCTTTTCATGGTATTTTTGATCTTTGGTTTTAGGTCTTCTCGAGAAGAAAAGTTGGATTCTTTACCTTTCTTTCGGCCTCTTGGTTGTGTCTTGTCTTCAAAGGTGTGATTTTGGAGTGATGGGTTAGCGCAAATGGGGACATAAAGAACAATAGGACGGAGCAAATGAATTAATGCACCGAGACCTATTGATTTTTTTTCCCTTTTCTTTTCTTGTAGTTGTTGTTCGAAGGACAAAGTGTGGCAAAATGGGCACTTTTATTTCTGTTCATGTTTTTGATATGTATCCTGCTTGATGTATCCTCTTTAAATACTGCAGGCAAGTCATGGGTTATGCCCTTCTCTGCCGAGCCTTCTTTGAGGGCTCTATTGTTTTATTCCAATTTTTTCATGATTTTCTCCCATTGTCTCATTTGATTTGGCTTGAATCCTGTCTTGTCTTTTCCTTATCTCTCTTCTCCGTTTTGCTTTAGGTGTTTCAGACTTGGGTTTTGGAGGCTCAAATGTGAACATGAATGGGGTTTTGTCAAGGGTGAGGGGGCCCTTCACTCCATCCCAGTGGATGGAGCTGGAGCACCAGGCATTGATCTACAAGCACATTGATGCAAATGTGCCCATACCACATAGCTTGCTTATTTCGATCAGAAGAAGCCTCAACCCATCCGGGTTTTCTCCCATCTCAGCCGGATCTTTTGGTTCCAGTGCATGTAAGGCTCTCCTCCTTCCATAATAGCAAAAGGTAGAATATAATTATAAAAAGTAGATTTGCTGGCATCTATTCATTCACTATTTCAACATAGGCTTATTTTTGATTGAAACCAACATTTCATTAGTCTTCTGACCATTTTAGGTGCAGAAAAAATTATAAATATCCTCATTTTCTTCTCTTACTCTAGTTGGAGATATGTGCCTATTTCTATTTTAGGAGTATTTTTTACCATGTGAGCTAGTTCTGGTCCTTTGTTTTTAAAATCATTCCAAGTTTGATCTTGAATTTAGTTTTTTTTTCTCCAAAAAAAAGATTTGCTTTATTCTTCACGAAGTAATTCTCTATTTTTCAACTCAGTATTGATGATTCCCTGTTGATTTGGTTTGTAAAGATTCATTTTTGTATCTGAAATATGATGATGTACATTTTTTGCCTGGTTAGTGTTGGTAATATAGTTATAGTTACTGATTTCTCTAGTATACATTCTGATTGTTGCAGTGGGATGGGGATCATTTCATCTGGGATATTCTGGAAATGTTGATCCAGAGCCAGGTAGATGCCGTCGAACTGATGGAAAAAAATGGCGGTGTTCGAGGGATGCAGTTGCCGACCAGAAGTACTGCGAGCGACACATGAACCGGGGCCGCCATCGTTCAAGAAAGCATGTGGAAGGCCATACTGGCCCTGCCGCTAAAGCTATCCCCATCATCCCTCCTTCACAATCAGCTTCAGCTGTCTCTGATGGCAGATCATCTAGTAGCCTCACCAGTATGCGGCAGCAGACAAAAATTTTGCAGTCGAATGCAACTGATCCCTGCCCTGCACAGCTCAACAGGTAGAATCAGATCAATGCCTTAGTTTTCCTTACACACCGCATTATTTGATTTCTAAAAACAGTTGCAGTTCCTCTAGTTTTGTTTGTTGTTAGAAAGTATTTATGGTTTAACATTTTGAGATATTTGACAAAGACTAGACTGCATTGCTATAATAAACACTGTAATAGCATATGTCAACAGCGAGAAACTGTTAAAACATCTAAGTGGTTGTGAAATGCTAAATGTGCTTTCCTTTCTTACGCTAGATATTTTAACTGGATGCTTGTTCATTACTATTGCTAGTATTTCATGGAAGATGAAGTTTATCCAAAAGATGGTGAGATGACATAATTGAGCATTGCATGGCTTTAATGCTCCCATTATGATCAAGTTATTATTGTTATACTAGTTAAATGGTAGGCAAGATGTGAAAAGGTGCTTTCCAATCTTGCAGGCATTTCTAACATGTTGTTAGTGATGATCATCATTGTTGTCTTGAAGATCCTCAAGTCACTCCAAAAGATAGTTTGTCAACATGTTTAAGCAATTGCTTGCTGTTTTCTTGAAGCATATGATAGTCTATTGTCGTCATTATTGATGTCAAAGCAATTGCTTACTGTTTTTTTGAAGCATATAATAGTCTATGGTTTTTATTGTAGGTGTTAAAATGGCAATTATAAACTGGCAAAAGGTGATTTCCTTAACACTTAAAAATTTAAGAGAGCTAACATCTACCAACTAATGCTTGGCCAAGTGGTTGTGCCCTCGTTCATTTGGAGGCAGTCTCTTGTCAAATTATTACTCTGGGAGTTGACATTGTTGCATGTGTGGTGCTGCTAAAGGTATATGATGCGAATGATGTGGGAATTTATTTGAATTATGCATAGTTCCTGAATATCGCACGGCCTTGTCCCAAGTTCCCTTTGGATCAAACATTCATGACCCAATTATTATTGTTATATAACCACTTGTATATGGTTGGTCAAGTTAATGGCAACTCAGCATGCATCTATGAGTCTAACATGTCTAGTGCTAGCACAAATACTCTGTAGAGTCACCTCACCAGCTCCTTGTAACAAATAAAAATAATAGTGCAATGTTTATTGTTCATAGAGTTAGCACAATGAAAGTTTCGAAGTAAGTTACTTCCTTGTTTTTGATCTGTTAGAAGTTTATAACATAATGTTGTTTTTAACTCTTATTATTCTGAATATGTGTTTCTCTTAGACTTAGATAACGGATGATAAGGTGTGTGGTTTCAACCCATAGGTTGATGCAAATTGTTTGTTGTATGACTTTACCATTCCCTTGTTATCTCTTTAAGAACTGTCACAGCTAAATAGTTGTAGAAATGCCATAACTACTTTGATATGATCATTTGGGAATTCAACAATGTTTATTATGGCTATAACTAGTGTTACTTTGACATTCAGTTCCATCTGAAACACAACCGGTCATATAAGTAAGTTCTGTGGCTATGACGATCCCGTAAAATATATAAAGAACCATCTTCGTTATCTTTATAAACATTGTAATAGGTAAACAGTTGATGTCCAAGCATTAAAGTTATGTAGATCTTATAGGAATCCGAAGCAGAATGTTATTTATGGTTATAACCAGTGTTATCATGTTTACTTGGTATAGTCGTGTGCAAAAAAAAAAAAAAAAGGAAAGAGATGGTAAATTTAGCCTGAAAGATATATGGAGTTATACCAGTTACTCTTAATAGGTCACTTTTGTATAGTTCATGGAAAAAAGATATACTGCATGAGTGAAAACTTTCAGGTCCTCTTCTTATTGAAATCAAACTTTTATGTTCCTCCTTGTGACACCAGATTAAGGCCAATGCTGGATGTTAAATATGATAGCTATTACAATAAAAAGAAAAATACTGTCATTGCAATAACGTTATGCATCAAAAGATTCAAAGGAAAAGACAGAAGTGATGGGCATTATGTACATGGGTCCTAAATTAAAATATCCTGAAGGCCTCAAAATTTAAATTATGCATTAAATAAATCTATTTATTATAGGTGATGGGGTTCTGTTAAAAGAATTAGATTACATATAGTTTTCAGCTATATCATTTGAAACTTAAGTGTAAACAATATTGGGAAAATTGAGGAAAGAGAAATACTATGCTCCTTTCCTTTGTAAAGAAGTCATGATCATAAAGGTCAAATGAGGTTGCCGCAATAAGCTGCAGTTTGAAGAATGCATAGCAATCACTGGCCTTAATGAGCTAGGAAAAAGAGTTGCCTACAAATGGTTGAGGTGTATCTATATCAAGCTTAATGATATTATCTGTAAACTTTAAGCTGATTGTGCAAACCAAATTTAGCAGTAAGCTTCATCTGCTTATGAAGTGATTATACTTTGGAGTCATCGCATGCTTAAGATAATTTTGCAGGCCTTTATGAAGATATTCTACATGATAATTTTTTTCACTTCTCCACAGCATTCCCAATGCCTGATAAGAAAAATGGCTGCTTATGACATTGCTCTGTTTATTCATTATCCCAATGAATGATTTACACGATTCCCTATATCATAACCTAATTCATTTTGCAATTAGGTTTATAAGTAACCAGCATTGATATGTTACAACTGTTAATCTGTTTCCATGCGGCTGTCTCAAACAGTGCTATCTTGCCTGTACTCAATGAGGAATGATGTTGAGTTTTGCTTTCATTCATCTTTTTATTTAACAGCCTTAGTTTCACCTATATACAGCAAGTTCTAAGTTCTATATTTTTATATGACTAGCATTTCCGTCATCATATTTATGACTCTCTAAATTCACTAACTCAAAATAAAAAATGCTAAGGAGAGTAAACTATTCAGACTATCGCTTGATTTCTACGTCTTCTAGTTTTTTGAATATTTAAAAAAAAAGAAAAAAGAACCCTAGCTTCAATAGACGTCCTCAAAGGATTTCCTAATTAATCCAGAAATTGGAACCACAAATATTTGAGAGGTTCTCCTTGGCTGTGTAAAAAGTATTTGGTTGCCTGCTAAATGAAGCTATTGCATTAGATCTTTATCAGGTTGCCTGAGTTTGCTTTTTTTCAGTCAATTATGCTTACTTACGGTCTTGATTACTTCAGTCACTTGCTCTCCTTTAGAAAAGAAAAGGATAATATGCTATTGCATTTTCAAGTCTTTAAAGATTGTGACTGCATCAGATACCTCTTCTAAATTGCAAGATCAATGAACAAAATATTGCTATTTATTTATTTTATGTACAATCTAACCATAGTAGTGAAATTATTGATTTCCTTTCAAATAGTCATGATATTGTAGTGAATATAAGTGGGCTAATTATCCTGAAAAGATGAACCCTTGAGCTGTACTGCATGATCCCCCTTTCAAGTACCTAACGGTGGTCGTTGGTCTCCTGCAGGATGCTGATAAGCAAAGAGAATGTGAAAGATCATGTGCAGGACTCTCAGGACCTCTCCACGCTAAATTCTATGAACCCAAAACCTATGAATACCTTGTTTCCCATCTCTAAACAACAAGATCTCTTTGAAGTAGACTCATCCCATGGAGACTTTGGACACATTACAACTGAAATCATTCTCAATCCTTCAAGAAGCTCCACACACAACTTCAGCTTTATCCCGACCCCAAAACTCAGTGACCAACGACCCAAATGCCATCTTCTTCGGCATTTTGTGGATGACTGGCCTAAAAACCAGCCTGACTGCTCAACCATTGTGTGGCCAGATGTTGAGGAAATGCAGTCTGACAGAACCCAACTCTCCATTTCAATCCCCATGGCATCCTCAGGCTTCTCATCATCATCCTCTTCTCCTAACCAGGAAAAGCTTACACTTTCACCCCTTAAGTTATCCCGGGATTTCGATCCCATTCATATGGGTCTAGGAGTAGGAGGTGTTCTGAATGAGGTGACCCAACGACAGGCAAGTTGGACACCTATCTCCTGGGAGGCCTCCATGGCTGGACCTCTAGGGGAAGCCTTGACCAATGCATCTAGCACTCCAAAGGACCAAAGCAAGAACTGCTCATCGTCGTCTCTAAACCTCTTGACAGATGGCTGGGATTCAAGTCCTTGGTTGGAGTCATCGCCAACAGGTGTCCTGCAGAAGACCAACTTTCGCTCGCTGTCCAGCAGCACCGGGAGCAGCCCCAGAGCAGAAAGTCACAAGACTCACAATAGCACTGGCAGCTTGTGTGATGACCTCCTTGGTTCAAACCTTGTAGATCCCCCAAACAACCCCTCACTGTAGGCTTCTGACTGAGAAACAAGGAGCATAAGAAGACAGCAACAACAAGGAACTACTCAAAAGTGGACAGAGAAGGCTTAGGAAAAGGAAATGCAACAGGGATTGTGGAAAGTAAGTTTTAGTTTGAAGTTTGCAACCCAAGAACCCGAACCTTTTGGTTTTTGGGTTTGTTAATTTGATCCATTCTGTTCTTTATTTGTTCTTTCTTCTTTTGGTTCTGTTTTACTCTGCCCTGTCCATGTACTTTATGCATGGTTTGTGAAAATCACTGTAGTTGTGCTGGGAAATGCCTTGTGGCTTGTGCTTGTTCTGAAGCCATGTGTGAGTGGGGGTGTTAAATTTGGCAGGATCAGGCTTGAACATGAACATGATATCCTGTTTAATTCATTGTGCTGAAATAACTTTACATGGGGGGACTGTTGGAAATTCTTCTAAGCATCGAGAATCTCTTAAGTTGATATTGCTATTTTATCTTGATCATTTAACAAATTGCTTTCTGTACCAAGAGCAAATAAAATGAATTAAGTTATAGATATTACCTGGTTCAAGGCATGTTTTGGAAGGTATGCTCTTTAGAGTAGAATTCGTCCTGTCTAGATATAAATAATTGATGGCCATTTACCTTCATGACACAACTAATTGCTATAAGTTCTTTTTAAGGTATGCTTTAACCAAGGAGGATGAAATTGAACATGGACCAGTTAAATCTACATGTGATAAAAGTTAGTAAAATAGATTGAAGAAAATCTCTTCCAATCCTTGCTTATATGGATTCAATCCTCTCTTCTCAAATACCTAAAAAGTATACTTGAGTTCATTCACTTGGTACTCAAATTACTCTTTCAATTTTCCTTGTTATACTCACTCGTGTTGTGTTGATCAGATGGATGGGAACAATCATGATCTCTTTCTCTATTTATAAATATGAAAGAATGGGCATGAATAGATGTTTATAAATATTTTTATTGAATGCATTCCTTCACCACATGATCCGTCTCATATTCATTGAGATGTCTTGTAAGAGAAAGAGAAAGCATCTCATAATGCAAATAAAAATTAAATTTTATTTACTGAAAAGATCAAGTTATTTAGGTATCTAAAATAAAGATTTATCTTTTAAGTATTGAGTTTTACATCTAATATGGGATTATTCTTAAAATATTAAAACTTTAAATTATTTAGTTAATAAACCAACACGTAAAGCATCCAAACACATATACCAATTCACATGAGAGGGAATATTTTCCATCACAAGTAATGATATGATGATTTGACATTTATTAGATAAGTCCAATGAACAAAAAATATCATGACCAAAAGTATGATCATGATGGTAAATTTTTATTTGATCAGACAATACAAATAGGAAGCCTTCTTTATTTCAAAGACTGATGATGTTTTATCCCAAAGTTTAACATCACGTTCTTTGGTGGATGCACTTTCCATTTGTTGCAACAAACATATGTAATATTTCTTAGCACATCCTTCTCAAAACTTAAAAGCATCAATAACCAGAACAAATGATGTTCCTACAGAAGAGTAAATCAATACTTAATGAGGTTAGCTTGTAATTTACAAGGATTTGATAAGAGTCAACATGGCATCACCACCAAATTTACAATAGAGTTCTTGAGACCCATGAGCCTTACAGCAAAGGTTGAACAACATTGGAGCATGATCCTTAACAGTATTTGCCTCAAGATAAACACCACCTCGTTTTATAGAGCTGCAGTCGACATTTCCACATAGAAAATCTAAATCCCTTAATTTGTAAATTGCTCAATGGAGCCATGGTATTTGCAATGCACCTTGTCCCCGACCATGACAATAGATGCTAGCATCTTAAGAAAGAAAATAAAAACTACAACCAATATTAAAATGTTAGTTTTATTAGAAATATATTGTTAAACATGCATGCTTGGTTAAATAGTGTGAGAATTGATTTCTTTTAGGATGGAACTGAGGACATTATTACGTGGATTTAAATACAGCAAAGTTTGTCAATAATATGCACAGAAGGTACATTTTACTTTGTTTCTTTTAAATTATTATGAATACTTGTTAGATATTTTGAAGAATTATTATAAGATTGGGTTGCATTAATTGTATGTGGCGGAGCACTTCGGTGACCGAGTTCAGAGATGAGATGAGATATACCCATCAGTCCCGTGAGAGATCTTTTGTATTTTAATTTTATGGACTGCTCGCACATAGCTAAAAAAAAAGTTATTATAAGGTAAATTATCCACGGCAAGTGGATAAGTAAGCTTGCAATATTCCGATCTATTCCAATGATATTAATTTTTGGTTGTTCTAGAGACGTTAAAAATTAGACATGTTATTTATATTTTATTCATCAAAAGTTAATAAATTAGTAAAAAATAAAAAATTCTATGTAATAGTAATTGTTGATGCAAGAAATAATACAATATAAAGAGAAATCATTTGAAAAAATAGGATATATTATGGCTCGGATATGATAGTGAATAATATTTGTTTCATGTATGCAAAAGCAATCCATAGAACATAATGGGTTATCACATGTAAAGGAAATAGGATTATACCATAAATAAATTGTCTCTAAAATAAATAAAAGCATATTCCTTTATTATTCCTAGAGTTTTAAAGACTTAAGCTTGAGGGAGCACGCACAGTTGGACCTGAGTTCAAAAGTTGATGAGACAATTGTTTTCATTATTGGTTTTTCATGCCATCGCTCTACACGAGTGGTGATAGCAGGACTCAAAGTCATGCCACTCTGCCTCTAAAGCCAAATCTTTTACCATCGTGTTAAGCAATGACCCCTTTCATGGAAAGCTTCTATTATTACTAATTTTTCATGTGTTGCATGAGGATGGCTTCTTCTTCCTAGGCAAACCCTAAAAATAAGCTAGGGCTTAAATCTTTATGTATTTATATGGATTTATTTGTAATAGCTAGCCCAACCCAATTTCTTTGGGCTCTTGAACCTGGCCCAAAATGATCGGAGCCCACCCTATTGGCATATTCATGGCACGTGCAAGGAGGGAAGGAAGAAGACTCCCATCGAGAGTCTTCTACTCTCTTAATTCTATTGAAATCATTGAATCTCTATCTTGATTGCTTGATGTTGGGGATAAACTCCGCTCCTGCCGAAGTCTAGTTCGATGCTCAGCCTAATGCGATCAGTAGCCATGGAAGAGCTTCAGCAGACGGATCTTAGCCGAATCCTTACAGCCGGCCGAATTACTTAGCGGCCGAGCTCCTTGGACTTTCAGCATCCGGGCCTTAGTTGAACTGCTCAACCGATCGAACTCCTCAGCGGTCGTCCCTCGATCGAACTCCTCAAGCGGCCGTCCCTTCAGCCGGCCGAACTCCTCAGCAGTCGTCCGTCGGCCGGACTTCTCACCGACCGAGCTTCTATCGAACTTTCCAACGACCGAGCCTTAGCCGCGCACCTCCAGCCAGACACCTATGGGAGTCGAAGCTTCCTCTTCAGGAGTCTGAACTCCTCCGAAATGGACACGTCGAAGCCTTTCAACCCTTCATTCAGCCCCGAACGGCTCAGCATCAAAACAGCTACAGCCGTCACCATCAATCCGCCGCAAGCGACAGTGATCCGCTGTCAGACGGCGATGGCGATCATCCTCAACCCGCTGCAGACGGCATCTTTCCGTGAGACTGACTCCGCCGAACCTCGAGCGGCCCACCAGCATGCAGCTGTCACCATCAAGCTCCACCTATAAAAAGGACCCTCCAGATACGCTAATGCCAATCTTTGAACCTCTGATCTCTAAGCTCTCCTCTTCTTCTCCAAGCTTCGGAACTCATTTTCGAGCACTCTATTCCTGTTGGCCAGAACTGACTTGATCGTCGGAGAGTTCTGTCGGAGCCGCCCCCACCGGCTCCGGATGGGACTTTGTTTTGCAGGTCTCCGATGGCGACCTCAGCAGCCTCCACTCCAATGGATTTCGGCGACGATCAGATTCTGCGTCAACACTTGAGAAATTATTGTAGATCGTTTGGGATTTCTTGAATTTTTTCTGAGTCACCGTTAGAAAGGGATCACCAAAACCCTTCTCTAGTTCCATCGGACCAAGTAGCCCTCTTCCCCTTCTCTTTCTTTTTCCTAGTCTTCTCCTTGTCACCAATGCTTGGATTGGTCCGACAAGCCATTGGATTGGTCCGAGTTGGCCTAAATAGGATAGTCTCTACTTTCTGCCTTGCTTTACCAACCACTGCCAATAATAGCCATTATTGGGGGTGTAGCTTCGCCGCCACCATAGGTGGCTAGCCCCAGGTCTTTAACCACCACCATTGAGAGAAGAGAAACAGGAAAAGTAGCCCCTATTTTGAAGAAGAAGAGAGGGGTTGTTCTCTCTATTCTTTAATTATTAATTAATTTTCTCTCTCTTAGATGGATTTGTATTGTGAGATTTGATTTACATGAGATAATATGGCTTATGTGATTTTCAATATGAGTATTATTTATATTATTGTGCGTAAACATCAATGCCGTAGATATATTATGTGGCATGTAATTTTTAATCATTTTTTAAACTATTTTAAGGGATTTATCAATAGATTCAAAATTGAAATTGTCAAGACTAGAATACAAATAATCAAATAAATAAGTAGTTTAGACTAACCTTGTCATGAGATAGCTAGCTAGGAGCTTATACTTGAAACAGCCTCCATAGGCTTACACGTGGGATAGCCTCCAAAAATTTATGCTTGGTATAGCCGCCACGGGCTTATATATGAGAATTTGATCGAATATAGATTAAGGCATGATCTTGGTTAATCTAAAGCTGAAAGATAAAGATCATCAAATTGGAATTATGAAAAGAGAAATGAATGATAAAACCAATGAAACCTAGGCTGAATAAAAGTTTTTACTTGTTAGCATGTGATGATTCATTTCTTTCATAAAATGTTTGATATATGTATATGTCAGTGTTTGAGTTATTTAGCTATATGATTCTTATTGAGCTGCAAAGCTTGTATCCCTATATTGTATTTTTTTCAGAGACACCGAATACTTAATTCGAATGGGTTAGGCAAAAGTTTGAGTACCAAAACTTTTAATGCATTAATTAGTTTAATTTCTAATAGCATTAAACATTTAAATAATTATAATTGAATAAGTTGACTATCTATTTTGATGAATCAACTCAATTGATATATTTAAAATTTATTTATTTATTTTAAAAATATTTAAATTTATATTTATCTTCGGCCTTACATAATCTTTAAGGCGTCGCTCTAAGATTCGCATGACACTATTAACTCCTCGATAAATAAGAAAATTTTTGGATAATTGAATGGCTTTCGGATATTTTTTTATATAATGTAGTTGAAGGTCCATTAATCAATTAGGCATTGGCTTCATTTGATGGCACCTCCACAAATGGAAGATTTTAGCTAGGTTCGAATTTAATGACCATTACCATCCATAAATGGTATTTGACCTACTATGCCGGTTGACATGGTTTGCTAACATTGACAAATAAAACTATATCTCAAAATCCTATGGCCTAGGTTGATTTGCCAAATTTGTCTCAGCATGCCCAGTCAAGCGTTTTCCTTGAAAGTGCACCAACAAAGTTTGCTTCCGAGGGATCCAAGGTGTATCCCATTTAATTTTGAGGTTTAAATAACATTGCCCTGCTCATTATAGTTGCACACCAAGTTTGCAAGGTAGATCCGAAATCGCAAGGGAACATACCAAAAATCCATGCGTGCATGCACTAGCGAATCTTTTGAAAGTTTGTGCTCATACTTTTATGGCAGCCATCACACGTATCCCCTCCACCATTTCACCAAACCAGAGGCCGGCGTCGCGTGGCCACAATTTCCATCTTGCTGGTGGTAATAGATGTACGTGGTCTGTTAAGCAGTTGCAATCCTAACATGAAGCACCACTCACTAAAGATCGGCATCAGCATGCACTCATCCCAGTTTCTATTTGGTAGGCCTTTTAAGGATAAATAAAATCTTGCACGCCTCACCTCCAATAGAGAGGATTTTAAACCCCAAAAAGAAGAGATCCATGCCTGGGTGTTTGTAGACTAGGAGTCGCCGTTGCTTTGGCTCTTCTTTATTTAAATCTCAACAATCCTTTCAGTTCTTTTACATTCTTGTGGGGTCGGAGGGGAAGTACCAAAAAAGCATCAAGGACACATCATTAATGGCTTTCTATTTCCATTCTACCCATTGCTGGATGGTTGAGCCTATAAAGATTCATGAATTGGACCGGCACAACCACCAGTAGATCATTTGTTCCCCCTATAGGATTCAGGCCTGGACATTTGTAAAAGGTTTAGCCTGGTCTATAATCCAATATTTTTTTGGTCGTACTGCTCTAATAGATAAATTCCATGAAATTTTGAAATAGATCCCAAACAATTTGACCTTTGCATGTCTCATTCTTCCTTCTCCCCAACGGGAAAGCGAGACCCAACACGACCCTCACCATCTTCCTCAAAACAAAGGTGCCGGCACTTGTTGACGACTGAGGATCTACCTCTACTTTGGTCACATTTGAATAATATGCACTTATTTTTCATCTTTAACTCCACTAGACACCACCGTTACCTTCCATGTCGGGCCCGTGCTTGACCAGAACTTCTACCACGTGGAGGCCAACTCAACCTCCACAAGCTTCGCGTCCGCATTAAGTTCAACATCCTCCCTGCAACCACCTTCCAATGGCCATAGTTCTAAGGCAAAAATAGTCCAAGACTAGCTATTCATCTAAAGTAAGTTATATCTGATATGGGGTTTTCTTCGGATGGTGATGGAAGACTGAGATGGCCCATACAGTTATAGGATGCCCTCTATCTAGTGCAGGGGCAATATCAGTTTGAGATCACCAACGAACGTCTCGCACGAAGAATCTCCAAGATCTTACAAAAAAGGACAGATTTTGGATTGCCAAAATCACTACGCCATTGTTAGAACAACAAAATAAGCACTACCATGCATTAACCACACGTATACGATTATGAAATGTTCAACCACCGCTCCTCAAAAAATGACTACCGACCGACCCTCCGTCGACGAAAGAAGTAAAAGAGGACCTACGGATAAGTCTCTCAAGCATCCTTAGAATTAATCATCTTATTCCTCTCCGTCTTCCTTCCTCTGTTCCTAGTTCCCAATTGACTTAAAACGTTAGAGGATCCCCGCTGGATACACTCCGACAAGGGACTCACTCGTAGATACCAGTCGGAGTTGTCGTCCTAGAGACCTATGCTATTCTCTACCATTTGATTGAATATACGCGATCTGACCGATGGCCCATGGCACAATATCCTTCACCAATTACAGTTTGCCGTGTGATTGTTGATGCGTACCAAGCTGCAGGAAGTCGGGTAGAGGTTCGTACAACTTTAGCCGTAGGAGATCTGGTTCGGATCATAAAACATGGGTATTCTTGTGGGCACTCGCTCCTAGATCCCAAAGCGGCTTCGCGGATATGGGGGTGGGAAAGGAGAGATGGCCAGGCCAGATCTCCGCAACCCAACCACCACCGTCTCTACTGGACCCTTACGAACTCTTTTTCTCGCATAGCTGGATCTCATGTCACCCAGAGCATAACCGCGTTAAGACGCAGTGCCTAAAAAAAAAAAAAAAGGGAATGTGATTACAAGTAGTTCCCAAGTGCCTCATCCTCCAGCTCTCGGCTTGGGAGCCAATTGTCCTTTTCACTCTTTGATCTGGGTTTTTGTCTGAAGGATTATATGATCACTCTTGTTTATGAGGTTCGAAGTGATGCCAATTCAGATGATCGATTCTTGAAAGCTAGTGCTGAATTCCCTGCTTCTAAGAGTATGGTACGGCGATATTATCACCTGTTGATGAGGTTAAAAGTGATGTCAGTTCACATGGTACGGATTCTTGCAAGCTCGTGCTGAATTCCCTTTGAATAGGTGCTTCTAAGGGTATGGGACGGCCGTATCATCGCTTGTTTATGAGGTTAGAAGTGCTGTCCATTCACATGATGGATTCTTGTAAGCTAGTGCTGAATTGCCTTTGAATAGGTTCTTCTGACAAGTATGGCACGGCTGCTGCTGAGATTCCCTGGGTGGAGCGCAGATACCTCATCGCGTATTTTGTTGCGGCGTGCCGAGACCCATGGGAGGGCTTCCGAGCTCCCGCATATGACTTCTCCGAGGACTTGCTTATTTTATCTCTTTTATTGATTCAGTGGGCACTTGTCCTTCGTCGCATGTGGACGTGTCAAAATACTACATGCGCGTATGATAAAAAAAAAAAAAAATGTGAAGCATAGAACTGGTGTTACAATTAGAACGCTTGTTCTTTTATGTTGATAAATCACAAAAAAAATTAAATCATTGAGCTTGATTTAAATCAAGCACATTGATTTATTGGATCGGAAAAAATGCAAATCTAATACATTCATCAGCATTTCCTCGAAAGAAAGACATGATGCAAGGCATAAAAAGTTCTCAAAATGTGAGAGAGAAAGGAGAAAGGAGAGTGGAGGGTGCGACAGCCAAGCCCCGGCCCACAAAGCATCTGGCAGGCCGAAAAGGTTCAACTAGATGAAGGAACAAAGGACTCTCGGGAGGGGGAAAGCATCGAGAAAAAATTATTTGTTACAACTCTTTTGCCATATAGATTTTTTTTTGGGTCATCCGACATGATTCGGTGAGATTAAAAAAATCCAGCAAGAGTTGGATTCGAAATGACTAATCATAATTAACCGTGTAATTTATTTTTATTCATACTTTTCGATCGAAATTTCAAAATTTTGAATCACCAAATAATATGATATTATTTTATTGAATGATCGAAAATCCACGTGATAAAACAGTTGTAATCAATATTTTCCTCCGACCACACATATCCTCTCCACCATTTCATCAAACCAGCGGCTTCCACCGAGTGTGGTAATAAATGTACGTGATCTGTCATGCAGCAGAAATCCCAACATGAAGCACCACTCACCAAAGACCAGCAGCATCAGCATGCACTTATCCCAGTTTTCATTAGGTGGGCCTTTTTCCTGCACACCTCATCTCCAATAGAAAGAATTTTAAACCCCAAAAGAAGAGATCCATATCTCTCTACCTGATTTGTGGTCTAGCTAGGAGTCGCTGCTGCTTAGGCTTTTCTCTATTTAAAGCTCAACAATCCTTTCAGTTGCCTTACATTCTTGTGGGGTTGGCAACAGAGGGAGGAGAAGGGGAGGGTGTCTGGGAGTTGGCAGAAGAGCTGAGATAGATATTGCGGTCAGAAATGGCATTTGGTGAGGTGGTGAACAAAGTGAAGCCCTATTTGGCTATGGTGTTCTTGCAGTTTGGGTATGCTGGGATGTACGTCATCTCAGTGGCCTCGCTCAAGCGCGGCATGAATCACTACGTGCTTGTGGTGTACCGGAACGCCGTCGCCGTGGCTGCCATTGCTCCCTTTGCCCTATGGTTTGAGTGGTCTCTCTCTCTCTCTCTCTCTCATACTAAATTAATACATACCAGCACCGCATGAGTTCTCACAAATGCGGTCCTTTTACTGAAGGAGAGGTTTAAAGACATAAATGACTATTTCTGTTTTCTTATTCCAATTTTGCCTATTGATCACATATGATCTAGAAAGCATGATAAGTTATTTTATTCCTTATTTTAAGAGCTAATCAAATAAGAAAACATAATTTTCGCTGTTTTCTTTCCTATGCATCTAAATAGGAAGATAGCCACTCCATATATATGTTCTCATCGTTTCTCTTTGAAAGAGATAAATTAAAATGCCACCAGTTTTTGGCCACTGGAAATCCTTTCTGACACAAGCTCAGGACATCGTATCAGGTTTCCTCTCAAAAAACGGACATAATAATTCACCTTTTAACCCGATGGCAGCATTTAACGGTGATGAGGGAAGTTGATGGTGGATATGTTAAAAGACTCTTTTGTCCTGATTACGGTTCACGCTAACGTAGATCTTCCTTTTTCTTTTCTTTTCCTTTTTTTTTTCTTTCTTTTATTTTTTTTTTAATATTTTGCTCCTCGACATGCACTTAGAAATGTTAGCATATTTTTAATTGGACTAGGTCTATTGCCGAGTTGGTGGACTAATTCATCCATAAAGCAACGTACACGAAACATGTGTACTCTTTTCCGATTTATCCATCAATCCTCATTTGTGTTGCTCCAGATCCACCACCTGAGCGATGGATCTGATTCAATGAATAATCATTCTCACGCTTATAACTACAATATATAATAATGAAAATTCTTTAATCATATTGTCATATAAAAAAGCATCAAAATTACAAATTGACACATCATTTATGGCTTTCAATTTCGTTCCATCCATTGTTAGAACTGGAATATATATATATATATATATATATATCCTCTAAATAGTTTGACCTTTGCATGTGTCATTCTTCTCTCTCTCCAACAGGAAAGTGAGACCCAAGATGACCCTCTCCATCTTCCTCAAAACAATGGCGCTGGCATTGCTCGAGTACTGATCTACCTCCAACTTGATCTCAGTTAAATAATATACACTTTTTTTTTTCATCTTTAACTCCACTAGACACTACAATTATCTCGCATGCCAGGCCTGTGCTTGACCAGAACTTCTACTACGTGGGGGCCAACTTAACCTCAGCAGGCTTCGCGTCTGCTTTGTTTAACATCCTCCCTGCGATCACCTTCCTAATGGCCATTGTTCTAAGGTAAAGAATAGTTCACTACTAGCTAGTTTTCTAAAGTAAGTTATATCCTTTACCAATTACATATAGTTTGCTGTGTGATTAGGATGGAAAAGGTGAATCTAAGGCGACGACGTAGCCAAGCAAAGATTGTGGGAACTATCATTACAGTGGCAGGCGCAGTGCTCATGATATTATATAAAGGTCCGGTGTTAGATTTTGTATGGTCCAAAGGGCGAAGCCATAATAATACTGCTGTCGGTCAGAACAGCAGCAACTGGCTCAAGGGTACCCTAATGCTCCTGGGTGGCTGCTTCTGTTGGTCTAGTTTCTTCATCCTACAAGTAATACAAAGAATCCATCACTGAAAATTTAGCAGCATTGCTACGGTAGAATACTAACTGGCTTCACCTTATTTTGGTGCAGTCGAATACACTAGACTCGTACCCTGCCGAGCTCACCTTAACCACATTGATATGCCTTATGGGAGCATTGATAGGCAGCCTGGTTGCTCTTGTGGCAGAACGGGGCAGTGCCAAGCCTTGGATCATTGGTTGGGACACACGACTCCTTGCTGCTGTTTATTCTGTAAGATGATTGCTATGTTGTCTTTGATCTTAACAAACACTGAGATAAGAAATCCTTGAATGCAAATTAATCACACATATTAATTTGTAATGAGCTTTTCTAATCTACAGGGAGTGATTTGCTCTGGTGTCGCATACTATATGCAAGGTAAAGTGATGAAGGAGAGAGGCCCAGTCTTTGTGACTGCTTTCAACCCTCTTTGCATGATTATAACAGCTGTTTTGGGTTCTATCATTCTAGCAGAGGAGATCACTCTGGGGAGGTGGGTACAAACATAGAAACCACAACTATATTTTTCTTTATTTTTGTCCCATCACCGTGGAAAAACCATCTCCTCCCTTTCTAAATAGTAAAAACGCAAAGCAAAATGCAAAAGAAAAAGAGATCAAACAGACGCTAACGTCCTTCCTCCTTTGGATGCTTGTAGTGTTATTGGTGCAGTTCTTATAGTGATTGGCCTTTACTCACTTATATGGGGCAAGAGCAAGGATCACCTGAACCAGCACTCCGAGGGCCCTGAGAAGAAGGGAGAGTTCGAGTTACCACTGGCTATCACCGATGCTGGCAAATCTAGACTTAACAACCAGGCCACTGCTGTGGGGATTCCTGCATCGCAAATACTCTGAGCAGTGAACCCAACCTTTCTAGCGTGCTTTCCATATATGCGTTTTTTTTTTTCTTTTTCCGGGCTTTTGGTTGAAATATATGCGTAGTTGTCGTCAAGCGTTTCATGCAGCTCGAGGTTTCGGAAGCTTGTGAAGGATTTAGCTTGAGTATTAAATTATGGTGCATCTTGGGCAATAAATTGTAATTGGCAGGATGCCACGCACGATATGCCTGATAATAAATTGGTTGATCAATTTTACACAATTTATCTATAAAGTGACCATGTACAAATGGAAGATAAATTTCCTCACAACTAAAGTGATCTAAATGGAGGATTCCACTAATTCTAAGTGAATATGGCCTGGTCAATTTCCTTTCGAGAAGCATACCATGAAAACATATTCGTTTAGGAAGCGAGTAAGCTTACTTGTTTCAAAACCAGAGGTTAATGGATAACTAGAGATTGTATCAATCCCGTTGAATCATTAAAAAGAGGTGGATCGAGACAAAATTTCCAATAGAGATCTTGATGAGAATCCAATGGACCTTAAAAGGAATTCGCAGTCAACTCTTATTAACACTTGCAAGATGCAGATTATTTATTAATTACTTGTGTTACTTTCAACCGTTCAATTCATGCGTCGTGTACCCCAAATCAAATCTATTGCTATCTTTATATAATGGCAATACTTAATCATGTAATCTGTTTTTCTTCCCATTTTGATTATTATAAATTTCTTATTTAATAAAATTATCAGATTTAATTTTTTTATTTTTAAATTATTTATAAATAAATTAAATTTAGGTTAGATTTTTAATCTATCGTATCCGACCCGACCCGATTGCCTTGGGCTTGGATTTCCAACTTATTCCGGCTCGGGTCAAACCTAGAGGACCGTTTTGAATTCTTCGAGTCCACACGCCCCGTCGCTCTCCCGAGTCCCTCGATATAACCGACGGCCTGCCCCCGCCTCACCGAATGCGGAAAGATCTGCGGCTCGACTGGACGCCGTAGAAGCGTTCCTCTTGGGAATCGAGTAGGAAGAGATCTGGTGGAAGAAGCGAGAAAAAAATAGAAAGCGAGCATCGATGATGCGGCGCGGTGCGATGATCCTGCGGCCCACCCCGGCGCTGCTGCTGTGCTCCGTGCTTCTCCTTATCCTGCTTCCGCCCGGCGCGACGGCGGTGCGGTTGAGCCTGCCGTCGTCGGGAGCCAAGTGCGTGTCGGAGGAGATTCAGCCCAACGTCGTCGTGCTCGCCGACTACGTCGTCGTGCCCAAGGACCCCACCCGAATCCCCACTCTATCCGCTACGGTAGTTGCTCCTCCTCATCTCTCATTAATCCCTTGCCTTGAGACCTCAGAATAGGTTTGTTCTTGTGTCTGGTTTTGGTTTTTGCTCTGTGATTTTCTATTGGTTTATTAGAATGGATCGATTGGGTTTAGTTTTATTTATTTTATTTTTTTAAAAAAAAGAAATCTTTGGTTTCGATACATCGAGAAGCAAGAATTTTGATCACAAAGTTGCACAGGAGTTCTTTTGCCAATTTTTTGATGGGTTGTCCTCCTCGTCTCATTCTATTCTTTTGGATTTTGTTTTACCTGGATTTTTTTTTTTCTCGTTTCATGAAATTTCTCATAACTCTAAGTGGCAGGGCGAAAACGAATATGGTTTGCCTTGTGATGCTTGATATATTAGTTTCATTATGTGCTTGATGAATTGTTAAAGCTTTTCACTGACGCTAGAGGCCAAGTGGAGAAGGATTTCTAAAGGATGCATGGAATTAATTTTCATAAAAGCCTGGGTAAAAGCTGGAGTTTTTCTGGATTGGAATGTTGATCTGACCTTATAATACTTGATTGAATGTTATCAGTTTCTTTAGAGGCTGATCTTTAAAACCCAAAGACCCCAACTTGCGGTCATAATGACCAACCGTTATCACTTTGTAAGATCTATTTTCTGGTTGCTGTTTCTGACCGTGGGAGTTTCTTTTTGCTGGGTGTGTGATCATAAATCCTGAAAATAACAAATGCTATCGTAATTCATTTTGGTAGGATTTGCATAGAACATCATTATATTCCTTACCTTTCCTAAATTTTTTGGTAGTTTCTGCCTGTGCATCCAAACATGCTCGCAAGGGCATTCTCATAAGATTCTTCAAGAGTTCAATTCTTTTAGTCAAGGAATTCTTAAATTTTGCTTCTTGTATGGGGATTGTTACTGTAATTGTTTATCCGGTATTTCTTTCTTGACAGTATTTATTTAGGTTAGATTTTATAGCAAGAGGGAACTCAAGTGGAAATGAGGGAGCTAACACCCTGGAAATTAAGTGAACTCGGATGGTGTGGAGGATTAAGCCATTAGTTACTCAATGCAATTCCTGACAATATAATGGATGAAGCTTTAGGAGAGGAAGTAAACTTTAAGCATTCGTGTTGTTACCCTGCAGTCTGCCTATTAGTTACCAGAAGTGGGTGCAGGTGCAGGAGCAGGGATATGGGGAGATGGCCATATGGGGAAACAGTGCTTAGGAAGGGGTTCTACCAACTAGGACAACCTAAATGATTTGACAAGCTTGCTTGCTTCGCTGTAATATGAAAACAAATGTTGAGATTATCATGTAAATTTTAGGTGACCGATGTGAATTCATATTATATGACTGCATGCTACTTGGTAATGCTTAATATTACTTTATGTTGTGGCTTGCAGAATGCTTAATAGGCTGTTTAGGTCCTTGACTCTGTTTCCTAGAAGATGAATGCAATTTCCCATAACAAACCATGTCACCTTGTTCGTCTAAGATCTTTTAATTATGAGGATTTCAGAAGGTTGTTCCCTGGTTGCATATGTTTAAACTAACCACCCAACATGCAGTCCTGAGGTTTCTTCTCAATCCCTGGACTAGCCTAAGATTGACTTGATTTGAAAGCGTATACTAATTATCAAGATAGCTGCCATTGGGTTTCCAACTGGTACTTATAAAAAAAAAAAAAGAAAAAAAATGCTTGATCCTAGCATGGAGCCATTCTGTTACGTTCCATGGTGAATCCATTTCATGTAATATGGTTTGGGTGATGATGATGATTAACAAGTGAATTGTCATCGAGACTGGGTGACCACATTTTGGTGAAATTGAACAGAATTTCATTAGGTCTTAATCAGTGTCATAATAAGAAATGTCTCAACCTGATCTCCTTTAGGAAGAGGCAAGTGCAATGTGCAGATGCAGAACTAGTTTGCCTGCTCGTCAATCATTCATCTGACTTATGTATGTCTGCTTCACTATTTTCCACAATCAAATAATCCTTCTTTAGCAAATTGTTCCCACCTTATCTACCACATAAACAAATGGTTTTCACACTGTCTTATTATATGTATTGACTGATTATATAAGCACTTAAAAAAAAAACCCTTAGTACCGATATTATTTTATGCTTTTGTGGACCCATGTGCTTTCGCGTTCGTAGTAATCAGTCTCATCCCAAAGGTTGAAGAGTAAAGTGTACCTTCCATCTTATTGTAGGTATCAACTAATTATATAATCTGATTTTAAACAGTTAGTGGACTTGGAATTTTATGATGAGCGGAGTAAAACAGCAAGTTTTTTAGAGCCCAAGTATCTAGGGATGAAGCAAAGAAGCCCCTTTTTTTTTTTCTTAAAAAAAATAAAAAAGAAAAGGAAAACTGCTGTGCTACTGGCTTGGTGCTAAAATCATTTCATCCTTTTCTGCATCAGTGCTCTCAGATTAGAAGTAACAATCTCATCACAAAGGTTGCACAGTGAATTGTAGTTTTTACCTTTCCAGGAAATGGGCTCCCCAATCAAATTAGAGTTTCTTAAGATATGCAATTCTTTTTCCCCCAATAGGTGAGCATCTGGGAAACATGACTGAAAAGGGATGGCAGGTCATTAGGAACTTTATGAAGTACCTGAAAGTATTAGAGAAACTAATGGAACTTCGACATGTTTACTGCTTGTTTAACCCTAACTTCTCGCATTTTTGGCTCTAGGAACATCATTTAAACATCCTTTTGCTGTTGCTTTTTTATATATTATTTTCTGCATCTGATGTGCCTACTATGTTTTATATGCAAACCAAAACAGGCTTGTCCATTCTCTATTTACTTCTGAATGAGCTCATTTGGTTTTGGTGAGCAATGGCAGGTCAGCTTTAACCATGGCATGAATAAGTAAACTGCAGTTGCTCAATTGTGATTGTAGATGAATGTATTTATATCTCTATTCAGCAGAATAGAGGGATGATATTTTCTGGATGTGCTTGGGCTTTTCTCGTTGCTGGATTGAACTTGCTTTTGCAGGTGACATCACCATTTGGAAACACTCTTCATCACCAAGAAAATGCTACCAGCGGTCGGTTTGCATTCACGACCACTGAGGCTGGCAACTACGTAGCATGTTTCTGGATAGATAGCAGCGATAAAAGTGTAGGTGCAGGTGTTAACCTCGACTGGAAGATTGGTATTGCAGCAAAGGACTGGGATTCAGTTGCTAAGAAAGAAAAAATTGAGGTGAACACTTGAAACTACAAAATCAACTTCTCTGGCCAGAATGCAGACTTTCACTACAATTGTTACCTATCCTTCTTGTGACCATATATGATATGTGGGTTTGATAAATTTAGGGTGTCGAGCTTAAGCTGAGGAAATTAGAAGCTAATGTGGACTCGATCCATAAGAACCTGTTATATATCAGGACCAGGTAAACTGACCCTGGCTGGCAATCCATATCTGCTCTGTTAATAATGAAATAGCTTATGCCTGAGTATTCTTTTGCTTTGTGGGTGCAGGGAAACAGAACTGAGGGGAGTGAGTGAGAGAACAAATGCTAGGGTTGCATGGTTCAGTATTATGTCCCTCAGTGTTTGCATCATTGCCTCTGTTTTGCAGTTGTGGCATCTGAAGAGGTTCTTCCAAAAGAAGAAACTTATTTAGATCAGCACCTGATATATGTATTCCACTGTGCAATATTACTTTCAGAAATAAGAGGGATCCAGAAGAAAGTTGATAAAGTTTATATTACAAGTTTTTCATACACAGCAGGGTAATATCATTTTGCATCATTTTTTTTTTTTTATTTGGAGACATGTTGAGCATCATTTTTAGTGACATAATTTGAAGATTAGTTTATAAAACCTTTTTTGCTGAAATTTTGGGTTTTAGCACAGACAACTAATCGTATCCTACCAATTGACCTTGAAGGAGATTGACCTATGCATGAGGACTAACCTGGCAGGCCCCACTTCCTTTCAGAACCACCTTTCTTGCCTATAAGTAGGGCAAAAGAAGGGAAGAATGTGGGGACATCTAGACTAGAGAGACGAACAAGAAGAAGAGACGAGCCTTTGCGGGGTCTTGTGCTTAGATTTTATTGGCTTAAGAAGTATGTGATTTTTGCATCCTTCTAGAATCCAAATCTAAGGTTTTAAGATTTGTTTTCTATTTCTAAGTATATTAGTAACTCTTTCAATTATAGGTATAAATTTACAGCCTAAACCGTGAAGCTTTTTCAAAATTTTATGGTTCCTTTACGAGAAATTCTTCATATATCTTAAACTACGTTTTTTTTTTACCCCCTCCAGCGAAAGGGCGGTAAGACCACCTAAACTAAGTCTCCGTATCTTAATAAATTCCTATTCAACATCAAATTAGATGTCGTTTTGCAGTTCTTGACCTGATAGTCATTTCAAAATTTTAAATTTGTATTGTCTATTAATTTTTTATGCTCTTTTCTTGCCAGAATTTGAATGATAAAGGTCAACAAATGTTCTCTAGTCAAATGATCACAACCCCCAATAACGTTTAGTAGCCCTAGATAGCAAGATATCTCTATAGTTCAATTCATGCTAGAACTAGTCCTTTTTTTTTTCTTTTTTTTTTTAAACAGGTTTGATCATTGGATTGTCGATGTTTGTTAACCGTGATGATCGATGTACGCTAACTACGGTCCAACTGATCCACGTAAAAAATAAGATATAAGTTTGTTTGGACCATACGTCTTGATTAGTTCGGATGTATATGATCATCATCATCTGATCAACAAGCCTAAACCTCCACAAACCTTCATAATTCTTGTGCGAATTCTACTTCGGGAGACATCTTAGCTTGGCACGTGACTTTTCCAAATGTAGAATGCTATTTTACTAGACAAGGTGGGATGCGAGCGTAAGTCAGATGCAAGCTGTCACATCATTAATTTTAACATAAATCTCTTAGTGCGAGCCTAGTATGCTAACCCGTGTCTTATAACTGGAATTAGAATATGAGCATTGCAAAGACAATATTATTTTGGGATCCAATTAATCAGGCCGCTAACTTAGACGCTATGCCTCCCAAATTAGAAATTCCTGGGTAAATCAGGATTTGGGATCACTTGTTTCAAATATTTGGATTCATAAAGAAATTTGATTTAAATTTTGATTGATTTGATACCGCCTCATCCCTAATCCGAGACATAACATAGTTATGCTACTAAAGAGTGCAACCTATGATAACACAAAGCCAATAATCATAATCTTGAAAAAAATCAAAATCTAAAACCCATCATCCATTGAATAATTAAATAATATCGATTCTAAGCGATTAAATCCAAATTTAAACATCGAAACCTATAACCTTGAATTTAAAATGTCATTAACTACAATTTATAATCAATCAAGGAACTAAATTTTCGTTATAAAATCATCTTGCTAGCATGATTATCAAAGTCCAAACCATTCTTCATCTCTAGTGATCCTAGTCCCCTCAAAAAAAAATGAAAGAGAAATGAGCTACCAGTCCATTAAGTCAGTCTTCTACTATCTTACCAGATTAAGCATAAGTTTATATATGTATCAATAAGTCTTTTCGAGAAAATGATTATCATTAAAAGATAAAACTTTCATAATAATGGTATATCAAAAATCAATCATATTCTTGCTTATGCATAAATCATACAATTTACATAAACATGGTTTTCAATGCATAGTACAAAAAAATTCATAAATCATATTAACTTTATAGATAAAGTCATAAATCATCTGTTATTTTATTATATCATAAATTTTTAATATTTTTTTAGACTAAATGCTAAGGTTGCTATTATATCCATGACAAGGTCATCATCGACAAATATCAACTACTATTATTGGTTGGCAGAGTTGTGTACCAACTACTATTATCCGTTGGCAGGGTCATATGCCAACTACTACTATTTGCTAATAGAGTTATATGCTAACTACTATTATCTGCTAGTAGAATCGTATGGATGATAGCTCCAGATATTGATCTTTCTTATTTTTTGCAACTATACATAGCTATATGAGAGTTTTTTTTATATTTCTTAAAATAAATATTTTTAAATCATATTTTATCGAATCATATTTTTTTAAATCATGCATAGATGAGATACTAAATAATTCATAAACCATAAATAATTTTTAATAGTAAAATAGTTATGAAATTATGCTTTTCATAATGAAATATAAATTTCATAAATATAAAGTTCTTATTTTATGAATAGATCATTCATATTAAAATACTCATAAAATCATTATTTTATAATAAATCATGAGTTTCGTATATATATTCTCGATCCTTATTTTATGAAAATATAGAATAATTTTTTAATGATAAAATAATCGATAATTCAAAAATGAGTAAAAAGTGCCATGATTATTTATCTCTTCTGTTCTAGCCATTCAAACTTTGCTAGATGAATTTATTCAACCTATTTTTAATATATTAAAAATATAATTAATTCATATTCGATAAATTTAATCAAAGCAAATTGTAGATTTGATGGTTGGTTCAACAAGCTACTTAGACACCGAGCAATTCAAGGCCTTCTAGTCGAGGGTCAACACGAATCCATGAGATAAGAAAATGAGATTTGATACTAGGATTCATAGATTTTCTTAGAGAGCAATTGGAGAGAGAGTCTTCATATCTCTCAAAAGAGAAAACTATGATTGAGATCATCACTCAATAGGGGTTAAGAGTGACTCAATGAGGGTTAATAGTGACCATATTCTATAAATATTTGGTAGGGGTTTGACTAATTTCCGACATACCGTACAGATATCAAAGCGATTTCGAGTCTTTTTTAAGTTCGTATTGAGGTTCATAGATCAAATAGAGAAAAAAATTCTAGAGAGGAGTGAGAGATACAAGAGAGAGAACCCTTCTCTCTCTCTCTCTTTTGTTTTCTTTTCTCTCTCTCTCTTGTTTTCTTTTCTTCTCTGCTTTTTCTTCTTCTTCTTCTTTTCTCTGGCTAAATACAGGATGGTGGTATGTGGTCCATCCGGCAAGGCGTGGCAGCACAGTCGATAGTCTAGCAACGATGATCGATAGGGATGGAGTAAGGGATGATTGACAATAAGTGGTCGGCTAATAAAAGAATAAAAAAAAGACCAAATTGAGGCCCTTTGCTCAGGTATCCTCAGGTCCAGCCCACTTGCCAATAGCTAGGGCTCCGGCATAGGCCAAAGATTAACATGGGGAAGAGTTGGAGGCTTTGGCAATGGGCATCGATGCCGGACATGACCAAAAAAGAAAGAAAAGGCAAACCAAAAATAGAAAAAAAAATTTTCATGATTTTTCGATGGCACTAACAGTTGGTGGCGGTGGCCTCGCACAAAAGCATGAAAAAAAGGAAAAGCAAAAGAGGAAGGAAGGCCGGGGCTCACCTCGGGCTCCGGTGATATCTATAGCTGTGATTTTGGGTGGGCATAAGAACAATAGGCTATGAATCTAAAGTAAGAAAAGCAAAAAATAATTTTCGGTGGAGTGCTGGAGGAAGACAAGAGGGCTATATATAGAGAGTTCTAAGGTTTAATTGTCCTAGGACTCAAATAGGAATCTTCTTCCAGCATTTCTTTTCTTTTTATTTTATTTTATTTTTTTGGATGCTTTAAGATTCAAGCAGTTGATCCAATTGGATCAGCTTATCACAGATACGTTTGATATGGTAATGCCAAATAAATTCGGACGGAGGCTGCATGCGGAATTTGGGCTAAAAAAGCATTCAGAGGTTGTACATATTTGCACAAAGATGTGAAAAATGAATTGGAATGATTTCGTTTGGGATTCAACGACCCAATGCCATGCATCTGGGATTATTTTGAGCTATAAATGGACTAGCCAGTGCACGTGGATTTGAGCCAAGGCTAAAAACAAGAAAAGGAATTGAGAGCAAGACTCTGCAACGTCTTCCATCTCCATCTTGATGTCCAATTCAAAGGGAGAAAATACAATAGCTTATCTTAGTCCTGATGGTGACGGTGATGATGCATGTGTTGGTGAAGCTCAACAACATTGGCAAGATAATGGTAGGTACAAAAAACTAGTTTCCATCGAAATCTTCCAATAAAGTTTTAGGAAGCGGGACGATATTTAATTCATATTATGTTCTCTCATATGATTTGTTTTTCTCAATTTTTTACTAGGGCTTGAGTCGAACTATTCCAACTAATTGAGCTAATGATTCCAACCAAACCAACCTGATCTCACCTAACCCACTCAACCTACTTTCAAACTTGAGCTCGAAAGATTGAGATCAGGCTGGATTTGGGTTGAGGAGCTTGGGATAAAGGTCCGGTCAAGTTGAGCCCCGGATCAAAGGTCTTAGGATGTCAAGTTCGGCCTGACCGACCTGCAACCCGAGCCAACACGCCAGATTTCTACACCAACATGATCGTGTATTAGTTTGTGCACAAATAAAAACTGCAAAATATCCCATCCTTTGTTCTAAATTTACTCTGTTGTTTTGAAATTATAAGATTTTCCTTATATTAATAAGTTTCCTTATGGACAATATGCAAATGGATGATACTGGCAATGTAACATTGCGAAACCTCTGACTATTTTAGCTATATAGCTGATGCTACATGAAGATGATGCCCAGAGATTGGAGCATTTGTTAGAGCCACAAGGAAGTCTCTGTAATCCCCTTCAGGAAGACTCTCACAAATGGCATCCCGTAGCTTCTTTCCATATCTCTTTAAGAATGCAGACTTCACCTCTTCCATGCCCACTTCTGCACCACCCAGCATCATCCTCGTCAGCAACCTTTTATCAGCATCAGCCTCCTTCAAGCTTGTGTTCAACATCTAAAACATACCAACAAACAAAGAGCCATTACCTGTAAATTTCTAATGCACCAAATGTCTGAATTAGCTGATGATATGATGGAACAAAATAATACCTTGGAGTAGTACTTGAATGGCTTGTATATACAATTGACAACAATTCTAAGGGAGTCCTCAAATTCTCCACTGTTCTCACTCTTGAGTGTCTGGATATTATATGACCACATAACTAATTAAGAACTGGATGGTGATGGATTAAACAAATACAAGTAGGCTTCTGCACTCGTTTACCTTGGTGTAATCATGCCCATATATATGTTTGTAGCAGGAGAATGCCAGCTTCAGCTGTGGGATGCTCCTCTTGCTGAACATCTCGAGGATCGCAGATTCATCAATTGATCCCATGCTTCCCTTCCCAGCTTCATACAGCCTCTTGGCATCGCACTTGGCGATGTGTGCACTGACATCATCATGGTGCGACTTGTGGGATGCAGCGAGAGCCACTAGTATCTGTGCAAATTTTTTGTTAGTCATTCTAATCCAAGCATTTCGCCATCAAAGTGGTGCCAAAATTCCAAGTTAGAAGGCTCTACTCAAACAAAAACTCAAGTAGATTCCTATGACTCATCCTCCACCCATTGTCCACTCTGGAGGCTGGTGTTGAATTCATGGCAAAAGGCAACTATAGGTAATAGAAACGAGGACTTGATCGACCTACCCTTGGGTATGGGTGGGATGGCTCAGAGATGATATCCTGGTCCAAATGCCTCTTGAACTTGGAAAAGTAAGCTTGTTTGATGAAGAAGAGCTGGTTTGATTTCCGATGAGTGTATATCTCAATGAGGGCCTTGTAATCAACATTGCTTTGCTCTACTGCACCCCTTGCCACCATGGCGTCGCGCTCATGACGCTCGAGCATCCACATGTATAAGATGTTGAACATCTGAACAAGGGTATCAAGAAAGCTAATAAAAGACTGTTTGGTGAAGAAGACAATGAAATTTTGAACCGAAATGGTATGTTAATATGATATGGATTGATTCTAACCTCATTCTTTGGGTTGGCCACCCAAGACTTCTGAAAGTGTTCGACGAGGTCCTCGTGATACATGGTGCGGTACATCTCCTTGATTTGTTGCCTCTCAGCCGGAGTTCGGCTTGCCAGAGTCTCACCAAGATACTTGAGTTGATCCCATTTTGCATGGATTTCTTGGCAGTCATTCTCGCAGCGCCGGCTGATGGATGACCGGGAATTGAGAGCCATCTTAAGAGCTAATAGAGGACTTCAGAGTGGTAGAACTAGATATATATATATCTTAGAATCATGTTATCAATGCCTTGAAGACCAAGGAAGAGACATTGGCTTTGGTTCCACTAATTGAATCTGACACGGAAACGGTGGGGAAGCTGTGGAAGTGAGAGAATGTTTGGAAAGTAAGGGGTCCCCTTCTGTTTTTTTTAGTGTAGAAATGAGGGTCACGTGGTTTTTTATTGAATGGCTTACATGGGTTCCTAGTAAGCTCTGAGTATGATCCCCTCCCTTTAGTCATTACCTTTTCTTGTGCTCTACTTTCTTTTTTATCCCAAGTGATTGCCACCATGGCTTTACTCACCTTCCAATCTTTGGCTTAAGGAGGGTTTGCCAACTTGTGTTCATGTGATTCCTTGCTAAACCTGAAGCAGAATCCCTGGTCTGGTCCAACCATTGCACCAAGATTATGCCAAAAGGTCAGCATGCACGGTGTCATATTGCATGGGAGTTGGTGTTTCAATATCCCTCTAAAAATATGTTGAATTTTTACTAAATAACACCACCCTATATTAACTCTCAGTTATTTAATATATGCTAAGCAAACATACATTAAAATAAAGAAATATGCTTATCAAAGCATATTCAAAGCAACCGTATGATTGATGGCATGGGTGATTCATCAAGCACTTTTCTTCTTGAATAGACCACATACAACCCAAGCACCCTTGACAAGTTTCAACTTCAAATATGTGACATGACAGTTTGTGGATCGTTAACTATTCTACTTACATGATTCGACAAAGATGCTTATTGGAATATTGGGTTTTTGTGACATTTTTTTTAGATAATAAGCGTTATGAGCTTAGTTAAGGACCGCTATGTGTAGCTAGAAGTGATAGATCATAGATAAGAACCCTGGTTTATATAAATAAATAAAAAGAGATGAGACCACCGGTGGTGATGATATGTAAAATCACCGAAAGCATCCATACCATAAGTTAAATAGCGAGAGTCTGTGGTCCTCATCTCTATTTAAGCTGCAAACTAGAATAACCATTCACAGGTACTTTGAAGTTGGAGATGAGTCATCGTAATCTTTTATATGGTTTCAGAATCTCCCACTGGAGGTCAATTGGAGAAGGACGGATCAACTCAGAATCTATTTCAACCTGAAAGCAAGATTTCTGTTATTTCGGACAAGGACCGCTCCTGTCATATTATATACACTGAAGGCTTGCACGATGATAATTATTTTGCTATTATCTCATTAGAACAGCCATTATTTTAACTTTTAATTACACATTAGATAAAAGAAATACTTAAATTTCAAATCTCCCTGGTTTGGAGAAATATTAGAATCTGTGAACCACTGCTCGAAAGGATAGTTCATGACCTGAAAAAGCAACAACTTCCATGTTTTATATGTCGCTTCCAGTTACATTTATGATTGCAAACAACTATCATTATAACTCATTTGCTTTAGTCTCAAAAACTATAGTCAAACTTTGAAAACTATATCCAGATATATCGCCACAAGACTAAAATGCAGTATACTTCTGAGCCACACTAAGCAAAATCGGATAAGATTAAAACAGAAAACTAGAAGAACTGGACTGGTTATTTGTTCAAAAAACAGGAGAGCAACTGGAGATACATATAAAAGAAATATTTACTAGTACATACTATTATATAAAACGAACTCCCATTAGACATTCAACTCTCCGTCCATCTCCACATGTTTAGGTAATTTTTTCGTTAGATATTCTCACCAAACAAACCAACCTCAGCATAGCGCTCTCTTCCCTAGCAAGTGTAACAATTACAAGCGGGAATGCCTTCGTCTTAAAAATCTTAATCCTAAACTCATGATCATTTATGCTGATCTTCATGTGCATCATCCATGCTCGATGCTGGTGCACATGAGAACAATAGAATATTTTGGGGCTCCATGTTTCCAAGTTATACTTGACATAATATGAAAAAAAGTTTACACCTTATGCCACACTCAAGCCTGCAAAACTACAGGCCAGACCAAATTTCACACTAATTATTATCCTCGCTAATTCTTTGGATAACCAAAGGATTCCATTGTAACCAACTGCCTTAATTCAAGTAGGTCCCATCTATGAATAATGAGTTATTAGACAAGCCTATACATGTACTCAGTGGCTTCCTTTAAAAGTTTTGAATTGGTTCATTGCAAATCTAGCATGTTTAGCAGCCTAAGAAATAAAGTTCAACTTGTTATTTGGTCACAAAATGTCAAACAAATCTGCAAATCAAATCAATTTTGGATCAGATCAACAAGCCTTCTCAAAAACTATAGCAAACCCTTTCCAACCTCCAGCATGTTTGCTTGCCTCTAACTAATCACATCTCCAACCTGCTCCCAACACATTAGATGGCTTCTGTGTTGTTCCCTTGGGTTTTTACAAAGATTCCTTCCTCAAAATTCTACAATGAACTGGGAAGACCTGTTCTCATTGCTGACGTACACTTTGGAATTGACTGTAAATTATACATACTTGTAATAATCATTAGGTTTCCTTGAAAGATTTACAGTTATAATTATGTGGCATCTTTAAAAACTTTCAGAAAACTTGATGACTATGCTACACATATTAAAGAAAAATATACAGCATATTAGCAATATTCATTCTTAACAGCCACAAGGTCTTGTCTTCATGGTTAAATCCAATGCTGATGATATAAAATCCATGAACTTTCACCTGACCAAAAACAATCACTTTTTGTCATCATGAAGAAAACAATTTTTAAAATAACAGCAGAACTCGGGAGTGGGCCATCTGACCCAATGACTGCTGGCTAAGATGCAAAGATACATGTCCAAGAAGCCCAATGAACAAATGTTCCATTCATTGTCATTGGCATCTATAATAAACTTTGCTGTTTGTAAAGAGATAGTTGACCATTCAAGCAGTAATATCTTTGGTTCCCATCAATTTTGAAATAAGTAAGAATAGGCAAAAACAAAAAATTATCTTGTGAGGAATCTGCCCTCGACATTTGCCCTTTACACACACACACACACATAAAGGTGACTCTATTCATTGGCTATATACTCAAATTTATCATCATTGGCCTTCATAATAACTCAATTTTCATAAACAAACATCCATTTCTGGCAGTAATATTTCACAAGTCGAATTGAATTGAAATAACTAGTAAGGGAAAGAAAAAGAAACATAGTCTACGTGGGAACTTCTCTCAGCATTTTCTCCTCTCTTCTTTTCTTATATGAGGTGACTTCCATTCATTGAGTATATACTTCTTTAGAACTAAACCTTCATTCTTGTTTTGAAACTTTTGAGAAGCATCCAACTCTTAAGGACACAATAAGCTAGATCACCATGTTCCAGTTCATCAATAAGGTTACTTGGAGCCTCTGCTAGAATAGAATAACTAAGCTCAATCTAAAAGTTATATCAGATGATGAAAATTTGCAAATTTAATTTGCAACACTTGAGTAATAAAGTGAGATCACCCTGAATCTTCACCAAGATCCAAAAGAGTTCCAGAATGCTTTGTACATCATATGAATCATGGAGAACAGTAAAAAAGGATTTTCTAACAAGCTTAATGAATTCCAGAACTTTGAACACTGGATGGCAGCATAAGCTGACCATGACAATATTGGATTATAAAACATAATTAAAAAGAAAGTTAAAAGTAAGTGGGTTCTATGCAAGGAACAAAGATGGCCTGTATCTTAGAAATCACTGCAACTGATGTTGCTAAGAAATCAAAGCTATATAGGCAGTGGCTGGATATGATAGTCTTAACTGAACAGATTGCTTAATTTCCATCAAAGTAATAGAACTTATGTTTGTCTCAACAGAAAAAGGGTATAAATTGGCTTTAAATTAGGCTACAATGACATTGCCAGAATTTCTGAAGTCTCCCTGCATAATTATGAAAGAAGAATCCAGAAATTGTTCTGAAGATTTCAAACTATGCATTTAAAAAATTTAAAAAATAAAAGAAAAAACTTGGAAGCTTTCAACTATCGAAGTGTTTTGATATTTAAACATAATTAAAGCACATTTTCATCTTGTTTTCTAAACTATGTGTCAAGAACTAAGGACCTGAACCCTTAGACATTGTGAGACCAACCAATATGTCAAATATCACATTTTGCAACCCTTAAAAGAACCAGCAAAGAACCATGTCTTGCCATTCCAAATACAAGATAGCAATATATAGCTGACTTGCATTAAAATTAACATCACTGAAAAGTCAACAAATGTATGGCTAACCACTCCTGAAGCATTGTATTTAATAAACATTCTAGGTTTAAAATATATGGTTCGTGGAAGTTGTGTATTCCCTTAGCTACTCTACCAAAGAAAACTCCTTAGCATGCCATAAGCACTTCACACAACATTTTTCTGCTATAGGCATCAAATGCATAAAGTTTTGACATACATATAGAAACACCTGACTAGTTTTTTAGGTTTTCTGACTCATGAGCTACCATCTTGTAAGAGGACAGCACCATCACCACCAGTGCCATAAATGCTACTCTCTTTTGAATCCTCTAGAAGTATACATGCAGAACCTTTTCTTTTAAAAAAAAAGCATGTTGAGTTCAGTTATCTTTTAGGTGGAACATATATGAAACATTTTCTCGATTCAGATATGATCATAATCTAACTCATAGTTGAGTTCACCAAGGGTCCAAGATATCCTAACCGAATTTCCATTATAAAGGAGAGAATAATCGTCATCACCAAATTCAAGTGTGTATCTGAACCGGACAGACGGCTAAATACTTTTCCATTCCTACATGCAACAAAAGGCTAGAGAATAAGTTCCCATAGCATCTGTCAAAAACTGGAAGACATTATAAAAAAACAAGTTCCGAGCAATTGTTTTCTCACAAAAAAAATTCTTTACGCAGATGAATAAACATAATACCATTCAGTTTACAGAAACAATTTCACCATGAGATCAAATATAAAATTATTATCCTCCTCAATATGTTTCAAGCTTTGAATCAATGCCCACTGACTTTGGAAATTACACGGACAAAGTCTACCACAGGTAAAACCTGATTTGGAGGACATTTCAATTAAAGTGAAAAAGAAAGGTAAATATCAGCAGAACAACAGTTGAATTCGATAAAGAACCCAACACACAATCAGTGTGACTTAAATAAGGCACCTTTTTTATTCAATTCGGACTATCTTATAATTCATATGCTTGAATTTGCAAATCTCCTCAAAGAAATCATCAGCACTTTCATGGCAATTCTTCATCTGAGATATTCTAATAACCATGTGGCGCAGCTTCGCACTATACATGACCAATGACTCCAGAGTGTTCAGTTTTTGCTCTGCATTCAGCGGCGATCTCACTGTAATGAGAACCTCCTCCAAGCAAGGTATCACAAATCTTGAATCCAGCTGCAACAGAAGTTCAAAATTAAAAAAGAAAAAGAAAAAATCATAATTACCTCCCCATCCCCAACCAATTCAATTCAAAAGTAGTGAACATTAGAAATGCACAATCACTCACATTTTTTAGGCTGTTCTTTTGGCACAGTGCAGCAAACATTGCTCCATGGATCTCAAAGTTATGCAGCTTCAGATGGTTGTTGAAGAACTCAACCAAATCAATCTCTGGAAAAGGTTGGAGTGTGTCGAAATCCCCACAAAATTCAATCTTCATAACAAGGTGTTTCACCTCACTTGCACACTGTAGGACAGAATGTACTGCACTCCAGCTCCATTGGACCCCTCTGAGGGACAAGTAGTCCAGGTCTGGAAGCTTTCCCACATCCACCTTGTAAACCCTACCTAAAGATATTTCATTGCAATAATTTAAATTGGTAAATTGATGTAACTCAACCAAAAGAAAATTCTAATTAAAAATCCCCCAGTGCAGCACCTAGTAATTTCTAACATGATTTAAATTTTAGCGGGTGCATCATAAACAGCAACTATGCTAATTTATAACTAAAGAATGGGTCGAGTTTTAAGAACAATCAGCTAAGAGTTCCAACCATCCGATCAGAGCAACAAATAAATAAAGTTCACATATGCTATCACTTTAAACTCCACAAAGAACGTTTCATTGCATTGTGCAAACAATTCCACAAAATCACCTGTATTTTTTGCAATGCAGAGACTTCTCAGGCAATGGTTCGGGCTTACTCGCACCCAACTGAAACCTTGGATCTCAAGAATCCGAAGGCTCGGCGAGCTGAGCAAAAGCGAGCAATTCCCTGGACCCAAGAAATCCAGCCTGCACTTCTCCAACCGCTCCAATTCGATAGACACCGAGCCAGCCCCATCACACCCCAGCAGTGCCAAGTCGGTCAGGTTTGGGCAAGCATGCACTGCATCCTTCAAGACGCTGTCCCTCAGCGAGGCTCCAATAATCTCCAGCGTGCGGAGCCTCTGGAAGGAGCCCCAGTTGGGGGACCTGGTCATGGAAACACCCCAAAGCTTGAGGGCTTCCAACCCTTTTGCCACATCAATGCAGTCGAGCCGGTTGGGGCCATCGGCTCCTCGGACCGACTTATCCACGGCACCATCCATCCGGAGCTCGAGAACACGGAGGGAGCGACTGCAGGAGGAGAGCCAGGAGGCAAGGCTTGAGGGCGAGAAGGGACAGTAGATGACGAGCTCCTCGAGCCGGAAGGCCGAGGAGATCATCCGGCCGATGATGGCATCGGCATCAGCACGGGGGGCAGCGTCGAACGAGTTGCGGGGGAAGTAGAGGGAGGGGATGAAACGGGTGGCCTCCTTCCACCGCTTGGAGACGCATGTGCACGCCGCGATGTCGCGGGCATTGCTCAGGAGGGAAAGGATATGCTGGACGATCGCATCAGGCACCGCATTCATCCTTACCAGAAGCTGCAAACGATCAAAAACAAGTTAATTTGAAGTTGGATCTGCAAATGGAGACCAGATATTCCAATTCAAAGGCATGATGGACGAGTGCTTGCGAGAATGTCTAAGTGAAATTTTGCGAGAACATGGTTCATTTGATTGGTTTAGTGAAAAGCTTGTTTCCTTAAGCACGTTACGTCGAACCGATTTTTTTTTAAAATATCAAGAATCCAACATGCATTTTAAAGAAGACAAATAAGAAAATAAAAACCAAGATTTCAAACGTTGAAATCCACATGAACAAGCGAAAGAAAATAAAGCCACTCAAAAAAAAAAAAAAAGTGTTCATAGAAAACAGATTTTGGGCATTCAAGCAAGAATCCAAATAGATCGGACAGTATCTTGCAATGCCAGAACAACAAGAACACAAATAATGACGAGACATGAACCTCACAGATTACAACACCAGTCGGAATAACAGTTCTCAAACAGGAAAGACCGATGGATGATCCTCCTATTGTTATGCTGGTAGTGACAAGGCAACCTCAACGCAACGAAATAGGAAGTAAAGAAGGCATGTGGTACCGAAAACAGGCAAGACCTACCAAAAAAGGAAACGAAAAGAAGCGCAGAAAAAGCTCAGAGATGAGACCTTGTAGAACGAAATGGAAGGGCTGGCGGAAGAAGATGAGAAATAGGATGGCCTGGAATTGGAAATGTGTGCTCTATTTGAGCTTACCTTACAACAATAAAATGAAGATCTAGAGGGGAATAGAACGCAGTGCTCTACTGCAGTGGTGGTGTATATAAATATGGCACGGTGTTAGGGAAGAAAGGCCCGTTTTACTTATTACCAAAACAAAAGAAAAACCAAGGGCGCGTTATGATTGGGGTTCGTGCGGGCCGCATGAGGGCATTTCAAATTTTAAATGGTGTGGGCTTGACCCCAAATTTTTTTTTGAGTTAGAGAGAGAGGAAGGAGGACGAGAGAGAGAAAGAGAAGGGGGGAGAGAGGAGCTGGTATCGGCCCGCTTTCCTCCCCTTTTCGAATTTTCGACCGTTCGCCGGGCTCGTGGGCGTGCGCGGTGCGGACCAATTTTTCTTCCAGTCTGCTGCATAAAACTTCTATGAGGAGAATGATTTACTCGTGTCCATTGCTCGTGGAGAAAATCTCGTGTCTTATCTTCCGCATAGAGATCGGTATGCGCGACACCGTATTGTGCGTGAGACCAGGTTTTTGAACTTTGAAACCTCTGAATTATTTATTTTGTCATCCGCCCTCGCGAATTTTAAGCCCCCTCGGTTTTGTGTCGAAGGGGAAGAACCAACATGGCTGCATCTGATTTAATCAAAGACAGGGTGCTGCTGTACCAAAAAAATAGACAGGGTGATTAAATTAGTAAAGATGGTCCAATAGGGCTTTCGGGTTCATTGCCCCGCTTGATTTCCCTTCATATGGATATGGGAAGCAATAAAAGCGTTAGAGGTCCAAAGAATGCTTTCTAGATATCAACAAATGGCTTATCCTTTGTCTGAAAAATCATGGCTGTGGAGTGTTCTATTTCCTTGGGGTAGTTCACAACAAAGTATTCACACTAGGATAGCATATCACTTCTTCTAATCCACTGAAACTTTTCTTCCACTAGATTCCATACAAAAATGATGGCTAGTTCAAGTTTACTTTTAAGTTACATTTAGTTGCTTGGATGGATAGATTGCCAGCAATTTAAAGTAGATCTTTAAGATTACTATATTTGATATACTTTTTAGATAGCAATTTAGATTAACTTGACAATCTACATTACCTCTCAAGAGATAATCTACGTTACGTTGGAAAGGGATGGCTATCCAAATTTAGACGTGTCAACAAATTGAGTTCAGATAGAAATCTGGATATCCAGATCCAGATCCAATCTTAGTTACCAGTATTGGACCTAGACCCAAATACCAAATAGGTCTGGTCTTAAAGTATCAAACCTGGACCATAATAGATCTCGGATATCTAAATCCGATTCTGAAACCCAAGACTTATATTCAAAGTTTCAAAAAAATACCTAAAAAAAAAATTAAGACGGTAAAGTGAAACGACAAAGAAGAAGAGGTGGAGGGCGGCGATGGAGAGGAAGAGGCAGCCTAAATGGTGGCAGGGATGATACGAGGCAAAAGGAGGGGGCGCAAAGCAACAGAGTTGCAGAAGAAGGTAGCAGCAGAGGGGGAGGCGGCTCAGATGACGATGGAGACTGAGAGATAGAGTGGGATCTAGCTACCGGCGAGCGAGATCGAGCAGGAGAGGAGAGGAAGAAGAGATTGAGAGAGGGAGAGAGGAAGACTAGAGATTGAGAGAGGGTCCGGCCACCAACGAGCGAGATCGAGCAAAAGAGGAGGGGAGACTAAGAGAGGGAGAGAGAGAGATTGAGAGACTGAGAGAGGGAGAGAGGGAGGGGGTCTGATCATCAGCGAGCGAGATTGACCAGGAGAGGAGGAGAGAGGGAGACTAAGAGAGATCTAGGACTAAATATTTTTAATATATATATAATACTATATTATTCAAATTTTGAGTCTATTGGGTTTGGATATTAAATTTTTGGATTCTACCCATTTACATTATAGTTTATCAGATCCAGATCCAAATCTGGGTACACGAGTTTGATGCTAGTACCAACCTCAAACCTGTCGGATAAATATCTATGGATCTCGGACCTAGACCTGGCCTATTGACAGCTCTATTTAGATTGTCATTTCTTAGCAATATTATAATAAAATTTTTAGACAAAATTATCTATCAAAAAAATCATAAAAAATCCATCTTCCAACCCTCCTCTCCTAGTGCTACCTACGGCTTCTGTATATATTGTTATTATTATTATATATAAAAACTATGGCTCCTCTAAATATATTATTATTATTATTATTATTATTATTATTATTATTATTATTATATGTATAAATATATATATTTATATATAATTTTTGTTTCTCATTAGGGAGAAGAGGATCAACATTATTAGAGGCATTTTAAAATTTTGATTTTACATTACCATTAATCTGATTATCATATCAAACATATCAACCCAAATTTGTAGTAATTTTACTGCAACATTCTCTGTATGTATCAAATACAGTAATCAATATTACTAGTAATTTAATGATGACAATCTATCATGAAGATAATGCATATTATCTTTGAAGATTATCTGATGATGCACCAAATACAACCTTGAGAATGTTGAGCTAGGGTACAGGCTTAATTGTTTAAGCACTAAATGATTTGATTAGAAAAATAGACTCATATAAAAGATAAATCTCTTAAAGCAGATCTTTTTTGCCTCTTAGTTGGTGATGGATCTCATCACCATGTCAAACGAAAGCATCTTCTATTGGATCTCTAGATGAAAGCTACTACTTCATTATTCATTCTTTTACTGCTCGATCTCAAGTTTTTTTTTTTAAAAAAAAAAAATTATAATCAAGAACCTAGAACTTATTAAGGTACTATTAGGCTGATACAATATCATGTTTCAAGGAAAGCATCTTGTTTATTACACATAATTGGACATTCAAAACGTCTGTAGAGCTTTCTCTTCATGCATTCCTGTTTGGCTATTAGTGGCTCACTCGTCATTGGATGATTAGCTTCTAAAGGCTGTTTGGATGTCCGTGTTCCTTAAACAAAAAAGAATAAAATCTAATTCTTTATAAATCAAATTTTATGAAAAACATGAGGCTTTTTTCCATACAGCTCACCCTTTAGGTTTCATGACTTGTTAACCTCGGCAAAAAAACAACACAAACAGTTATTTTTATAAAATTTATTTAGTTTAGACCATTTATAGACTTGTTTTATTGAAACTTGTGAACCAAATAGGCCCCTAGAGTCTCCCACAAATTCAAGCAAAATTCTTCAGATCTGACTATACACATTCTAATTTGGTTCGGAGATGCTGTACCATCTAAAGTGCTCACCAAAGAAAAGGATCCAATACTAAAAGGTGGTAGGATTGATATACCTTTATGCTCATGGCCTTCAAACTAGTTGTTCAGAGATTTATTCATGCAAACACTCACTATAGATATTTGGGTTATGTTTAATTCTTCTTGTTAGGTAATAGACATCATAGTGGTTATCACTATCTTGATTCATCGATCTAGGAAAGTGAATCTGCAAGGATCAAGCTCATGGATGATAATCGTGCAATGCCACTTGGTTAAAGCTCAAGGATTATATATATTAATGTAGAAATCTATCTCGAGGTTGGGTAAGTTAGAGTCGGACAATGACGGCAGGTCGATGGCGGTGTAGCAGGACCTGCAAGAGAAGTCCCCAATCAAAGTTGGCTTTGGTGGAGACCCTTCAACATTCAAGTCAGTTTTTTACATAATAGAAGGAAGGTGGATATTTTGGAAGAGAGAAAATCGCCTATCTGAAGGATCCCTCTTGGTCCTTTTTTTAATGGGCGAAGGATGAAGAGCTGTTCATGGGGAGAAATCCGTGGATAGTTTCAATCAAATCAAACATAACAATCGTTCGTGGTCGATTTTCATGAAAATGGACGATTATAATTGTTTATCTAGACTATCAACGCCCCTTTTGCCTTCATTGAATATCCTCAAAATCCATGCCTACCTTTTGATCTCTTTAAGTTAGATAAGTGGTGTCACCTCATGATATATGGGGGTCTCACCTATTAATTGTATGAACTAACAATCAGGAGTTAAGAGCATGGGGGGCTTGCCTTGCTTTTCTTATGATCATTCTTCTTTTTAAATGGGATGACATAATAGTACAATAGAGAGGTCTTTTGGAGTCAAATGGTTAAAGCTGGAAGTGGAGGTCAAGACTGAGATCAGTAGCCAAAGAGTGGTCGGCCAATACTGGTAAGATGGCCGAGGCATAAGCTGAAAACTATCATCTCATATCTTTGGCTAGTACAAAAATACCTCTAACAATATATATTGCTACATTTGCTTAATGGTGTCAAGCACTTCACCATGATTGCATTTGGCTATGCCATGTAATTATTTATTTATTTTTTCAGTAGGCTAAGATATATCTAAAGGTGAAGAGGATAATAGTGCTATAGGTTTTTAGAGCTTAAGACAATGATAAAGTTGCATATACTAGTTGGTATAGCTTAGTCATGCCTCAAGATATCTGTATTATGATGGTGTCAAAAAAAAAAAAAAAAACACTAATGACAAGAGATGTGCCCTCAGATTTTATTTTAAAAGTTGATGTAGTATCGTTAATAAGGACTTAGACATCATTAGAAGCATGTTGGGATTAGTGGGTTTTACAAACAATAATAGATTTTAGATTTTTTTGCATATCAGTCTCTGTGGTCTTTCATTGCATATTAATATTCTTATTATTTCTATGTGTTTATATGTTAAAACTTGCAATTCTAGAACTTTTTGCATATTTTCATTTATTGATTTTTTTGCTTTTAAAATAGAGGGAGAGAGGAGGAGGAAAGGATGATGAAGCAGTTTGTATATATTTTATAACTTTTTTAAGGAAGAAATCTAATCTCCTCCTCTCTCCTAACTTTAGTCCTTTCAAACTGTAGTAACCCTTCATTATGGTTTGATTAAGGAACACTAACGAAAAGGTCATTATGCATCACATGAATTAATATGAAAAATAAAAACTAAAAAGATTGGTATGTAACTATAGATAATTTTAGAGAGTAATATGATATATATATATATATATATATTTATAAACTCATCGTGGCTCATATGCTCAAAGGCCATAGATCAAATAGCAAGACCTAGAGGCAAATATCATCCTAGGGTAATTTTCAATGGATTTTAATTGCTTTGGTTTTTTTCCGAGTTCCACATGATAGAATCTTGGTATCAGATTTTCTGAGATTAGACTCAAAATATTCCAAGTTGATTAAAATAATATTTTAGTATGCTATCACGATGTATCTTATTTTGTGAAAATTTTTGAAAAATATCATATTATGTTTGTAAAAATCCTTGAAGTTTGTTTCCATATCAAGAAAGATCACAAACGGATGCTCTTCGTCAACCTCTTTGTCATATTATGTGAGGTAATGGTGTAAAAAGGAAGCCAACAGATTTTGTTCAAGAATTAGGAGATATTATTGAAGCATCAAATACATCTCCAGGAATGCAATGCTTGCAATAATAATTAAGTTGCCGATCTTGATAGTGGAGGAACCTTCTGAGCTAGCCTTGGTTGTCTTGTAGATTCCTAGGAAAAGAATATCTTTGGTTCAAGTTATAACCAGTTCTGAAAATAAACCCATTTTCACAAGAAAAATAATTTGTGATATATATATATATATACACCGAGATTCTTGCAGTTTTAAAGATGTGCAAGGATCTTATATCAAAGCTGTGTCTTGACCATTTTAGATTCATTATTAGACTTTGGAACATAAATAAGCCTGCAAGAAGTTGGAACAAGAAAGTTTAGGATAGTGTGGCTCGACCACAACTTTGCCTTGTCGATAATTTGGCAGATCCATGAAACCATTACTAAAAGAGAGAAGATATATCCACTAAAACTAATTCAATTAGGCACATATCAAAATCACAATTACCAGCCAAGATTCAATTTTTAGACGCCACACCTCAGTGTTGTATGCCTGACAAAAATTCAGAAGAGACAGCACCATGATGCAGGGCGCAATAGCATGATGGTATATAACTATTCCCAGATATTGCAATTAATTTTTCTGAGCAAGAAATACACACCAACGTGGGTCATTAACACTCAAGAAAAGTTCTGAAGCATTTGGAAACCAAAGATCAAATGACAAGCAGCTGATGGATTTTCCCATATATTCAATGAGCCAAGTTCGCCATCAAACTGAATGTGAAGTGTCTGTATTTTAACTTCCATGAGACATATGGTTCAATCAAATTCCTGACGGCATGGATCACCAAATGAGTTATTTGGTTATCTTCACCAAGCCATGGAGTGATCTTGAATTGGCGCCATACTCATGCACATCTTTCTGTCTATCACCCTGCAAACAAATAGAGGAAGTGATCTTTAAGTCTTTGTATCATTCAGTTGTTATATGTACTAATAGGTTTTAACAAAATTCAGCACTGATAAACACAGACATACTAGTTCAGAAAAAGGAAATATAAATTATGGAATCTGATATGCTTTGGAGCAGTACCGAACTGGACGGTACGGGACATGCAATACCATATTGATTCAGTACTTATATATAGTACAAGAGAGTACAGACCCTTGATACGCCGAACTGGTCTCGTACTGCCACAATAATAGGTTGGCACTAGTACGAGGCCCGGTATGGAGATGATAAACCATTCTTTAGAGTGCCCATCCACTTTGAATTTGTTTTCAAACTAAAAGAAATGGCATCCATGCAACAATGTCCAATAAAATGATCTTCTAAAGCTGCACTCATGCTAATGTCCTATAATACTGATAGGATTGTTTCAACCGGATATTGCAAAGCGCGCTGAAGGTGTTGAACGATTGTATAAAAAGAATCAATGCCACAAGCCACACGCTCATGGGCAATAATCCTTTTTTACATATTGTTTTGATCAGTCTAGGAACTACGTACCCAGCGATTTTTAAAATAACCAGGACAACTCTTTGTAGTTAGACATAGAAACCCCCGAAACCAATCATCAAAATCAGTGCCCAAACTCTTAACACCAATGATGAACTTGATCTGGCTAGCAGACTGCTAGCACTTCCAGCCACTTTATAGGGATCCACGGAAGAGAGCCAGTCCCCATGGCACTTTTGCCAATTAACCATATAAGCCTTGGCACAGTTAGTACTCTGATCGAAAATTACCAAGCACAAAAGTCCATAAATGAAATGCATGTCATGGTTGGTAAAAGAGCAATTATCTATTGTTAGGTCTAACCTACTTTGTTCGCACTAGATCATGTACAAGGCTGTCAAATAGCTCAAAGAACCACTGGCAATAGATCCAACACATTGCCCAATCAATCACCGAGTACATAGGTGAAAAGAACAAATTAAAGATATATTGCAATTTGTACACTGTATGTTGAACCTGTAAATATAACATATTGTTTGAAGTACTCAGCTAACAGATAAACAAATCATAATTAAAGAAATTACACATATCATTGTTCTCTTAGCACAAATTGGCAGATAGTGCAAAACTTCTTTGGTTTTCATCCAACTTACCATGGACGCAAGAGAGTAATATGTCTGACACTTGAAATCTTTTGTAATATGATTTTTTCCTCAGTGCCCATCCATAGATCTAAACCCCATACCGGCATTCATGTGTCACTCATCAAAAAGAAAGAACCTACTACATACTGTGTCCCAGGCATGCATGCATGCATAGACACTGATGAACACATATAAACATAAGAATCAAGGTTTGAATACTTGGTTCTGGTTTCAGTTTCACTCAGGCTAAATAAAACTTGATTTGAACAGTTTTGATCTTGTCAACTATTTCAGTTCAAGTTTCAGATTTTCAACCAAATGAAGTATAAAAGGCCAATATGATTTCAGAAATAGTTTCTTAAAAAAAAAAATCAAGAATACAAATCACACACCATTTTAGAGGATATTGTTTTGTTGGGATCCTTAGGATGAAAAAATTACAGTGGAAACTTTAAAAACATTAATAAATTAGAATATAAAAAAGTATGTTATTTGGTCCTACATAAAGCAATAAACATTCTTAATGGACCACCACTAAACCTCTTCAATCTCTTTTGAGTTTTTTTTTTTAAAAAAAAAATTTCAATTCTTTATTTGATTTAATATAATGTTAGTTCAATCAGGTTGAGTAGGCTTTTTCAAGAACAATAATCATATCCGGAATGCTTTTCCAGTAACCAATACATATTTTAATATGGCCAAGAATGTTAAGTATGACGATATGTGTTCGAAAGCATTTTTGACTATTCATTACATGTTTTTATTGAAACTAACATAAAGTTAGCATAGGTACCAGAAATCTATCATATCTTAGAACCCCAAGAGGATCTATCTTGAGAGTATGGTATATCTCTCCATGCAAGTAAGCCTTAAGATTTAAAATTTTTAGGAAAATTGGATCCACTAAACTATTTCACTTTCTCATCAAGGACTTGATATATAATACTCAGACCATCCGCTTGTCATCATAGACATATGTTCCTGAATATCTTGCAGTGGACAAAAGTGATATTCATATAAGATTGAAAGAATATGAAGCCTATTTTGCACTGTGGGTAGTGCAAGTGTGTAAGACCTTAATATACACAATCAGCTAATCACCTTGAAAGTGGGCGAGAATAAATCACGTAGATTAATATAAACAGTTAAGTTTCTAGGAGCTAAATTATCAGTTATCATTAAAAAAAAAGAAAAAAAAGTTGCCAGTACATTGATTTCCAGAATGGGGATACATAAATAAAATCTTCACTGGCTTGCCAAAGTAATCATGCAAGCTTCTTGCATTTTCTCATCAAATAAATATTGATTTTCTTCTACAATACTAGAAGCTGTTTTCAGAATAAACCTGAAAAAAGTGAAGACAAGCAAGTTTGGGATCAGGTGACTTAACTCGATGCCTTATCAACATGTCCATAAAAACTCACTCACTCATGTCAGAACATCTCGGCATCACACAATTACTAATACAGTATCCATTTTTTTTGGGTATACGACACAATATTCAATTTTTAAATCAATCACAACATTAAAACACATAGAAGCCTAGTTCTCAATGTATATGGCTCAACAAAAGTTCAGCAGACCAATCGCAGAAGCAATGAAGGTTGTCATTGAAGCACTAATAGAGAGCAAAATTGCACAATGATATAGAACTATTTTCACATATGGCAACCTGTCTGAGCAATCAACACACGAAACAGAATGACTCATCAATGTTCCAATTTTTCTGAAGCATTTGAAGATTAAAGCATCAATGAGCTTGGAGAATCCTGACTGCTGGTAAAAGTTGTATTCTAGCAAGTAGTAGCCTTTTGCCCCCACAAAATTCCAAGACCTGAAATCTATCATGAGATAAGCCATTTCAGCTTTGAATCAACAGGTCTTGGTTCCAGCGTGTTCACAAGAAATGAAGGAACACAATGCCAGAAAAGTTCACTAACACCTGTCACTTGGAGAAGAGGGCAGCAAGTGAGCAGCAGCCTGCACAAAACATTCAACAACTAATACTTTTGGAGCAGATAAAGCACCAAATATTCAACAGGTCAATTTTTCTGTCATACTGAATGTAAAATATGGATACTGTAGCTTCCTTGAGGACTAATGGCTTCGATCAAATTCCTGACTGCATAAACCAGAAAATGAGTAGATTGGATGAGTTCAAAGAGGAAGCGAGCCTGCATTGGCTCCGCATTCATGCTTCTGTAGCACATCTTCTCCACATCACCTTGAACACAAATGGATAAATTAATGTTTAATTCAAGTTGTACCTTGTAGTTGCTATATACCGTAATAGATTATAACAAAATTCCATATTGGTGATCACAGATGGACCATGGTCAAAAATGGAAAAACAGAACATGTGGATTCTGATACTCTTTGGAGCGACCATCCCCTTTCAATCCGTTCTCAAACTAAAAGAAAGGGGATCCATAATTTAACAAAATTTCCAGGGAAAGATATCTTCTAATGCTACATGCATGCTAAAGCCGTCTAATATTCGATGAGATTATGCACGGCACACATTGAACGAATGTGAATCATTCAACCAGATATTGCAGAGTGTGCTAAGATGTTGCGAGGAAGGAATCATTGCCACAAGTAACACACTCACTGTCAAGAATCCATTGACATATTGAGTTGCAAAACTTGCTAATGTGGAACATGACTGTATGATGATGCAAAGTTGAACATTTCTTTCTTTATTTTTTTTTCCTAAAAGCACTCCAACCTTCCATCTGCATATATTATCATCCATCATGTTTAAATCTCATATGATGCTTGATCATGTTAATTATGTCAGATTTGGTATCTGCAGTCAGGATCTCTAAAACCTGTTTAACAGTAATCAATGTGCATATTGTATATTTTCGAGGATGTCACATAAGTTTAGATAGGTTTAGAATCATTGTTGTGTATTTAAAGCATGCTCCTTGGTGTTAATCATCATGAAAAAAAAAATGCCCATAAATCTCAAATTGCATAGAAGCTAACTCAGATGAGTTCTTTTAAATCACAGGCTGGTGCAAACTGTAAAGAGGTCATGGAACCGGTATGCCGGAAGGCACCGTGGTAAAGGAAAAAAATAAATTTAAGATCAAGAGTTCTGTATTTAAGTTCTTGGATCTAGATTACAGATCATCAGAATTAAATATTTTCAATTTGATAAAAGACACCTTTCTGGACAGGTTTGCCAGATTGAAACAGTCCATTTTGATAAAGGAAGCATAACACTGTTTCCATATTTATATATATATATATCAAAGAAAGCATAACACTGTTTCCATATTAATCATAAAGTATTTATACGAATCCATCTCACATGATGTCATACAGTGTTTTATTTAACAATAGTATTTATTAGTACCCGTGCTTCATTAAGTAAAGACTTGCATCAGTTCATACTGCAGCATATCACAGTAATGCAATGCTAGACAAACAAATATTGGTTTTAGCTGATTAAATTAGACATCAATCAAGCTGGTCCTACGTAAACTTAATTTTTAATATAATGTTAGTTCAATCAGGTTGTGTTTGGTTTTTGTTAGAGCAATAATCATCTCCAGACTGTTTCTCCGGTAACCAATATACATTCCTCTTATCTGGCCAAGAATGTTAAGTATGATTATATCACTTAGAAATCATTTTGATTATTCATAACATGTTTTTCCTCAATAGAATCTAACATAAAGGTAGCATAGGTGCCTGGAAACCTACCATATCTTAGAACCCCGAGAGGATCTATCTTGAGAATATTGCATATCTCACCATGCCAGTAAGTTTTAAGATTTAGCATTTAGAACCACCAAACTATATCACTTTCTGCAAGAGATTGATACATAATACTTAGACCATCAGTTTTAACATTTTGTCACCATAGACATATGTTGCTGAATGTCTTTCAATGGACAAAAGTATATACTCATAATATTGGCAGAATATGAAGCCTATTTTAAAACATGGTGCATAGCATGAGTGTGTAAGACCTTGATATAACCAATCAGCTAATCAGCTTGGAAGCAGGCAAGAAGAACTCGCATAGATAAACATAAACAACAACAAGGCACTAAGATTCTTGGAGCTAAATCCTTCTTGAAAGTCTGGTATGGACTTTTGCACCAGTAGGAACATTTTTATTTCCCCCCTATATACAACTAGAAATGGCATTTCATCGGAATATGTGATGCTCATAATTCTTCAAAAGGAACAAATGATTTTCAGAATGGGGATACATAAATAAAATCTTCACTGGCTTGCCAAAGTAATCACGCAAGCTTCTTACACCATCTCATCAAATAAATATCGATTGTCTTCTACAATACAATCAATACTTGGTTGCCAGATTAAACGCTTAATAAGTTCTACTAGAAACTGTTTTCAGAATCACTGTGCTCGCCAAATGAACCTGCAACAAGGCAAGTCATTCTCGTTCTTCATAGAATCCTGATTCCTGAATTAAGAGGCAGCTCTTTTGCAGCCAGCAGTAAAAATTTCATGCAGTTCGGGCACTTTCTCTTTGTGGCAGAGAATGAACTTCTCAAAAAAATCCTTCTCCGAGACACACATGATCCTAGACAGTTGCCATTTCCTAGTGCGCAAGCCTTTTGACTTCAAAATCTCCACGGCTCGGTACCGAGGAATCAACCTCTTATCCAAGCTACATATCAGAAGCACTGGGTAGCGAGCGGCATATGAGGGCGTGCACCCAGCTTCCTTCACCAAAAATTCCATCTTTCTCTCCATCACCTTCTTGGTTTCATCCAAGATGCCAGGCGCCTTACATAATGCCGTCAGGAACTCTGACTCCGACCACCCAAAGCTCCTCATGAGCTCCAACTTGGCCGCGAATCGAGCATTGCTGCATGCCTGGAGTGTTTGAAGGACCCAGGCGAACATCCCCGAATGGGGTGATACGCCCAGCTCCTCGACGCGACCGACTAAATGCCGTAGTGAATCTGGCCTCCGGACAATGAGTGATGGGTCTCGCTTCACCATATAAGAGATTCTCTTGTCTGGAATGCCGTAGTCCTGCAGGAGTGAGAGGTTAGGAAGGATCCTCTTCTCGATGCTGCAACTCAGAAACCAATTCTTCCTCTTGAGAAATTTCTTTAGGAGCTCCAAGGAGCCGAGAAGATTCCTCCAAAGCTCGATCCTAGGAAGGAGGGTGCGGTGTAACCTAAACTTGAGGACGGAAGGATGGACGACGAGTTGGGGGAGATCGGACTGTGAGAAGCCGACATCTCGTAACGCTCTGAACTTTGGGGCCAGGGTCTTCTCCACGTCGAAGCGGAGGCATCTGGGTTGACGAGATACTATCTTTCTGATGTCGGCGTCGTCAAAACCCTGGCTTTTGACGAGATACCATCTTTCTGATACTATCTATATATATATATATATATATATAGATATATCTATCTTCTTATTTATAATTTTTTTTAGAAAAGCAAAGGTCAAGACTCATCCAATTATATTAAATAGATGAAGTCATTGGGTAATAATAAACACACACATAGTATATAGATATAAATATGAAGTAAGGATAAAGAGTTACAATAAATTTAAAATAAATATATAATTTGTGCTTTTACAATATTACTCAAATGGTTTGTAATAAACAATCAAGATATTTTTGACCACTAATATATTAATTTTATTTATGATCAAATTTAATGAGACACTTTTTAAATATATTTTATTAAATATTATTTCTATAATTTTGAATAATAATGTCAAATATTTTAGCATAATATAATAATATAATTTATTTTTGAAATAGTGAGAAGAGTGGTTAATAATTTTTACAGTAAAGCCATGCTATGCTCATAGCATAGGATGAGACTTTTAGAATAATTATGACAACCATTACTTATTATCTAAATTTATTAGAAGAATAAAAGAAATATAAGATATTCTTTACATCTCTCCTTCTATGATAATAATAAAAAAATATATTTCATTTGGTATCAAGAAAATTAACTTTAAAAATAAATATTATATTTTTTTAATAAAGCAATATTATTGAAAGAGATGTTTTCTTTTTTCTTTTTCACAAAGGAAGAGAGAGAATACCATATAAAATAAACTAGAGTCTGACCATCAAGGGAATTGTCCAATTGATAAATAGTAAAAAAATTATATTGTGATGTGAAAATTATTATTATTTTTTATAAAAAGAAAAGTTGCTAACTAGGCTATTAGATGGATAAAGAGATAGATTTAATTTTTTCCTCTTTTATATGTATTTGTGTGTTTTTTTTTTTTTTGATCGATTTTTTTCTTTTTTTTTACTTAGGGTCTTGGGGGTCAGATTTTATGGTTATAGGTGGAAGCTACATATATAGAGGAAGCTAGAGTATAGCCATCGGATCTAGAATGCATAAATTTTAATTGTTAAAATTAAATCATGTTATAACTAATATTGAGGAATGAGATTACATTATTTTTGTTGAAAGAGAAAAAGCTTTTTTTTTTCCTCTTATGCTTTTTTTATGCTTACATGAGCTAGAAAAATAAAACTTGTAATGATACAACCTTTTCAATATTTAAGATTGGCTGATAGTAGCCATCCAAACTAAATCAACATAGATCCTTTGATTCCAGAAGGAAGAAGATTTTCTCTCCCTTCTTTTTGCCCTCCCACTCCAGATAGCCTTTCCATGTATCTGGTTATCTAGGATTTATGGCGTGGAACTCTTTCGTTTTTTTGATGGCAGGGGAGACCAAAGAAAAGCCACCCGATTTTTTTGAAAGAATAAAGAAAATTTACAGGAGGTGTCCATCTCTCTCCAAGGGATGTTCTCATACAGATTTACATAGCTCAGGATCTTTCATGTGTGAGAATAGATAACCAGAAGCACGGAAGAGACACGTGGAAATAGAGGCCAATGAAAAAAAAAATTTTTGATCATACAGGAGACTGAACTGAGGACACCACGATATAACCGAGAAGGCATCTGTATACAAAATTATAGAACCAAAAAAGTATCAACTCCTCCTTCCGAAGCTTGGAGGAGATAACTTCCATGGAGCAGTATTGTGACACAACACCAATCCATTTGATCTTCAAACAAAGTAAGGTCCCCTTGTAAATAGCAAGATTCTCCAGTGGCATGAGAGTACCTCTATACACTACCTAACCATGAGGGTATACTTCTTACTTTGTTCCAAACTTTCGAAAAAAATATGGTAGAAGGTTTTGACTACATAAAGCCGAGCAATAGTTGAACAGTGCAAGACATTTTGATAATACTAAGACAATGGAACCATGTTTGTTGAGAAAAATTCTTTTATTTCTTTCTTTCCAACAAACCCATATCATGGCAGCTGATGGCACGAGCATAGTAGGTTGGGTTGATTTTGGAAAGCATTTGCACCTCCAATCTAAACACAAGTCTTCGAAAGAAGGCTGTAGATGTAGGTCTCCAAGAGATGAGCAAATTGACCTCCAAATAGTATAGAAGAAAAGGCCAGTCAAGAGACATGATCTATGGTTTCATAAGCATGGTTGCAAAGAACAGAATCACCCAACCATTTACCCATCTTTCTTCCAAGATTTTTCCTAGCATTCATTTTTTTTCCCAACACAACCCATAAAAAGCATTTGATCTTCAAAGAGACATTGAGATTCCCTAGTGAACTCGCAAACCTGCATTTGATGCCTTTAACTCATGAAACTAATACCCCACAGAAGGGTGGACGAAGCTTTTAGTTGGATTGGGATGAGTTTGCATGGTAGATGTGGAGAATTGACATAGTAGCAGTTTTGGAATTGGTGAAATAGGATAAAACTTAGACGTCTTCGTAATTTTTTAAGATTAGATTATACAGAGAAGGGAGAAGCCGACCCTCCTCAAATCCAGAGAAAGGTCATGATAGAAGGAAAAAAAAATTTGTTCCCTCTTCCACTTGAGCTTACACCACTTGGATGTAATTTGGGTTTGACTTAAGTTAGACCTACCAAACCCAGCCCAACCAATAAAATATCCAAATTTAACTTTATTCAGACCATTAATCTATACTTTATTAAGGGTTCCATCAAGTTGTCCAGTTTACAATAAAGTTATCATCGTCAAGATTAGTTTTGAAAACAAGAATGTGCACATAACCAACCGCAATCCCTTTTCTTTATCCAAATCCTACAGGATCCTTCCAGTGCTCCAAATTGCTCCGTCTCTAACCTAACAACTTAGGATTGCAAATGTGCAAGCATCTTATACTAAAATTTTGTGCCAGGAATAAATATAAAACGCAACCTGCAATTTTAGTTGATGGATCTATACACGAGAGCCACTTGTCTGTCTTCTTTATTTTTTTTAGATTCACAAAATGAGTTGACTGTACTTTCAATTAATTCGAGAATATGAGAATAAACCTGAAAAATGTAAAAACAAGCAAGTTTATGATCAGGTGACTTAACTCTATTCCTTATCAACATGTCCATAAAAACTCACTCATCTCAGCACATCTCGGCATCGCACAATTACTAACGCAGTATCCATTTTCTTTGGGTAAATAACACAACATTCGATTTTTAAATCAATCACAACATTACGACACATAAAACCCTAATTCTTAATGGTACATGACTCAACAAAAGTTCAGCAGACCGATTGTAGAAGCAACTAAGATTCTCATTGAAGCAATAACACAGAGCAAAATTGCACAATGGGATAAAGCTATTTTTACATATGGCAAGTTGTCTGAGCAATAAACGCACAAAACAGATTGACTCATCAATATTCTAATTTTTTTGGAAGCATTTCAACATTAGAGCATCAATGAGCTTGGAGAACGCTGACTGCTGGTAAAAGTTGTATTCTAGCAAATAGTAGCCTTTTGCCTCCGCAAAATTCCAAGACCTGAAACCTATCATGAGATAAGCCATTTCAGGTTTGAATCAACAGGTCTTGGTTCCAGCATGTTCACAAGAAATTAAGGAACAGAATGCCAGAAAAGTTCACTAACACCAGTCACTTGGAGAAGAGGGCAGCAAGTGATCAGCAGCCTGCACAAAACATTCCACAACTTCTAATACTTTTGGAGCAGATAAAGCACCAAATATTCAGCAGGTCAATTTCTCTGCCCAACTGAATGTAAAATATGGATACTGTAGCTTCCTTGAGGACCAATGGCTTCCATCAAATTCCTGACAGCATGGACCAGTGAATGTGTAGATTGGATAAGTTCAGAGAAAAAGTAAGCTTGAATTGGCTCCACATTCATGCTTCTGTTGCACATCTTCTCTGCATCACCTTGCACACAAATGGATAAAGTAATGTTTAATTCAAGTCGTGACTTGCAGCCGCTATATACAGTAATAGATTATAACAAAATTCCATATTGGTGTTTACAGATCAACCATAGTCAAAAATGGAAAACAGAACATGTGGATTCTGATACTCTTTGGAGCGACCATCCCCTTTCAATCTGTTCTTAAACTAAAAGAAAGGGAATCCATAATGTAACACAATTTCCAGGGAAAGATATCTTCTAATGCTACATGCATGCTAAAGCCGTCTGATATCCGATGAGATTATGCACAGCACACATTGAACAAATGTGAATCATTCAACCAGATAGTGCAGAGTGAGGAAGGAATCATTGCCACAAGTAACACACTCACTGTCAAGAATCCATTGATGTATTGAGTTACAAAACATGCTAATGTGGAAGATGACTGTATGATGATTCAAAGTTGAACATTCTTTCTTTATTTTTTTTCCTAAAAGCACCCCAACCTTCCATCTGCATATATTATCATCCATCATGTTTAAATCTCATATGATGCTTGATCATGTTAATCATGTCAGATTTGGTATTTGCGGTCAGGATCTCAAAAACCTGTTTAACAGTAATCAACATGCATATTGTATATTTTTAAGGATGTCACATAAGTTTAGATACGTCTAGAATCATTGTTGTGTATTTAAAGCATGCTCCTTGGTGTCAATCATCATTAAAAAAAATGCCCATAAATCCCAAATTGCATAGAAGCTAACTCAGACGAGTTCTTTTAAGTCACAGGCTGATGCAAAGTGTAAAGAGGTCATGGAACAGCCATGCCGGAAGGCACCATGGTAAAGGGAAAAAAATAAATATAAGATTAAGAGTTATGCATTTAAGTTATTGGATCTAGATTACGGATCATCAGAATTAAATATTTTTAATTTGATAAAAGACACCTGTCTGGACAGGTTTGACAGATTGAAACAGTCCATTTTGATAAAAAGACTCTTCATGATTTATATATATTCAAGAAAGCATAACACTGTTTCCATAGTAATCGTAAAGTATATATACGAATCCATCTCATACCATGTCATACAGTGTTTTATTTAACAATAGTATTTATTAGTACCTGTGCTTCGTTAAGTAAAGACATGCATCAGTTCATACTGCAGCATATCACAGTAATGCAATGCTAGAAAAACAAATATTGGTTTTAGCTGATTAAATTAGACATCAATCAAGCTGGTCCTACATAAAGTACAAAGTTAATTTTTAATATAATGTTAGTTCAATCAGGTTGTGTTTGGTTTTTGTTAGAGCAATAATCATCTCCAGACTGTTTTTCCCGTAACCAATATTCATTCCTTTTATCTGGCCAAGAATGTTAAGTATGATTATATCACTTACAAATCATTTTGATTATTCATAACATGTTTTTCCTCAATAGAATCTAACATAAAGGTAGCATAGGTGCCTGGAAACCTACCATATCTTAGAACCCCGAGAGGATCTATCTTGAGAATATTGCATATCTCACCATGCCAGTAAGTTTTAAGATTTAGCATTTAGAACCACCAAACTATATCACTTTCTGCAAGAGATTGATACATAATACTTAGAGCATCAGTTTTTAACTTTTTGTCACTATAGACATATGTTCCCGAATGTCTTACAATGGACAAAAGTGTACACCCATAATACTGACAGAATATGAAGCCTATTTTAAAACATGGTGCATAGCATGAGTGTGTAAGACCATGATATAACCAATCAGCTAATCAGCATGAAAGCAGGTGAGAAGAACTCATATAGATAAACATAAACATTAATAAGAATAAGGCACTAAGATTCTTGGAGCTAAATCCTTCTTGAAAGTTTGGTACGGACTTTTGCACCACTAGGAACATTTTTATTTTCCCCCCTGTACACAACTAGAAATGGCATTTCATCGGAATATGTGATGCTCATAATTCTTCAAAAGAAACATATTATTTTCAGAATGGCGATACATAATTAAAATCTTCACTGGCTTGCTAAAGTGATCGTGCAAGCTTCTCGCACTTTCTCAATCAAATAAATATCCATTGTCTTCTACAATACTATGAATACATGTTGCCAAATTAAATGCTTAATGAGTTCTACTTAAAAAGTTTTCAGACTCACTGCTTATCTAATTGTTTAAGAAACATGACAGTCATACGTGAGTTTATGAAAAATAAATGAACCTGCAACAAGGCAAGCCCTTCTCGTTCTTTATAGAATCCTGAATTAGGAGGCAGCCTTTTTGCAGCCAGCAGTAAACATTTCAGGCAGTTCGGGCACTTCGTCTTTGTGGCAGAGGATGAATTTCTCAAAAAAATCCTTCTCAGAGACGCACATGATCCTGTACAGTTGGCATTTTCTAGTGTGCAAGCCTTTTGACTTCAAAATCTCGATTGCTCGGTACCTAGGAACCAATCTCTTATCCAAGCTGAACATCAGAAGTAATGGGAAGCGAGCGACATAGGAGGGCGTGCACCCAGCTTCCTCCACCAAAAATTCCATCTTTCCCTGCATCACCTTCTTGGATACATTCAAGATGCTAGGCGCCTTAGATAATGCCGTCAGGAACTCTGACTCTGACCAACCAAAGCTCCTCATGAGCTCCATCTTGGCCTCGAATCTAGCTTTGCTGCATGCCTGGAGTGTTTGAAGGACCCCGGCGAACATCCCAGAATGGGGTGATACGCCCAGCTCCTCGACGCGACCGACTAAATGCCGGAGTGAATCTGGGCTCCGGACAATGAGTGATGGGTCTCGCTTCAGTATGTAAGAGATTCTCTTGTCTGGAATGCCGTAGTCCCGCAGAAGCGAGAGGTTAGGAAGGATCCTCTTCTCGATGCTGCAATTGAGAAACCAATTCTTCCTCTTGAGAAATTTCTTCAGGAGCTCCAAGGAGCCGAAAAGATTCCTCCAAAGCTCGATCCTAGGAAGGAGGGTGCGGTGTAACCTAAACTTGAGGACGGAAGGATGGACGACGAGTTGGGGGAGATCGGACTGTGAGAAGCCGAGATCTCGTAAAGCTCTGAACTTTGGGGCCAGGGTCTTCTCCACGTCGAAGCCGAGGCATCTGGGTTGACGAGATACTATCTTTCTGATGTCGGCGTCGTCAAAACCCTGGCTTTTGAAGAAACCAAGGACGGAGTCCGGCCGTTGAGGGGATTTGATGCGACGGAGGTAAGTGGAGGCCTTGGCAGCCTCCGACGGGGAGAGGCCACAGGACGTGATGAGGTACTCCACCATGAACTGGGGTCCGGGAGATGAGCTATTAACGGCGGCGGCGGAGGCGGCGGTGGTGATGGAGGAGGAGGAGGAAAAGGAGAGGGGATCTCCGAGGCGGCGGTGGTGGAGGAAGGCGAGGAGGGTTTTGGAGCCGTGACGGCGGAGGAGAGAGGAGGAGAGCCCGTGGAGCAGCATAGCGCCGTCTCTGGGAGGAAGAAACCGGGGGACCGGTTCGCAAGGTTGCGCGCTCTCGACGATGGATTAAAAAAGACCCGATGGGTCCAACAATCAGGTAACGTTCCAAGTAGTTTGCAAGTTGAATCCGGATCGACCAGATTTACTTACAGATCCAATAAAATTAAAATTTTATAATAAATATTTTATATAAATAATTTAAATTATTAAATATAATTTATCATCTTAAAATTAGTTATAAATAAAAAAAATCATATAATTTAGAGATCTCTATCCTATACATTAAATAGTCAAAAATTAGACAATCTAAATAACATTCAATTAATATATTTTTCGATCACTTGATGTATAAATCAGTGATCTTCAAATCGTATGATTTTTGATGTATAAATAATTTTTAGATAGTAGATCACATTCAATAATTTGAATTATCAATATAGGACTCACAGGATTTTAGCATGATCGAATTTGAGCCCAAATTCAATTTATCTTATCCAAATCTATCCTATATATATATATATATATATCCTTATAAATATTTAAATTTATATAAATATCTTATTAAAATTAATATTTGTATATTTATCTGTTTTCTTGTTTTTGTAGTTGAAACCCAAGAAAATTAATAAATTGATGATACAAAAAAAAATACATAACATATCGGGGCCAAGAATTCGAAAAAGATTATTAGATTTGGATTTGTCTTGAGATTAAAAGGACTTTTTGGATTATAGACTACCGCCTACCCTCGGGAAAGATGTTGTAATAATGCAATTCAAAATATAAAGCAAACAAACAGGTAAAATAGTATTTTCATTGATCTCTATTATCTCCTATACAATTATACCTAGTTTAAATAAGTTTTACAATACAGTTATAATTTTACTCATCCACTTCTCTATAATTATATTTCTTTAAAATAATTTTTAATATTATTTAAATTTATTTTTTTCATGTCTCTTATGTATCACCTTTTTTTTTTTTTTTTTTTTTTTTTTTTTATTGGGTCCCAAGCGCAATTAACTTATGAGTACAAATTTATGATACAAAAAATGCCCTCCAGAGGGTTATAAATTATATTCATGATTTCAACTTCAGCACCCACTTTTCTTGGCTGTATTTAATGAGTAGATAATTACCAAGATCCCGACCATATAGATGTTTATTCATTATTCTCCAAATATCAAAAGCCCTTTACACGTGTTAATTCCTTCTTGGGTATTTCTATTGAATTAATGTTTACAGGATGTGCCATTTCTTATCAAGTCTCTCCTTTTTACCTCGCTTTGACTCCCATTTCCTTTGTTTAGAGCTTTTTCCATGACGTCTTCATCCCTTCCTCTTGGCTGAGCAATATGTAATATATTAGAGGAAGCTCCAAGCTTCCAATATTCTTGCTTCTATTAATCCTCAAGTACCACCTTTGATTCTCATATTCCTTTATCTTTTTTTTTAAAATAATTCATCACAAAGAAATCTTTCTATACCAATAATCTAGCTTTGAAACTATAGTTTGGAAGGGTACCAACCCTCATAGATTTTGGCCAACCTTTTTTCTTTGTTAGGACTATTGGGTTCACCAAATCTCATCCTATAAAAATATCGATTGGGAATGGAGTGGGTTCTCTAATCTTAAAAAAATTTTCACTTTTTAAATGATAGAGAGTCGACCTTTGTTATCTACGGCATCATATTTTTGGTCCTTTCACTAATACTTTCTACTTCAATTATAGCATATCAAACCCCAACTCTTTTTGACCTATAGTTTTTGTTAGATCTTTGACCGGCGAATGAGCATTTTTCTTGCATCTAATATTTTCACCCCAACCAATAACTTTAGCTATATTTGGGTAGGACAGCTAGTTATTCGTCCTACATTGAGTTTTATGACAACTAAAATGGCCCACTTATACATTAGGAATTAATGGCTTTTAATCTTGCTTGGTTTTGCAAGTTCTTATTCTGTTGTAAGTCAATTAAGTTAGTAAAAGCCCATTTTAGACTTACCATTGTATTGGCTGAAAATCATCCTATTTATCTTTCTCCTCTTCTACCAGGTTCCTTATTTAGGGGTTTGAAAGTATTTTGGTCGGGCTCTACAAGTTATGGTGGCCCATTTTGGTTATTTTATATTGAAAAATTTTTATTGCACCGTGCGCGATGATTGGCGCAAATACGGGACTAGAGTATGGTGCCTGAAATTTTTTTTTCTTCTGGCCTTACGTGCGCACCAATCTGCACGCGATGCGTGCGGGCTACACTGCATGCAGTGCACAAAGTATTTCTTTTTTAGGTTTTGCTTTACGCCTATTTTTTTGAATTTCAGCCTTTAACCGTATCTTTTTCTTCTCTTGTTGGCCTGGAATTGGCCCATTTGGTAGATCCTTTCCTATCCTTTTCTGAATAATTTTACAAATTCTATGAGGATCTTTCTCAAAGAAAAGACTTCTTTTTTTCCCTTTCCTACGAGGTTCTTATCCTTCATGGCTCCTTATGCCTTCATCTATTGCATTTGAGGATGAGACAAAATCTATTAGCTTGCTTTGGTGATCTTTTTTTCTTCTTCGAGACTTGCATATTGGTTGAATCATAAAATTAATCGATAATAATAAATGCTCCATTGAATAATATTCTTTCAATCTGGTGGCTCACCAGTTCAGCCTTGCTCAGATCATACCATGTCCTTTTTATTTTCCTTCAATCAAGATTTTTTTGACCGCGTCCTCTACATCTTCAGCTTCTTCAGGACTGCCTCAAAGTGATACTTTAACTGAGATCATTTAAGCACATCATACATTACTCCGGCTTGCCAATTTATCCTTGGATGGTCTCATATCTTCATCTGCATTGTCTGAAGCCCAAGAAGCTCTAGAGGTTTTATTCTTGTTGAGTCAAACCGATCGTTCTAATTCTTATATATGAGGTGAATGCTATACTGATCTAAGAAGCTGAACTAGAAGAAAAAAGAAATCAGCTTTAGCAAGTGCTTCAATATGCTATTGATGACTTGGAGAGATGGACAAACTAACGAGGCTAACCATTGAGGGAATTGTCCACTTGATAAATAGTAGAAGAATCATATTATGATGTGAAAATTAAATTTTGTTTACAAAAAGAAAAATGCTAACTAGGCTATTAGATGGATCAAAGGATATATTTAATTTTTCCCTTTTTTAATACCGATTTGTGTGTTATTTTCTTTTTTTTCAATTGGGGTTTTGGGGGAAGGTTTTATGGTTATAGGTGGAAACTGCATATGTGGGGGAAGCTAGATTATAGCCATTGGATCTAGATTACATAAATTTTAGTGATTAAAATTAAATCCTATCATGACTAGTATTGAGGAAAGAGTCTACATTATTTTAGTTGAAAGAAAAGGCTTTTCCTTTTCTTCTCCCCTTTTCTTACGCTTACATCACATGAGCTACAAAAACAAAACTTGTAATGATACAATCTTTTCAAGATTTAAGATTGGTTTATAGTAGCCATCCAAACTAAGTCAACATGCATGGATCCTAGGAAGCAAATGTGGACTTCTAATCTCAGGAAATGAGGAACAGGTTGCAAGGAAACTCAAAAGAAATGGAGAGCAACCATTGCAAGGTGTCAAAGTTGTATTACAGTGAAAGCAGAGCTCTTGAAAGTTTTACCTACCTTTCATATGAGTATTATGTTTTGGAATGTGAGGGGTTTGGGCAGCAAAGAAAAGAGAAGAAGGGTCAGAGAAATTGTCAAATAATCAAAATGCAAGATAGCATGCTTCCAAGAGACTAAGATGGAAAATATCTCAACAACAAAATAATTTCTTCATCATGCGGAAGGAAGTTTGACGAGTGGGGTTTTGTAAAAGCTGCAGGCACCTCAGGAGGTATTCTTAGCTGTTGGATATCAACAGAAGTTAAAGGTGAAATATTTCACTCGGGAGTTTTTTTCATTAAGCACTTTGCACTCACAGTATTTTAGTGGATCCTCAATCAATTGGCTCCTCACGAATGTATATGGACCTAATAATTCTCAAAAACGAGGGGCTTTCTATCAAGAATTATCACAGATTAGAGCAAGTTGGCCTAGACCATGGCTGGTACTTGGGGATTTGAATGTGACTCGATTTTCAGATGAAAGAAAAGGATCATCAAGCAACTTTAAAGCATCTAAGGATCTTAACAATTTTATTGATTCTCTATCACTCATCCAAGTGAAGCTGATCCATAGAAAGTTCACATGGTCGAATCATAGGGAAAGCCCAGCTTTAGCAAAACTTGACAGATGTCTAGCCTCCATCGAATGGATTTCTAAGCATCCCCTATCTTCGTTAACATCACTTTCAAAAAACACCTTGGATCATTGTCCAATCTTGCTGACGGTTGATAGAAAGATGGAACTTAAAAGGACATTTAGATTTGAAAATTTTTGGTTACGCATGCCTGGTTTTGATGAACTCATAAATGCATGGTGGAAAGAAGCACCAACAACAAGTGAGGCAGCTTCCAATATGGTAATAAAATTCAGATATCTTAGGTGAAAACTAAAGCATTGGAATAGATCATGCAATGGAAGAAGACATCAAAAACAAAGAATAGCTTGGCTTGATACTGAAGAAGAAGTGAGGTCCTTAACAAAGGAAGAACTATCCATACGAGAAGAACTTAAAAAACAACTTGATCTGATTCTTAACTAAGAGGAAATTTTGTGGAGACAGAGGTCTAGAGTGCAATGGTTGTCACATGGAGACAGGAACACAAAGTTTTTTCGCACCATAGCAAGTTCTAGGAGGAGAAAGAATACTATCCATTATATTCAACATCAAGATAAGATCATAGAAGAGCCATGTCAGATTCAAGCTACCTTTGTAAGTTACTACTCAAAACTTTTGGGACCAACCTCACAAACTGACATTAAGGTGGACTGGAATAAAGTTTTCTCCCCATCTCAGGTTGATTTGTCTGAACTAGAAAATGCTTTTACTGAAGAAGAGATAAAGAAAGTGGTTTTTTGTCTAGCTAGGGATAAGGCACCAGGCCCACAAGGTTTTCCAGCAATGTTCTATCAGCGATATTGGAGTCTGATTAAAGATGATATTTGCAGATTATGTAAGGATATCCACTCTAACACAGTGGATTTAGAAAAGATTAACTATTCCTTCATATCTCTAATTCCGAAAAAGCAAGAAAATTTATCAGTTAGAGATTACAGACCTATATGCCTCATAAATAGAGTTATGAAGATATTGTCAAAAGTGCCAAGTAAAAGATTATCAAAATTTCTGGAGCTACTTATCTCACAATTATAATCAGCCTTTGTGAAAGGAAGATAAATTGGAGACAGTTATCTGTGTGCATCATAAATCTTAAATCACTGCAAGAGAAACAAGCAGGAGGGATTGCTCTTTAAACTTGATTTCAAAAAAGCTTTTGAAATGTGGATTGGAGCTTCCTTCTTTCTCTTTTGAAAGCAAGAGGTTTTGGTGAAAAATGGTGTAGTTGGATCGAAAAAATTCTGAGCTCCAATAAATTGGCAATAGTCATCAATGGAGAACCCTCCAATTGGTTTAAACCAAAGAGAGGTCTCAAGCAAGGCAATCCAATTTCCTCTGCTCTTTTTATTCTGGTAGCAGACATTTTAAATCACATGTTGGAACTTGCAGAAGCAAATCAAATGATCAAAGATATACGCCTCCCGAAAAATGCTGGTAAGAATCTTTGGTTTTAATTTGCTGACATAATTATTTTTTGTGATGTGAAGAAGGAATATGTGTGCCATCTCAAGTTCCTATTATACTCTTTTGAACTTATCTCGGGTCTCAAGATCAATTTCAAAAAAAGTTCTCTAGTTGGAATTGATTTGAAGCAAGAGACAATCAAGTGGTTCGCTAAACTAATGGGATGCAAGAAAACTGATTTGCCGATTACATATCTAGGTTTTTCATTATACTACGAGCAGCTTAGAGTAAAGGACTGAAAATTCTTAGAGGAAAAAATTGACAAAAGACTAGTAGGATGGAAGAGTAAAACTTTAACCATGGTCAAAAGATTAATGTTAGTGAATGCAGTGCTTGAATCGATACCAATATACTGGATGTCTATACTGAGCATACCATCTATAGTAATAAAGAGAATAGAAAAAAGGAGGAGGAGATTTCTATGGAGAGGAGACAAATTCTTTACAAATGGACATTGCTTAGCACGTTGGACGCAGGTATGTCGACCAAGACAATTGGGAGGTCTGGGAGTTATAAATTTAACCGTATCCAACAAATGTTTATTGATGAAGTGGTGGTGGAGAATGTTCAAGGAACACAACAGGCTATGAAATACTTTAATTCAAATATTTCACTATAGAAATAGAATCCCAAGCCAGCAGCAAGACAATGAGGTAAAGAGAGCATCTTTGGTGTGGAGGAGTGTGTTGAAAGTAATAGACTGGTTCTTCACAAGTGTAAATTTTAAAGTTAAAAGTGGAAAAAGAATGGCCTTCTGGAACGACTGCTGGTTATTGGAGGAACCATTGAAAATTTGCTTTCCAACACTATTTCTTTTCTCCAAAAAGTCATATGCATCAGTAGCAGAGACTCTTCGAGAGGTACAAGAAAATTCTCATTTATTTCCACTCTAAACTCAAGAGGTGAGGATGAGCTTCAGCATTTAATAGCACTACTTGATGGAATAGTTCTTACGCATGGAGAAAACGAAGTAGAGTGGAAATGGGATAGTTCAAAAGATTTTAAAGTAAAACATTGTTACTCCTTTTTCATGCACGGGGAGCGGTGTCACACTTTGGAAAATTTAATTGGAAGCTACCCATCTCAAAGAAAATCAAACCTTTTAACTGGCTTGTACATCATAAAAAGCTTCTCATTGTAGAAAATCTTCAGAGGAGAAATTGGCAAGCTATCTCTAAATACATTCTCTGTGATAATGTAGAAGAAACAATAGATCATTTGTTTCTTAACTGTGATTTCACCAGCATGGTTTGGAAGGCTATCATTTCAAAGTTATCCCTTCCACCTCTTTCAGATTCCATCATGGAGTTATGAAACGGATGGAGAAAAAATTTAAAAAACAAAGGGAGAAGAGCAGCATGGTTGTCATGGTGGAATGGAGCATATAAAAGGAGCGAAATAATAAAATATTTCGCTTAGAAGCCACATCACCAGGTGTCATCATTGAGCAAGCAATATTTTATTTACAGAGTTGGACGACTGCATACGAGGAAAAGCATAAGCAGCATGTGATAGAGTTGATCAAACAATTAAAAGGTTGAGACAAAAGTTAGATACTTGGAGATGATCAGATTTCAAGAGGAAAGAGGAAAAAAACTAATGAAAGGACAAACGAACAACACATGTTTTCTCATTGGCAAAAGGCACTGATAGCAAGGATTAATGGCTGACTCTAGCCATTAAAAAGTTTAAGCAAAATAATTTTCTTTTTTGTCGAATGGTACCTAGCAGTCTTACTTCTTCTCTATTCCTATCTTTTTACATTGCGTACATATTTTTTTTCTTTCAATAAAATATTCTGGGTGGTTCAAAGCCTCCCTTTTCAATCAAAAAAAAAAAAAAAAACATGCATGGATCCTTTGATTCCAAAAGGAAGAAGATTCTGTATCAGGTTGTCTAGGATTGATGGCATGGGACTCTTTCATTTTTTTGATGGTAGAGGAGACCAAAGAAAAGCCACCCGGTTTTTTAAGAGAATAAAGAAAATTTATAGGAGGTGTTCATCTCTCTCTCCAAGGGATGTTCTCATTCAGATTTACATAGCTTAGGATCTTCCATGAGGGAGAGAATAGATAACCAGAAGCATGGAAGAGACATAGCTTGAAAGGGAGGCCAATAAAAAGATAACAATTCGATCATACAGGAGACTGAAATAAGGACACCACGATATAACTAAGAAGGCACCTGAATACAAAATTACAGAACCAAAAAAGTATCAACACCTTCTTCTGAAGCTTGGAGGAGACAACTTCCATGGAGAAGTATTGTGAGACAACGCCAATCCATTTGATCTTCAAACAAAGTAAGGTCCCCTTCTGAATAGCAAGATCCTCCAATGGCATGAGAATACCTCTATACACCAGTTAACCGTGAGGGTATACTCCTTACTTTGTTTCGAACTTTCGAAAAATACCGTAGAAGGTATTGGCTACATAAGGCTAAGCAATCGTTGTATGGTGCAAGACATTTTGATACTGCTGAGACAATGGAACCATGTTTGTTGAGAAAAATTATTTCATTTCTTTGTTTCCAACAAACCCAGATCATAGCAGCTCATAGCATGAGCCTAATAGGTTGGGTTGATTTTGGAAAGCATTTGCACCTCCAATCTAAACACAAATCTTCGAAAGATGGCTGCGGATGTAGGTCTCCAAGAGCCAAGTAAATTGACCTTGAAATAGTAGAGAAGGAAAGGCAAGTTGAAAGACATGATCTATGGTAGTTTCATAAGCATGGTTGCAAAGAATAGAATCATCCAACCATTTACCCATCTTTCTTCCAAGATTTTTCCTGGTATTCCTTTTCTTTTTCCAACACAACCATAAAAAGCATTAGATCTTTAAAGAGAGATTAAGATTCCCCAGTGAACTTGCAAACTTGCATTTGATGCCTTCAGTGCTGAGAACTTGGTAGAGGGATGTAGTGGAGAAAACCTTTTTGCTGTCCAACTTCGACATCAGCTAATCTGAATTTTGATTGAAATTGACGGTGGTTAACAGGGCTTGGATCTGGTTACATTTAGAAAACCTATCTAATTATCCTTCTAAAATACAGTTCCTTAACCATTGCCAAGCGGAAGATTCTAAAGGTCAACAACTCTTGAAACTGATACGCCCACAAAGGGTGCACGAAATTTTAGTCGGATTGGGATGAGTTTGCAGGGTAGATATGAGGAATTTGACATAATTGACATGGTAGTAGTTTTGGAATTGGTGAAAAAGGATAAAATTTAGATGTCCTTCATAATTTTTTCAGATTAGATTATATAGATAGGGGAGAAGCCGACCCTCCTCAAATCCAGAGAAAGATCATGATGGAAGGATAAAAATTTGTCCCCCCCCCCACTTGAGCTTACACCACGTCTTACTTATCTCTTGTTCAGACCATTAATCTATACTTTATTAAGGGGTCCATCAAGTTGTCCTAATAAATTCATCATCATCATGATTAGTTTTGAAAACAAAAATGTGCGCATGACTAATCGCAATCCCTTTTCTTTATCCAAATCCTATAGGATCCTTTCAATGCTCCAAGTTGCTTTGTCTCTAACCTAGCAACTTAGGATTGCAAATGTGCAAGCATCTTATACTAAAGTTTTGTGCCAAATATAAATATAGGAGTTATGGATCTGTTAGATCACTATACAGTGATATATATTGGATATAGTTTAAAAAAGCTAATAAAATTCTAAAAAATTAAATCTATTAACTTAATTATAGAAGATCGTTATATCAAACTTCAAGAATCGAAAGCGTGCGCAGCATCATTCTAAGGTGCATTTCCGTCCCTCATGTAGGAAATATGTAAAAATACCATCCTAAGATACGACCGATATCCTCCACCTATGAGTACGATCATGATGAAAATTGATGAAGACTCTTTCAACATTCAGAATAAAAAGAAGATTGAGCTCGGATTGCCCCGCTGAGTTAGGGACTTAAGGGTTCCTTTTGTAGCCATCAAATTCTAAATATTGGGCCAGCCCAACGTTTAGAAAATAAATAGTTGGAATAAAATCAGATTAAGAGCCCAAATAAAGTCCAACATTTAGAAATTAAAAACATAAACATTCAAAAATTTAAATCCTTAATATTTAAAATATTAAAATAGTAATTAAAATTTTAAATGATTAAATAAAAAATAAATAATATTTTTAGATTGGCAAGGTATCGCACGTGCGCTCATGTTCTATCTTGATCCAACTTAGTTCGTATGCATGTGTATTAAAGATTTTTTTTTAAACCATTTCAAATATTCCATTAGACTACGCCAAACCCTTTTCTTATATGAAGGACTCAAGAAAACTTCTTTTTTCCGATGTGGGACTAAAAGAATCAAAAAGTTTGAAAATAAATTTTGAAGAAAAAAATTTTTAAAAAAATTTGAGTTTCCAAATTTAAATTTTCCGCCAACAGGATCTATACATGAGAGCCATTTGTCTACCTTCTTTATTTTTTCTAAGTTCACAAAATGAGTTAACCACACTTTTAATTAATTAGAGAATATTAGAATCAACCTGAAAAAAGTTACAACAAGCAAGTTTAGGATCAGGTGACTTGATTCTATGCCCTATCAACATGTCCATAAAAAACTCATTCATGTCAGCACATCTTGGCATCACACAATTACTAATGTAGTATCCATTTTTTTGGGTAAATGACATAACATTCAATTTTTAAATCAATCACAATATTACAATACATAGAACCCTAATTCTTAATGGTATATGACTCAACAAAAGTTCAGCAGACCAATCACAGAAGCAACTAAGATTCTCGTTGAAGCAATAATATAGAGCAAAATTGCGTAATGGTCTAAATCTATTTTCACAGATGGCAAGTTGTCTAAGCAATAAATGCATGAAAAAAGAATGACTCATCAATATTCCAATATTTCTAAAGCATTTCGACATTAAAGAACCAATGATCTTGGAGAATCCAGATTGCTGATAAAAGTTGTATTCTAGCAAGTAGTGTAGCCTTTTTAACTTAAGCTTTTATCTGAGAAATCATGGTTGTTGAGTATTCTATTTTCTTAGGGCAGCTCACAACAAAGTGTCCGAACTATCTGCAGCATATCACTTCTTCTTGTCCACTGAAGCTTTTCTTCTACTGGATTCCATGCAAGAATAATGGCTCATTCAAATTTACTTTTAAGAATGTCAAGCTAGGGCACAAGCTCTATTGTTTAAGCACCAAATGATTTGATCAGAAAAGTATACTTTTAAAAGATAAATCTCTTAAAAGAGGATCTTTTTTGCCTCTTAGTTGGCGATGGATCTCGAATGTCATCACCATGTCAAATGCAAGCATCTCCAATTGGATCTCTAGATGAAAGCTGCTACTTCATCATTCATTCTTTCACTACTCAATCTCAAGTTTTTTCTTTTTTTTAAATATTCAAGATCCTATAACTTATTGATGCACTATTAGGCTGATACAAATATCATGTTTTAAGGAAAGCTTCTTGTTTATTACACATAATTGGAAGGTCAAAATACTTGTAGAGCTTTCTCTTCATGCATTCCTGTTTAGCTATTAGTGGCTCTCTCGTCATGAGATGATTAGCTTCTATAGGCTAGCTATTTGGATGTTTGTGTTCCTAAAATAGAAAAGAATAAAACCTAATTCTTTATAAATCAAATTTTATAAAAAATATTAGGCTTTTTTCTATACAGCTCACCTTTTAGGTTTTATGACTTGTCAACCTTGGCAAAAAAATAACACAAACAATCATTTTTATAAAACTTATTTGGTTTAGGCTATTTATAAACTTGTTTTATTGAAACTTGTGAACCAAATAGGCCCCTAGAGTCTCTCGCAAATTCAAGCAAAATTCTTCGGATTTAATGATGCGAATTCTAATTTGGTTCAGAGATATTGTACGATCTAAAGTACTCATCAAAAGAAAGGATCCAATCCTAAAAGGTGGTAGGGTTGATACGCCGTTATAGTCATGGCCTTCAAACTAGTTGTTTAAAGATTTATTCATGCAAACACTAATGACAGATATTTCGGTTATGTTTAATTCTTCTTGTTTGCTAATAGACATCATAGTCATTATCACCATCTTGATTCACTAATCTAGGAAAGTGAATCTACAAGCATCAAGCTCATGGATGATAATCGTGCAAGGCCATTTGGTTCAAGCTTGAGATTTATATATATTGCAACATTTGCTTGATGGTGTCAAGCACTTTGCCATGGTTGCGTTTGGCTATGCCACACAATTATTGATTTTTTCTTATATCTAAAGGTGAAGAGGATGATAGTGCTATAGGTTTCTCTCAGGATTATGAGATGGTATAGCTTAGTCATGCCTCAAGATATCTCTTAGGATCATGATGTTGCAAAAAAGAAGAAGAAAAAACACTAACGATGAGTGATGCACCTTTATATTTTATTCTAAAAGTCGATGTGGTATTGTTAACAAAGAATTAGACATCACTAGAAACATGTTAGGATTAGTGGGTGATAAGAAAAGAAAAATCTTACCTCGAATGAGCCGACATGCTGGTTGCCTCATGCATGACCGATCCTTCATCTTGATCGACCCGAGGTACTTTCATGATCGGGCCAATCCAATATTTTAGAAAAAGATTATATTTGATTTATTGTCCAAACTACATGTGGTTGAAAAAAATCCTAAAATCTATGGTAGCAACTTGACCTGAGTAGATAAGAGAAAAAATAATGGACATATCTTGCCCGATAAGGCTAGTGCAATAACTCAATTCTCCTTCCTCCTTCCGGCACCTCTACCCTTGCCTATAAATAAAGAATCAAAGGGGACCCCTAGTGTATGCTCTCACCTCTCTTTCAACTTGCTCCTTCCCTCCTATTTTGTAGTTTTCTAACTTGAGCATCAGAACGTCCTTGCCGGAGTCAACTTTGCCTAAGAACTTATTTTGTAGCTCAAGCTGCCACCATCCCGTGCCAGCCACATCCCTTCTCTGATTAAGCCGATCTCAATCAGAAGATTAGCAGCAATAGATTGACGCTAGAGGAAGGATCCAATCCCATTCACTGGAAGGAACAGGCATCCTATCGCCATGGCACCATACAAAGAAACTTCGTCATATCACTCCAATGCCACTACCTCAAAGTCAGCAAAAATTTTTGCCAACATTCAGGCACCGATGCAATAACAGTGGCACTACCTCCATCCTCTTAAGCAGTTGTAGGAGTAGCACCTGATCAATTTAACCTACTCATCCAGTAGGTGCAAATGCTTGCCACAATAATACAAGCACTATAGCAAGCTAATGCAACACCCCAGAAGGTGCTCGATTGGCACCACCTTAGCCTCCTCCAAGGTAGCCCAGAATGGGGAGAGGCAAAGTTGCCTTAGCCGATCCAAAAGTCTAACCAAGAAAGAAAGCTATCCCCTCCTCTACAATCTAGGAAGGATTCCACCTCGGGCTGATCTCCACTTCGACACTCAGAAGACTACACCGCTTGGAATACTGATGTGGACCGAAAGTTTTAGGAGATGAACCAGCAAATCAAGGCACCGTACAACCAAATCTTTGCTCAAGATGGTGAGTTCGGTTGTAACGCCGACCCAACCTTTAGCATAAAGATCATATAGGAGCCGATCTCCAATCACTTCAAGATGCTAGAGTTGGAGGCCTATGATGGCTCAACCAACCCTACAGATAACCTTGAGAGCTTCAAAGCTTTGATGCTCTTGCATGATTACCATAGATGGGATCTTATGCTGAGCTTTTTCTTCCATCCTGTGGAAAGTAGCTCGATATTGGTACTCTAGTTTGAAGCCTAACTCTATCCATTTCTTCAAGTAGCTCAGTTGATTATTCATAGTGCACTTTATCAATAGTAGAAGATAGCATCACGAATTAGACTCCCTGGTGAATATCGAATAGAGGGAAAGGGAATCCCTTTGAGCTTACGTGAGCTATTTTAATGTGGCTATGCTAGAGGTACGCAACCTTGATCAATCAATCATGATGCCTATCCTAAAGTGAGGGCTCCAGAGGTGCCAGTTCTTCTTGGCACTAGAGAAAAGATATCTAAAAGACTTCACCAAAATGCTAGCCCAGGTGGAGAAATATGCCAATATTGAAGAAGCCTATGAGCCGCATGGCACCCCAATTAAGGTAAGAGTTGAGGAAAGGAGAGAACAAGATGAAGACATGAGGGGCTCGCTGAGGCAAAAGGATTATTAGGAGAGAGTCTTCAACAATCTAGGACTTTACTTTAGAACCAACGTTCAGAACCCTAACCTAGAACCAACAATGGTGGACTTCTCCCAAAGGTCAGGGAAACACGTCACCATCGAGAAAGTTCACTATTTATGCCCCTTTGAATGCCTCTAGGACACAAATATTGATGAAAATAAAGGAGCAGCTGCTGAGAGTGAGGAAGATGCGAGCCTTGCTGATCCGACATGATCCAAACAAATACTACCTATATCATCAGGATAATGGTCATGACATCAAGAAATGTATCCAGTTGCAAGATAAAATCATTAAGTTCATCCAGTATGGATGATTGGATAGATTTTTGAAGCATCGAAGGGAGCAACATGAAGCTCTGCCTGAATTACCTCATTTGCCTAATGAACCAATTTACTGTTAGAGTGACAAATACTATCATTGGGGGTAGGTCGATGGCACGATCGGAAGCTTGGTAGCTCCAACCAAGAGGCAGAGAATGGAGGAAGTTATCATATTCTCCAAGGAGGATGCTCAAGAAGTTCAGTCTCTACATAATGATATGATTATAGCTTTTAATATTATAAATTAAGACATATGTCATGTTCTTGTTGATAATAAAAATTCAGCAGACGTGTTATTCTATAATGCATTCTCTAAGATAGATTTTTATCTCAAATTGGTTAGGAAAGCTTGACTCACTGCTAGTCAGATTTTCTAAAAATGCCATATCCGTTGAAGGGGTAATCACACTACTAGTCACCATAGGTCAAACACCTTGATAAACCATGGTGTAGCTCGACTTTCTAGTTGTCAAATTTTCTTCGGCATATGATCCCATCTTTAGATGACCAGGATTATATACGCTTCGAGCCATAGTCTCGACATATTATTTGATGGTGAAATTTCCAACAGAACATGGGATTGGCAAAATCTGAGGAAATCAAGCCATAGCACGACAGTATTACATGACAATTGTTTGAGGAACAGTGCGATTTAAAGACTTTTCCACTGAACGATTGGATGCTTGTAATGAATTTTATGACCAATGTGGAGATCCTATGGAAAACCTCATCATGATCCCTCATGAGGAGAGAAACAAGGAGCGATTAGTGTGGGTCGGATCACATTTAGATGAGGTAATAAAACATCATTTTGTTACCTTGTTATAGGAGAATGCTATCATTTTTGCTTGATTAGTTGCCAACATGCCCGACATAGACCTCGAAAATAATGGTGTACTAGCTAAATATGGATCATAGATACCAAACTGTCAAATAGAAAATGCAGGGTTTTGCACCAAAATGGCAGAATGCAATTGCTGAGGAGATAAATAAGCTCATCAATAGAATTCATCAAAGAAGTGATCTATCCAAATTGGCTCGTGAACATAGTCCTTGTAAAGAAGATAAATAAAAAATGGCAAATCTACATAGACTTCACTGACCTAAACAGTGAATGCCCAAAAGACATTACCCATTCATCGGGTCGACCAGTTAGTGGATGCCACCTTGGGTCATGAGTTTCTAACCTTTGTGGATGCCTTCTCTAGCTACAGTCAAATTAGGATGGTAAATAAGGATAAAGATAAGATTGCTTTTACTACTAACTATGGTATGTTTTATTATAGGATCATACCTTTCTGCCTGAAGATTGCAAGTGCAACCTACCAGTGATTGGTGAACAAAATCTTCAAAAATCAGATCAGCAGAAATATAGGGATAACATAGACGACATATTAGTTAAGAGCTGAACCTTGGATGATCACATTGATGATCTCAAGGAGATCTTGGATGTCCTTCTGAAGTTCTAAATGAAGTTGAATATGACAAAGTGTGGTTTCAAAATCATCTTGAATTTTTTTTTGGATTTATAGTCTCATGATGAGGCATCGAGGCTAACTCTAAGAAGATCCAAGTTGTACAGGAGATGACCCACCTAAGTTGCTAAAGAAGATCCAACACATCATTGATAAGATAGCTGCCCTTAACCAATTTGTTTCCAAGTCGACCAAACAATGTCTCCCCTTCTTTAAGGAACAAATTTGTTTTCAAGTTAGCCAAATAGTGTCTCCCCTTCTTCAAGATCCTTAAATAACCAAAGAACTTCTAATGGACTGAGAAGTGCCAAAAAGCATTTGATAAGTTGAAGAGTTTTCTCGGCTCGCATCCACTTCTAAGCAAAGCCCAAGCCAGGTGAGGAGCTATACCTCTACCTAGTAGTCTCACCCATAGTAGTAAGCTCAATCCTTGTTCGCAAAGAAGGAAGGGTCCAAAAGCCAATCTATTATATTAGTAAAATCCTTCATAGCGTGGAGACAAGGTATTCAAGACTTGAAAAGATGCCCTTTGCACTCATTACCTCGACCAGGAAACTTCACTCATATTTTCAAGCTCACACTGTGGTGCTTCTCCTCGACCAGTCTCTAATGACCATGCTTCACCGGCTTGACACTTCGGATCGGGTAGCTAAGTGGGTGGCTAAGCTCTTAGAATTTGATGTAAAGTTTTGGTCTTGACCTTCAATCAAAGCATAGATACTCATGGACTTCATCCTGTAATGTACCATTCTTGAGGAAGAATTGGTTGAAACCGACTTGAAGAAGGAAGAATCTAAAGAGTTTTGGACCATGCATGTGGATGGATCATCTAACTCAATTGGATCAAAAGCAAAGTTAATCCCCACTAGCCTAGAGGTAGATGTCGTTGAATATTTTCCATACTTCATATTTCCAACCACCAATAATTAAGCAGAGTACGAGGCTCTAGCCATATGGCTTAAAATGGCAAAAGAGCTAGGAATGTTGCACTAGAAAGTTTGCAGAGACTCACAGCTGTGGTCAGTCATGTCCAGGATGAATATGAAGTCCAGAAGGAGAACATGGTAAAATATTTGCAAAATATAAAGGAATTAACCTTGACATTTATAGATTTTAATATCTAATAGATCTCAAGATCAGAGAACTCTCATGCCAACCTCTTGTCAAAGCTTGCAACTTTTGCACTGCTGCCAGCACATGAACTTGACTAGGAAAGCAAAAACTATGTCGATGTAAGCCGATGAGCTCCCCATGGTCGATTGGCCTACTTGGTCGGCCTGACCTCCAAAAGCCTTGGTGTGGGGACATTTCTATTAGGCCTTGGTGGTGCTTGATGCCTTCTTCCTATTCTGCACTACCTTCTTGATTCTCTCTAGCTCGTCTGACTTCATTTCTGCACCAAATTGAGGTAAATTAGTTCAAAAAAAAAAAAAACACACCCTAAAGGTAGACCGATACTCACTTGGAGGGTCAGATCAGTCTGGCTAAGCTCGATATTGAAGAGTATCTGCTCAAATAGTAGCTCATTCAATGGTGAGACCTTATACCTGATCAAAGTTTTGTAATGTTGGAACTCCTCATCCCCCAAGGTGGTAGCTCGGAGAATGGATTTCCTAGGTCAGGCCCATGGGGCAAAGCCCCAATCCTCCATAGACAAAAAGAAAACATAAATAGATCTCTCCTTCTAATTATGAATCGAGGAAGGAGTACGTCGAACCAAAGGAGGAACCCCTCTCCGAGGAGACACATTCCACCAATCACTCGCATAGGGATGCCTTTTGAAAGTGAAGCACACCTTAAAAGAATGATGGTCGGCTGAACCTAAGCCAAGAAACAAATAGCTGTGAAGCTGTAGATAAATTGCAATAAGTTCGGTACAATCAAACTCAATGACATGTTAAGAAAATAAAAAAAGATGCAAGAAAAAGAGTTGAAAGGGAAGCCTAAGACCAACCCTGAAGAACTTTTTATAGAGTTTGAACCAATCAGGGGAGGGTCTCAAAATGACCACTCAACCTCGGAGCTTCCAGTTGGTACTCGGGTGGGGCTTGGAATTGAGTTTGAACCAATTCCAGGTCATCTGCATCCAGCACCGATTGGAAGCGCCTGGGTATGAAGGCCTCTTCTTCGGCCTTATACTTAAGGCTGTAAATGGGTCGGGTTGACCCATGACCTGATCCAACCCAACTCATGGAGACCCAACCCGAACCATTTAAAAAGATCCACGGATCCAGATCAGGTTCTAAAATTAGATCCATTCTATTTTTCATATCAGGTCTGAATTTACTAAATTTTGATCTGATCCAATCCACTTAAATTTTTAAGTTTATATAGATTTTATGCTTAATGATCTAATCAAACCTGAATTCATTATATGCTAGCATGAGTTAAGCATAAATTACAGTGGGTTATCCGTCTATACAATATTATCTTCTTCTTTTTTCCACCCCCAGAATTGAATGGCATCTACTGGTTCAAGTCAATGAAGTCTCCAATAAATATTATTTTCTTCTCTTTCCACCTCTACAAGAAATCCTTCGCATCAAAACTATACAACATTTCCAACTCAAGAAATTTAGAGGATAAGTAGGAAATAGAAATTCACTTCTAGTTGTATCCTCCAACCAACCTTGGAAGGTCACATCCATTTGCCTTTCATATGTATATGAGATACATCCTGGCACTTCTTCTTAGATGTAATTGTCACATATTAATGACCACTCCAAAAATCATTCTATATCATGAATATCATTAGGTAGTTAACTTGTAAGATTAACTTCAACTATACTCATAAAAATTGATTGAATAGCTATAGTTGTTACCTATTGGTTAATTTAACTCATGATCCAACCCTGAACCAATCAAAATCTAAATCAGATCCATCTTTCATGGATTAGGAATGGGTTATATATGGATCCGATCTGATCCGAATGATCCATTGGATCAAAAAAATTGATTATGGATCCGATCCAACCTAACTTGATCTTTTATTGGATTGGGTCTGGATCCAATATTAAGATTCGATCAAAGAACTAGATTGGATTGGGGTTACTCATGATCCGGTCCGATCTGACCTATTTTCACCCCTACTTGTACCTAGTGTTAAACTCCCTGGTGCTATACCTCAAAGATGAAGAAGAGTTGGATGACCAGCTCCCTGCAGAACTCTCTGACTCACCCATCCCAAAATAAAAGAAAAGGAGAAAAAATGAAAAATGAAAGAACAAGAATAAAAAAGAAAGAAGGAAAAGAGATCAAGAGGATCGGAGCTGTTGCCAATTGAGGCTTCCCGAGATCCGATTGCTGAAGAAACTTGCCAAAATATCCTCGAAGGAGAAGCTACACCTTTACTGTTTTGGGTTTTAGCACCTCGAATTCAATGCACAATAGCGACAGAGAAGCCCATGATGGAGCAGCCCAGGAGTGCGCATAGCCTATAGGTGCGTGGTTGCAGCCCAAGCATGCATCCAGCATGGTCCATCATACAGTGCAGGAGGGGAGCGCACGAATCATGCATGATCCACATGCCCAACTGGGCGTTTCACACAGTCCATGCATAAGGCATGGACGGCTTAGGTCTACCATGATTTCACGTAGTCTACGTCATACAGATGCATGATCTTAATGGTCCAGGATGCTTGTAGGCTTGATCGGATGGCCAAGAGATTTATTTGGATCATGTTAGGAGACCTAAGCCTACTGAGACTTGATTTTAGGCTCTTTAAAAGGTCTTGATGGCATGTGGAGTGTAGTGCAATAGGGGCATAGCGAGAGCACCGATAGAGGATTGGATAGCAGAGCAGAGCATCGAATAGCAGCAGAGGGTCCTCCTTCGATTTTTTAAAGAGCTTTGTGAGGGATTATGCTTCTTGTTGAAAGAGAAGGGTTGATGTATGAGAGTTGAAAGGATGTGATCTCCTCTTATATTTTTTATTTTTTCATAGTGAAGCTTGATTGCCCCATGAAGGTGAGCCTTGAGTTGATCCATATATTTGATTATATATTTCTTGTATTTCTTCTTTCTTTCTATTGTAATATTGATATTGTCATTATAGTTATGATCACTACTACAAAAAAAAGCTACGACAGCGGTTCATAACAGTTGTCGTAGCCCAAAAAATTATTGCCATAGGCTATGACAGTGGTTATTTAACTACTGCTATTGCAGCCATCATCGTAGCTCTATGGTAGTGGTTGTTGCAGCGATTGTTTTAACCACTATCATAGATAGTCTATTGCAGCGGTTTATAAACCACTGTAATAGATCGAACCGCTACCATATGTAATCTATAGCAATAATTTTTTAACCACTGCCATAAGTCTAATGCAATAGTTGATATCATTTGTATTAGGGATCTCTAGCAGTGGTTGGTATGGATATGACAGCGATTATAAAACTACTATCGTAGATCTTGAATAATTAAAAAAATTAAATTTTTTTTATATTTTATCTGATAAATATAGATATATAATATAAGAAAATATAATAAATATAAAAATTATTTTAAAATACTAAAATTTTATTACTGAATAAAATTTATTATAATATTTTTTTAAAAAATAAAATATATTAAAAGTCTCCTAAATCTACATCATCATCGTCGTCCTCCAGAGCCGGAGTCGGAGCTAGAGCTAGAGCCGGAGCTGGAGCTGGTGCTGGAGCCGAAGCTGAAGCTAGAATGCGGGCCAATATATTTTCAAAGTCTGTGACTCCAAAATACGCACTGAGCATCGACATCATGTCTCTCATGATGCCCTCCAGATGAGATGTGCACTCCTCAGCCCGATCTGTCTGCATCGCAGCATGATCTATCCATGCCAATGCCTCCTCAAGCTTCTTCTGACTGACGACATCAAAAATCTATGAGAAGATGCTCATCTCAGACTAGTAGCTCATCGACATGTGTCCGAATTTGCATCGGATTCTCTTAGAGTGCTTAAGTCCCAAGATCTGAGATAGATGGTCATGGGGCCCAAAGATATCCGAACCCTCACGAGCGCATCTAACCGATTTTATAATTATAAATTAAAATAAAATTTTATAAGAAATGCTATAATACTAATCATATATACTAATATATTTAATATTTATAAAAATACGTCCGATCATGGCATTCATCGATCTGTCCGTCTTGTCCGTGCGGCTAGATCAGAAGATCTTACTACGACTAGGTATCATTCTATCTCTCATCAGCTATAACAAAGAATAAATTTATCAGAAAGATGATAAAAAATATGAATTTAATTTATCCAGTAAGATTTAGAATTAATTACTTTTTTATGTACACGACTGGCCATAGACTCACGGCCTAAAGTGTGCGTATACTCCTGGGCTGCACGGTTCTCCCGATTCTGATGGAAGGTAGCCTAACAAATATTTAAATAAATAATAAATATTTAAAAAATATTTAAATAAAATTTTAAATATATTAAAAAATTTAAAAGTTAGGAATTTTACCTCAAATTTCAGACTCCTTCAGTGTCTAACCATCCTCTCCCACTGACTCAGAGGACAGTCTTGTATCCAGAAAATAAGCTCCTCTGAAGTTTCTCGTCGATGCTCGAGTCATCCTCTATGGAGCTTGATCTTATAATCCCGATATAATTCTTCGATCTTTCTCAGTCGGGCATCTCGAGCCCTCTTGTGATCAAAGAAGTCGTACCTCCTCTGCACAAAGTTATCAAAAATCAGTTACAAAATTATTCTAATCAAATATGTATAGTATAAACATATAAAATACATAAATATAACTAAGATGCATGTACTTATCCATATCTCCTCCCATATCCGATCTCTGATGGCAGCATCCATCAAACGCCAGTCTTCAGGCTCTACGGGAATGATGTCCGACCGCCTCACAAGCACTCCAAAAAAAGAATTTATCTCCCACACGATCTCCCCTATCGGCCTTCCCTCCGCATCGTAATAGACCATCACCTGATGCTGGCGATTTCACACGTGTGCCATATGTGTGGGATCGTGAAATGTCCGACTAGATGATGTACCTATAATGCAAATACGTTATGTAAATATATAAGTATACAAATACTATATAAAAAATAAAGTTATGCTAATATAATAAAAATGTACACTCAGATGCCTGCATAGTAGCATGTGTCTCAGATATGGATGATGGTAGAGGCTTAACTGTCGATGGAGTAGATGCCGCCAGTGGAGTAGATGTCCTCGGTGGAGTAGATGCCGATGGTGGAGGTTCCTGAGCAATCGATATAGAGGTGGACAGAGTATGCTCCGACTGCTCCTCGGATGCTGAACTACATGTAATCCGTTGAGGGGCAGGGGTGAAAGCTAGATGGCATTTCGGTGCCATCGTAACCTACAATGTTAATGAACATTAATCAATATAACATGTTGAACAATAATATTAGTATAGTATCAATAAATAGTCTCTAATATGTACACTAATCAATTGATGGGTTCATCGTTATGCAATGCAATAAACAAAAGCAATAAGATATAAATATTTAGAAAATGTTATGCAATAAATTCTACAACATGAATTACATTCATAAATAATTAAGGATGAGCAACAATGGTAGATCCGATCTTTTATGCGAATCTTGGTGTTAATCCAGAAATCTGAAAGAAGAACAAAGTAGATGATGGTGGCACCTTAGGGCTTAAAGTTGAAACCTTAGAGAGACATATCAAATTCTATTCGCTCGAAAGTCGAGCTGGCTCTGTGCCTGACATAGCTGGCTCCGTGCTTGAGATATCCAGCTCGAATCCTCCCTCAGCCAGCTCGATCATGGTTCGTGTTGGCTCGACTGCGTATCCGAGCTAGCTCGACTGTGTGCCATCCCCTCGATCACTTTCTCTCTCGATCTCTCTCATTGATGATGGTGGCAAGGCCAAACCCTTCCCTCCCAGCTTTTGCATCTCTCGATCTTCCTCTCACCCTCTCTCGATCTCCCTCATCGGCGAGATCGGACCCCATCCCTCCCTCTCTCACTCTCTCGATCTCCCTCGTCGGTAAGGCCGGACCCCATCCCTCCCAATGATGTCGACGAGGCTGGACCCCTCCCTCCCTCTCTCGTTCTCTCGATCTCCCACTCTCCCTCTCTCGATCTCCCTCATTGATGAGGCCGAAACCCCTCCCTTCCAATGATGGCGACGAGGTCGGATCCCTCCCTTCCTCTCTCCCTCTCTCACTCTTCCTTGCCGACGATGGTGGCGAGGCCGAACCCCCTCCCTTCCACTTTTGGTCTCCCTTGTCGACGATCGGTGAGCGACCGGCCCTCCTCCTCTCAATCTGTCGGTCTTCCTCTCAGTCTCTCCATTTCTTAGTTTTGAATTCCAGAATTGGGTCCGACCTTTCGGGATCCATTAGGGTTCGGGTCTGGTACTTTAAGTACAGATCCGTCGGATATTCAAATTCGAATTCGATACCAGTATTTAAAATTAAGTCTGAATCTGAATATTCAGATTTTGATCCGAACCCAATCCGTTGATAGATCTAATCCACAGCCGCCGACATAGCACAGCCTAAGGCTATTGCCACGGTGCGGCCTAAAAACTACAGCATATAGATAATTATAATATTTATAATAAATATTTATAATATTTATTATAAATATTTTATAAATTATTATAAATATATATGATTAATAAATAATACTATAAAATTAAAAAAATTATACCTATGGCTATAGAGAGCGGGTCGCACCGAAAGCTCCGAGGGTCGTCGGTGACGACGATGCTAGAGGAGGACGACGGCACTAGAGGTAACCTGCAAAATAAAAGTAAGATAGTGAGATAGAGAAGAGAGAAAAAGAGGAAAGAGAGAGAGCAGGGCAGGGATGGTCGGGGAGGGGGCCAAGGGAGGGGAGGCACAGTGATGAGGGGAGGGGGAGTACAGGACGAGGCAAAGGAGCGACTTGAATGACGGTCGGGGAGGGTGGTAGTGGGGGGCCGGGTGGGGTGGCGGGAGGGGCGGCCGAGGATGGGGGTGAAGGATGGGCGGCCGGGGAGGGTGGGGGCTGGGGGGCTAGATGGCGGGTGGCGGGGAGGGGCGGCTAAGGATGGGAGGCTAGAGGGGGAAGGGGAAGGAGGGGCGGCACCGATCGAGGGGGAAGGAGCCTCACCGACGATGGAGAGGAGGAGAGAGAGAGATCGAGCGCGCATGAAAGAAAAGCAGAAAAAATTTGAAAATTTTTAATCTAATCTACAGTAGCAGTTATCGAACCACTGTCATAGATCTATGGTAGCAGTAATCCAAAATCGCTGTCATAAATCTATGGCAGTGGTTCTATAACTGTTGTCGTAGATTTATAGCAGCGATTTTTGATAACCGCTGCCGTAGGTTGGAAATAATTTTTTTCTTATTTTTTTTTAAATATTATATAATTTTAAAATTTAATATCTATTTTCATCATTCATTATCTAAATAATTATCATTAGAGTGTCGTCGCAAAAGATCACCTCGATCCGATGGCCCTAGCTTCATTAATTAGAAAAAATTGATTTCGACAATCATAAATGACGATGTGATGATCTGATAGATGAAAATCTTCGATGGATCCAAAAATCTGTAACGATAATCTTGATGATATTTGTAGCATACTATCAAATTTTACTTTAATCGGATATCGTTATTATGGTCAATTCAGTATGGAATGATTTCGACCGTTAAATTAGAAATAAGCGATCAAAGGGTTAAACGACGTTCGATTATGAGATAATTTTTTAGTTAAATAATTTTTATTATAATTTTAAATATTTTATATGACGATGATAGTAAAATTTAAATCATTTTTGTATAAATTATTAATGTTAAGTAGATATTGCAAAAGCACGAGCATAACAACCGGTGAAGTTTCAGAATGATTATCAGAAGACGTATAATTTTAGATCATTCTTCATCTCATGAGTTGAATTTTATAATCACCATCATAAAAAATAATTAAAGTAGTAGTCAAGATCATTTATAAAAAAAATTATCTCATAATCGGACACCTTTTGGTCCTTTGATCACTTATTTATCATTTAACGATCGAAACTAATCTATACTAAATTGATTAAGATAATGATATTTGATTGAAGTAAAACTTTGATAGTATACTACAAACATCATCGAGATCATCATTGCAGATTTTTGAATCCATCGGAGGTCTCCATCTATCAGATCATCGCATCATCGTTCGTGATCGTTGAAATTAAATTTTTTTGATCGATGAAGCTAGGTCCATCGGATCGAGGCAATCTTTTGCGATGACACTCTAATGATAATTATTTAGATAATAAACGATGAAGATGGATATTAAAATTTAAAATTATATAATATTTAAAAAAAATTTATATGATAGTGGTTATAATTAATCGCTGCCATAAATAAGTTTATAGCAGTGGTTCCTACTAACTATTTCTATAGGTCTGACTTATGACAGCGATTTCACTAACCGCTGCTATAGGTCTGATCTATAGCAGTGGTTACAATAAATTACTACTATAGATCGACTTATGGTAGTAATTTTTTGTAACCGCTGCTATAGGTCCAACCTACGGCAGCAATTTTTATTAATCATTGCTATATGTTGGACCTATAGCAATAGTTACAAAAATTGCTGTCATAGATCCGATGTATAGCAGCGGTTAACGAAAATCGCTGTCATAGTATGTGCTGTCATAGATCATTTTTGTAGTAGTGGATCTTAGACGAGAATTTAAATTTTACACTCATGAGGGATCCTCCCAAAGTGATATCAGAGCCTCATAAGTGGTATCAGAGCACCAGATTCTCTAGGTTGTAGTGATATTGATCGAGATTGAAGAAGATGGAGAAGATGGGCTCAATCAAGATAGAGATCAATCAGTATGATGGAAAGAGCATTTTTTTCCTACGGCAAGCAAGAATGAAGGATGTGCTCATCCAACAAGGATTGATTGATGCTCTCTTATACGAGGAGAAGTCAGCTATCATGGAGGTAAAGGATTGAAAGTGGCTTCAGATGTAGGTAGTGAGTATGATATGCTTGTACTTGATAAATGATGTGGTGAACCATATACTTAGCAAGACTTTTTCAACGACTATGTGGTTGAAGCTCGAGGAGATATACATAGCGAAGTCACTCATCAATACTTTTTTTCTTTAGAAGTAATTCTACCAGCTGCGGATGAGTGAAGGGCAAAGTATGTAGGAGCATCTCAGTAACTTTTAGAAAATCTTTATCGATCTCCTCAGTGTTGGTGGAAAGATTGAGGAGAAAATTAGGATACTGGTCTTGCTTTCATCACTTCCTCCTTTCGAGTCTTTAGTGACTGCTCTTCTTATGAGAAAGAGCATCATCAAGATGAAAGATGTCACTTCTATATTTCTCTAGAACGAGCTTCTCAGATGGAAGAATCGAACCTCGAGTTCAGACAGTGACTCGACTTTGACGATGACTGAAGGTGGTGGTGATAGAAGACGAAGCGATAAAAGATTACAAGATGGGCGATCTAAGTCCAAGATGAAGGACTCCACTAAGATAGGATATTACTGGTGTGATGAGTTAGGGCATCAAGTCAGAGATTATCCATAACTTAGAGATTGGATGAAGGCTATAGCGGTGGCAGTCCAAGATAGCAACACTAATGAGACTAATAATGTGCTTATGGTCTCAAATGAGGTATCTACTTTTTTTTTAGTGGATTTTAGATTTGATATATTTACATCATGTTTGTTACACAGAGAAGCTGTTTGACTTTCTAAAGAGCAGTGAGGATACTATTTATTTATCGGATGGATTGAGCTGTGAGATCAAGAGCATTGGAATAGTTAGCTTGTAGATACATGATGGAGCAGTAAGAAAATTGGGTGAGGTCTGATACATATCCTATTTCAAGAGAAATTCAATTTCACTGAGCAAATTGGATTCAAGCAGCTACAGATGGAGAGTTGATGATGGAATCTTAAAGATTATGCATGGCAATAAGATTGTGATGAAGGAAAGAAAGTATGAAGGATACCATCTTTTGATAGGGAGCTTAGCATGAGGTGGAGTTATGTGCCAATGGAGGCTTAGCATGAGATAGATCTCTAGGGGCAAATGGATTAGATACGAGATGGCAGACTCGGGAGGATAATAGGCGATGTCGTAGGATAAAATTTCTATTACCGTAGGAGGCTATCTCAAGTAGATCTCAAGTTAGGTAGGTCATAACATATAATGGAGATGAAATTAAATGACCTAGCTCGACTCTCATGTTTATCCATTCATGAGCAATCAGGTATTTACCTCAGGGTATAGGAGCGAGATTATTCAAAAGCTCTCAAAATTAGATGGAGGATGAATATTGAGTCGAGGTAGAGATTGTTAGATTTTAGCATCTCAAATTTGATTCACAGTAGCAACGAAAAAGTCCACTGCAACGAGCCTATGATGGAGTAGCCCAGGAGTGTGCACAGCCCATAGGCACGTGCAGCCCAAGCACATGCCCAGCATGGTCCACTGCATGATGTAGGAGGAGAGCACAGGCATGGTCCACATGCCCAGCTAGGCTTTCCATGTGGTCCATGTGCGAGGCGTGGACTACTTAGGGGTCTACCATAATTTCACATGGTCTACATCATGTGGATGCGCGATCCGGTCCATGGTGCTTGCGGGCTTGATCAGATAGCTAGGGGGTGTGTTTGGATCTTATTAGGAGACTTAAACCTACTGAGACTTGATTTTAGGCTCTCTAAAAGGCTTTGATGGCATGTGGAGCATAGCATAGCAAGGGCGCAGCGAGAGCATCGACAGAGGATCGGGTAGCAGATCAGAGCATCAGATTAAGGTAGAGGGTCCTTCTTGGATATTTTAGAGAGCTTTATGAGGGATTGTGCTTCTTGTTGAGAGAGATGGATTGATGTATAAGACTTGAGAGGATGTGATCTCCTCTTGTATTTTTTTCTTTTTTATAGTGAAGATTGCATGTCCTATGGAGATAAGCTTTAAGCTAATCCACGTATTTGATTGTATCTTTTTTGCTTCTCTTCTTTTTTTTTTGTTGTAGTATTGACATCGTCATCAGAGTTATGATCTTGAACGAAGATCTGAATTCTGCACTCATGAGGGATCCTCCCAATAAGTGATATCAGGGCCTCATATATTGAAAATCATCCACTGCTTCAGAGCTCAAGATAGTAAAATAGTAAAGGTGAAAATGACAAGGCTGGGCCCCCATTTATGGATATCTCGGATGACAATGATGATGTGTTGATTCAGCTAACTCTATTGATGGCCGATACTTGGTGTCCTTTGATTGGTCGGACCGACCTCCCATGGATGGCCAATCGGAAGGTGTGATGCTTCGTATGGAGCAATAGGAGTGTGATACGTGTCTTTAGCAAAGCCGTGGAAAATAAACCAATCTACTCCTTTCAACTAACGTAACTTTAGCTTGGACTTAAGAGTAGGGGGCATATGATATAGGGAGAAAAATTTTATCTCGAATGAGCCAACGTGCTAGATAACTCGAGCATGGCCGATCCTTAGTCTCGACCGTTTCTACTGAACCAAACTGATATTTTAGGAAAGGATTATATTTAATTTATCGTCCAAACTACATGTGATTGAAGAAACCCTGAATCCATGGTAACAGCTTGCCGTGAGTAGATAAGATAGAAAATAATGAATGTATCTCATTCGATAAGATAAGTGCAATAATCCAATTCTCTTTCCTCCTTATAGCACCTCTGCCCTTGCCTATAAATAGAGGGCCAAAGAGGATCCTCAAGGCATACTCTCACAGCTTTCTCAATTTGCTTCTTCCCTCCTATTTCCTAGTTTTTTGACTGGAGCGCCGGAGGATCTCCATCAAAATCAACTCCGGTTAGAAACTTATTTTACAGATCAAGCCACCACCATGCAATACTAGCCACATCCATTTTCTAATCGAGCCGACCTCGACTAGAATACCATCGACAATAATGGATTTTACAAACAAAAATAGATTTTAGATTCTTTTGCAAATGAGTTGCTGTGATTTTTCATTACATATTAATATATTTATTTTTTTATTTATATGTTAATCCTTGCAATCATATAACCTTTTGCATATTTTCATTTTATTGATTTTTTTGCTTTTAAAGGGGAGAGAGAAGAGGAGGAAAGGATGCTAAAGTAGTTTGTATATATTTTATAACTCTTTTAGGAAGAAATCTAATCTCCCTCTCTCTCTCTCTCCCTCTCTCTCTCTCTCTCCAAAGTGTTGTAACCCTTCATCATGGTTTGATTAAAGAACACTAATGAAAAGGTCATTATACATTACAAAAATTAATATAAAAATAAAAACTAAAAAAATTGATATGTAACTACAGATAATTATAGAGACTAATATGCTTTGTATATATATATATATATATAAATCTTATTGCAGCTCATATGCTCAAAGGCTATACATCAAATAGCGAGACTTAGAGGATGGCCGAAAGATGGCAGAATCTTGGACCAAGGAACATCGCATATCAGATTTTCAGAATTAGACTCAAAATATTCCAAGTTGATTAAAACAGTGTTTTAGTATGCTAAAACTATGTATCTTATTTTGTGAAAAATTTTGAAAAATATCATATTATGCTAGAAAAAAATCCTTGAAGTTTGTTTTCAGACCCAGGAAGTCAATTGGGCTAACGGGGAAATGATCACATACGGATGCCCCTAGAACAATCGTTAACAATAATGTAGCCTCTTTATATTATGCGGGGTAATGGTGTAAAGAAACGGAAGCCAATAGCTTTTGTTCAAGAATTTCATGAAGAACTCGGTGGAGCAGAGGAGATATTATTGGAGCACCAAATACCTCTCCATGAATGACATACTTGCAACAATAATTCAGTTGTCTAACTTGATAAACTCGTTGGAGCCAAGCCTTGGTTGTCCTGTAGATTCCTAGGAAAGAACACCTTCGCTTCAAGTTATAATCAGTTCTAAAAATAAACCCATTTTCACAAGAAAAACAATTTGTGATTGTTTTTTTTGAGATACATGCAGTTTTAAAGATGTGCAAGGATCTTATATCAAAGCTGTGTCTTGTGCATTTTAGAATCATTATTAGACTTTGGAACATAATAAGCCTGAAAGAAGCTGGAACAAGAAAATTTAGGATAGTGTGGCTCAGCCACACCTTTCCCTCGTCAATATTTTGGCAGATCCATGAAACCATTACTAAAAGAGAAGAAGATATATCCACTAAAACTAATTCAATTAGGCGCATATCAAAATCACAATTACCAGCCAAGATTCAATTTTAAGATGCCACATCTCAGTGTTGTATGCCTGACAAAAAATCAGAAGAGACAGCACAATGATGCAGGGCGCGATAGCATGATGGTATAGAACTATTCCCAGACATGGCAACTAATTTTTCTGAGCAAGAAATACAGACCAATGTGGGTCATTAACACTCAAGAAAAGTTCTGAAGCATTTGGAAACCAAAGATCAACGAGCTTTGGAGAATATAAAGTACTATTAAACATTGTTATCTTTACGAGCAACTGATGGATTTTCCCATATATTCAATGAGCCAAGTTCGCCATCAAACTGAAGATGAAATATCTGCATTTTAACTTCAACGAGACTTATGGCCTCAATCAAATTCCTGACAGCATGGACCACCGAATGAGTTATTTGGTTTGCTTCACTAAGCCATGAAGTGAGCTTGAATTGGCTCCACATTCATGCACATCTTCTATCACCCTGCACACAAAGAGAGGAAGTGATCTTTAATTTTTTTGTATCATTCAGTTGTTACATGCACTAATAGGTTTTAACAAAACTCACACTGATAATCTCAGACATAGTAGTTCAGCAAAGGGAAACATAAATTATGGAATCTGATATGCTTTGGAGCAAGGTTTGCCGTGCTACACCGAATTGAATGGTACAGGGCATACAATATTATACTAGCTTAGTACCTATATGTAGTATAGGGGGAGTGCTGGCACTCAGGTATGCCAAACCGGTCTTGTACCACCACTATAATAACACTAGTACGAGGCCCGATATCGAGATGACGAACCATGCTTTGGAGTGCCCAACCCCTTTGAATTTGTTTTTAAACTAAAAGAAACAGCATCCATAACATAATGTCCAATAAAATGATCTTCTAAAGCTGCATTCATTCTAATGTCCCATAATACTGATAGGATTGTTTCAACCAGATATTGCAGTGTGCTGAAGATGTTGAACGATTCCATAAAAAGAATCATTGCCACAAGCCACACACTTACAGTCAATAATCTTTTTACATAAGTCTAGGAACTACAGGTACCTAGCAATTTTTAAAATAACCAGGACAACTCTTTGTGGTTGCACATAGAAACCCCCTGAAACCAATCATCAAAATTAGTGCTCAAACTCTACCCCTTATGATGAACCTGCTCTGGCTAGCAGACTGCTAGCACTTCCAGCCACTTTATTTGGACCACAGAAGAGAGCTAGTCCCCATGGCATTTTTGCCAATTAACTATATAAGCCTTGGCACAGTTAGTACTTTGATTGAGAATTACCAAGCACAAAAGTCCATAAATGAAATGCATGTCATGGTTGGTAAAAGAGCAATTATCTATTGTTAGGTCTAACCTACTTTGTTCCCGCTAGCTCATGTACAAGGCTGTCAAATAGCTCAAAGGACCACAGGCAATAGATCCAACACATTGCCCAAGCGATCACCAGGTGAGTACATATCTGAAAAGAACAAATTAAAGATATATTGCAATTTGTATACTGTATATTGAACTTGTAAATAACACATATTGTTTGAAGTACTCAGCTAACAGATAAACAAATCATAATTAAAGAAATTAGACATATTATTATTCTCTTAACACAATTTGGCAGATAGTGCAAAACTTCTTTGGTTTTCATCCAACTTACCATGGAGGCTAGAGTTTAAGATGTCTGACACTTGAAACCTTTTGTAATATGATTTTTTTCCTCAATGCCCATCCATAGATCTAAACCCCATACCAGCATCCATGTGTCACTCATCAAAAAGAAAGAACCTACTACATACTGTGTTCCAGGCATGCATGCACGCATAGACACTGATGAACACATATAAAACATAAGAATCAAGGTTTGAATACTTGGTTCTAGTTTCAGTTTTACTCAGGCTAAATAGGACTTGATTTGAACAGTTTTGATATTGTCAACTATTTCAGTTCAAGTTTCAGATTTTCAACCAAATAAAGTATAGAAAAGCCAATCTGATTTCAGAAATAGTTCAAAAAAAAAAAAAAAAAAATCAAGAATACAAATCACACACCATTTTAGTGGATATTGTTTTGTTGGGATCCTTGGGATGAAAAAATTATAGTGGAAACTTTAGAAACATTAATATATTAGAGTATAAAAAAGTATGTGAAAACTTCCAAAAAAATGGAAATGCATTCAGAAAGACGATAGAAGCAAGAAAAATAGTTAAACATGACGTTGCATATATAACATATTAGTAAATATGTCATACACTAAACATGTGTTTTCATGTCAAAATCGACAAAAGCATTTTTCAAAATTTTTAAAGAGATTCGTGTGTGAGTGCGTGCATGTTTTTAAATTTTTTCTTTTCAGCTGCTTTGTGATGCTCCATGAAGTGCAAAAAGGTTTATAAGATTTTGCTTAACATATCAATATACAAAAATATTTTATAAAATTAGGCTTTTCAATTTTTGCAACCAAAACCAATATGCTCTGAAATCTAAAAATTTGCAACTTTCAAGTTTGATCTTGCAAGAATGCCTCTTGAAGGCTTGACTAATCATGTATGAGAAAACTCACCATGAAAAGATCAAGAAATGGCCTATAAATTAGGTTTCCATCCATATACTAATAAAGTTTAGCCAGAGCCATCAAAACTACTTGAAACTCAATTTCTAATTGGTTTCGGCTAAAATTGAACCATTCAATTTAAGCATTATGGTTTCAGATAAAACTTCAAAGCATCTCTAAAATAGACAACACTGTAGCAACAAATACTCCTAAGCATTGCCTACATACATAAATGAGTACCCAATTACTGAGCCATTTGGCAACAGGTCTTTAGGCATTCTAAGGCTGACTTCCCAGGCAACAGCTTATAAGTACACTATCATGATTGGATTGTTGTTGGCCTAGACCATCATGCCAGAGTTTTTTTAGTCTATCAACACCACTAAATTTTGTAAAAACTCACTTCTAACAACCTTTCCCCACACTTACAAAACATAAATGTCAATAATGCCTATAAAACCTTGAGGGTGTGTGTAAACAAAATGCCAACACTCAAAGGATGTTTTGTTTTGTACTATTATGACTTCTGTTTTCTAAAATGTTTTCACTTCTTGATTTGCCCACCAAAATTTAAAAATTTTAATCGGCAAAAAAAAAAAAAAGAAAAGAAAAAAAAAACTCAATAGTGTAGCACTCCAGTTTAGGGAGAAAAACAATTTCAAAAACTACGAATATGATTTCCCTACAGCTTCCACAGCACAAAACATTAATGAAAATCTATAAACGCATAAAGACATCTGTATGGACAGGTTTTCCAATAAAGTATTCATATGTATCCATCTCATAACATGTCCAACAATGCTTGATTGAACAATAGTGTTTACTAGTACCTGTGGTTCATCAAGTAAAGACTTATATTAGTTTAGACTGCAGTGTATCATAGTAATGCAGTGCTATACGAACAAATACTCAAATGCAACTGATTATATTAAACATCGATCAAGCTGGTCCTACATAAAGTCATAAAATTCTTATTTTACCACCACTAAACCTCTTCAATCTCTTTTGAGTTTTTTTTTTTTTTAAATTCTTTATTTGATTTAATAAAATGTTAGTTCTATCAGGTTGTGTTAGGTTTTTTCGAGAGCAATAATCATATCTAACCAATACACATTTTAATATGACCAAGAATGTTATGTATGACTATATGAATTCGAAAACATTTTGACTATTCATTACATGTTTTTATTGAAGCTAACATAAAGTTAGCAGAGGTCCCAGAAATCCATCGCATCTTAGAACCCCAAGAGGATCTATCTTGAGAATATCGTATATCTCTCCATGCCAGTAAGCTTTAAGATTTAGCATTTTTAGGAAAATTAGATCCACTAAACTATTTCACTTTCTCTTCAAGGGCTTGATACATAATACTCGGACCATCTGCTAGTCACCATAGGCATATGTTCCTGAATATCTTGCAGTGGACAAAAGTGATATTCATATAAAATTGAAAGAATATGAAGCCTGTTTTGAAACACTGTGGGTAGCGCAAGTGTGTAAGACCTTAATATACACAATCAGCTAATCACCTTGAAAGCGGGCGAGAAGAAATCATGTACATTAATATAAACAGTTAAATTTATAGGAGCTAAATCATCAGTTATCATTTTTTTTTTTTTTTTTTACAAAAAAGTTGCTAGTACATTTTTCTTGAAAGGCTGCTATGGACTTTGGCACCACCAGGAACAATTTTCTTTTCTCCCTGAATACAATAAGAAATCACACTTCATTGGAATATGTGATGCTCATATTTCTCCAAAAGGGACAAATGATTTTCAGAATGGGGATACCTAAATCACCGGCTTGCCAAGGTAATCATGCAAGCTTCTTGCACTATCTCATCACATAAATATCGATTGTCTTCTACAATGCAATCAATACTTGGTTATCAAATTAAATGCTTAAGAAGTTCTACTAGAAACTGTTTTCAGAATCACTGTGCTTACCAAATGAACCTGCAACAGGGCAAGTCATTCTCGTTCTTCATAGAATCCTGATTCTTGAATTAGGAGGCAGCCTTTTTGCAGCCAGCAGTAAACATTTCATGCAGTTCGGGCACTTTCTCTTTGTGGCAGAGAATGAACTTCTCAAAAAAATCCTTCTCTGAGGGACACATTATACTGAACGGTTGACATTTCCTAGTGCACAAGCCTTTTGACTTCAAAATCTCCACGGCTCGGTACCGAGGAATCAACCTCTTATCCAAGCTATACATCAGAAGCACTGGGTAGCGAGCAACATAGGAGGGCGTGCACCCAACTTCCTTCACCAAAAATTCCATCTTTCTCTGCATCACCTTCTTGGAAACATTCAAGATGCCAGGCGCCTTAGAGAACGCCGTCAGGAACTCTGACTCCGACCACCCAAAGTTCCTCATGAGCTCCATCCTGGCCGCGAATCTAGCTTTGCTGCATGGGTGGAGTGTTTGAAGGACCCAGGCGAACATCCCCGAATGTGTGGGTACGCCCAGCTCCTCGATGCGACCGACTATATGCCGGAGTGAATCTGGCCTCCGGCCAATAAGTGATGGATCTCGCTTCACCATATAAGAGATTCTCTTGTCTGGAATGCCGTAGTCCCGCAGGAGTGAGAGGTTAGGAAGGATCCTCTTCTCGATGCTGCAATTGAGAAACCAATTCTTCCTCTTGAGAAATTTCTTCAGGAGCTCCAAGGAGCCGAAAAGATTCCTCCAAAGCTCGATCCTAGGAAGGAGGGTGCGGTGTAACCTACAGTTGACGACGGAAGGATGAAAGAGCACGAGGTGGCGGAGATTGGACTGTGAGAAGCCGAGATCTCGTAAAGCTCTGAACTTTGGCGCCAGGGTTTTCTCCACGTCGAATCCGAGACATCTGGGTTGACGAGATACGATCTTTTTGATGTCGGCGTCGTCAAAACCCTGGCTTTTGAAGAAACCAAGGACGGAGTCCGGCAGTTGAGGGGATTTGAGGCGACGGAGGTGCTTGGAGGCCTTGTCAGCCTCGGACGAGGAGAGGCCACAGGACGTGATGAGGTACTCCACCATGAACTGGGGTCCGGGAGATGAGGTCTTAACGGCGGCGGCAGCGGCGGCGGTGGTGACGGAGGAGGAGGAAAAGGACAGGGCACCTCCGAGGCGGTGGTGATGGAGGAAGGTAAGGAGGAATTTGGAGCCGCGACGGCGGAGGAGAGAGGAGGAGAGCTCGGAAAGCAGCATAGCGCCGTCTCCGGGAGCAAGGAACCGTCGACCGGTTCGCAAGGTAGCGGACTCTCGACGCAATGCCGGTCCAGCAGCGGAGGGTGGAACCGGAATGCCGTTAATTTTTTTTTTTTAAAGAACTTCCTAGCAGCTATATATATATATATATATAATATAAAAAAACTTTATTTTAATAATAAAAAATATTTTTTTTATAAGTATAAAATTTAGTTTATATCAAAGTTATAAATATGCTAAGATAGTATTTTCATCAATTCAACAAAAGATAAAATAAAGATGCTCTGCTATCAAATCAAATATCTCCAATAAATTATTTTATATATATAGAAATAGATTGGATTTTGATCGATCGAATTTCAGTCAATATTCAATTGGATCTTCAACTGTTAGATCAACGTGGATCTCTAAAAATATGCACTTGAAAAGGCACATCTCTAGAATTTAAAAAAAATAGATCTAAAAAAAAAATATTTGTAATCGTCATTGAAAAAACTTCAGAAAAAAATATAGACATGCTGAAAAAAAGCCTATAGACACCTGTAGAAAAAAAAAGAGACACCTATAGGCACCTATAGACTTTTTTTTTTTATTTCTATAGGTGCCTATAGGCATTGTTTTAGGTACAGGCCTATTTTTTTTAGTTCTAAAATTTTTTTCAATGGCACCTGAAGGCATCTTGCATTTTTTTTAGACCTATTTTTTTTAGCCTAAAGGCATGTTTTTTAGATACCTATTTTCGGAGATGTATGTTGATCCAATGACCAAAAATTTAATTTATATTCGATCGGATCTCCTACCGTTGGATCAATGTGCATCTCCGAAAATATGCATCTGAAAAGATATGCTTTCAGACTGAAAAAATAAGTTCGAAAAAAATGTGAGATGCCTTTAGATGCCATTGAAAAAAAATTGACCTGCATCTGAAAAAAAATAACGCCCATAGCCATTCGAAGAAAAAAAAAGGCGCTTGTAGGTGCAGGCGCCTTCTTTTTTTCTTCTACAGGCATCTGTTGGTGTATTTTTTTTAGTAGGCCATTTTTTTATAATTTTTTTTAGCGGTAGTTATAGGCATTTTTTTAAGACTTAACTTTTTAAGTCTTAAAGATACATATTTTTATGCACTTATTTTTAAAGATGTATGCTGATCAAATGATCGAAAATTCGATCAGATATAGATTGAAATTCGATCGATCGAAATCTAATCTACCTCTCTCTCTCTCTATATATATATATATTCTTATTTATAATTTTTTTAGAAAAGTAAAGACCAAGGCTCATCTAATTTTATTAAATGGATGAAATCGTTGAGTAATAATAAAATACACAGCATATAAATATAAGTGTGAAGCAAAGATAAAGAATCATAATAAATTAAAAATAAAATATACAACATAAAGGAACATATAGCATATAAATATAAGAGTGAAGTAAAAATAAAAAATTACAATAACATTAAAATAAATATATAATTTATGCTTCTACAATATTATTCAAATGGTTTATAATAAACAATCAACATATTTTTTAGCTCTAATATTTTAATTTTGCTTATCAAAATTAATGGGACAGTTTTCAAGTTTATTCTATCCAATATTATTCCTGCAATCTTGGATAATAATATTAAATATTTTAGCATAATATAAAAATATAATATATATTTGAAATAGTGAGAAGAATGGTTAATAATTTTTGCAATAGAGCATGCTATGCTCACGTTACATGGCATAGGAGTAGGCTTTCAAAATAATTATGACAATCATTATTTATTATCTTAATTTATTAAGTAAATTAAAAAAATAAATTGATAAGATATTCTTTACATCTATCCTTCTATGATTATAATAAAAGAATACATTTCATTTGCTATCAAAAAAATTAATTTAAAAAATAAATACTATATTTTCTTAATAGGGTAATATTATTGGAAGAGATGTTTTTTTCTTTTTTTCATAAAGAAAAAGATAGAATGCAATATAAAATAAGCTAGAGGCTAACCATTGAGAAAATTGTCCAATTGATAGATAGTAAAATAATCATATTGTAATGTGAATTTTTTTTTTTGTTTTATAAAAAAAAAAGTTGCTAACTTGGCTATTAAATGGATCAAAGGGATAGATTTAATTTCCCCCCCTTTTTTATATGTATTTGTGTATTATTTTCTTTTTGGTTGGTTCTTTTCTTTTTTCAATTGGGGTTTTAGGGGTAAGGTTTTATGATTATTATTGTGGTCAATCCATTTGCGCCTATGATTGAATGCTGGAAAACCTGCAAGATAAGTCCGCACTGATCGAAGTTGGCTCCGACGAAGATCTTTCGATGCTTAAATTAGTAGGATGGACTGGTCAAACAGGAATTTAAGAGTAAAGTAATAGAGATTGCTCTAAAAATATTAGATGTCCTAAATTGACTAGGTTACCTTCTTTTTATAGATGTCGGAGTGATAACCGCTGAATACATGGATCCCTCTTTTTCTAGTATAGCATGATCGTGGGTTGATAATTAAACCATCCATTAATTGTTGTCATCCTCTATTCTCAGAAATGGTTTCATAGAGTCGATCGAGAACTAGATAAGTTGTTTGGAGAGCTTTCATTAGTTAGTCAGTTGATTTGGGACTGACCAATCGTTGATCGATCGACTTTGTACTGATGGTTCATTGATTGATTGAATTTATATCGATCGATTGTCGGTCAACTAACTCTACGCTGATTGACCGTCGGTACTGAGTAACCATTGACAGGATTGTTTGGGATCGACTGATCATCGATCGATCGACCAATCGAATATTAGTCGGTCGGCTTGAAATCCGATTGTCATTCGTCATGATGACTATCCATCAGATAATCATGCATCGGTGAGCATTGATTTTTCGATAGTCCTTTTGCATCATCGATTGTTAGTCGCTGATGACAATTGTCGATCGATGATCGATCGATTCTTGGCTGATGGATCGGGTGGCGAATCAGTATTCTCCGACAATTGCCCCCATACCTAAGTCTAGTGTGATGATGTAATGATTTAACATTTTATCTTGATTCACCGAACGTAGGGGGGAAGTACGTGGTGTTGCTTTGAATTTTGTTTCATCGTCTGTAATTAATGATCATCATTTCTTTCAATAAAGCTATTGTCCAATGCATCAGGGATTAAACAGTCATCATTAACTGATGCACGATCGTGAAGCCCGAGAGATTTGATGTTCAACCGTTCTCTGATCGATACGTATCAGTATCTGGAAAGGCTTCTATATATCTCAACCATTAGTGGGTCCTATATATACTGGTCCCCTTTGAAGGTTTTTCTTTCATTGCTTTTAACAGTAGTAGCTTTTGAAAACTTTGCTTGTCCTCTCGTTCTTTAGTCCTTAGGTTTGAAGTTCGAACCTTTCCTTTGACATCTTTATTTCTTTCTTTTTGTTTTATTGTCGCTTGCATGGTTGATCGTAGTAGTTTGTTGCAAGGTCCGACAGTCAAAACTTCTATCCTGTCGACATCGATCGTGGAGCGACTTCAGGATCAGTATCGGATCTCGGAGGGCTTTCGGTTGTTGGCTCCTAGCCCCGACCATTGGGTGAACTCGCCTCCGTCAGGCTTTATAGCCTTTTATTTAGAAAATCTTAGGTCGGGCCTTAGGTTTTCCGTACTGGAGTTTCTACAAATTTTTTTTGACTATTATAGAGTATGTTCGGTCCAGTTAGCGCCGAACTCTATTTGGCTTTTAATTTTTTTTGCTTTGCTGTGTCGGTTAATCCCGACGAATCCTTAACTTTTCTTATTCAGGCCTTTCTTCGCCCTCCGATCCCATTCGAAGGCCGACGGATAGTGGTATTTTACCCCAAGAATGGGGCTTTCTTTTATCACCGATCTTCCATCGTCTATCCATGATTAGAAGACTCAGTTCTTCTTTGTTTCTTCCTCTGCTCCTTGGAATTTTTTGTCGATGTGGAGAAAATTGAATGTCCTTCCAAACAAAAATAGTCGGATGGACCCGAATGATCGAAAGGATTTTCTTAAGCTGAAAGACATGAAAGTTCCTTCTTAGAAAAGCCTAATTACCGAAGCAGCATTGTACGATGCCAAACTTGATCTGGTGCCGTCCGTAGGTATATGTAATATCTATAGTTTTGGATTTTCTTTCCTTTGATCGATTTTCGATATTAACTTGATTTTGTTGATCGATTTTGTAGGGATGCACCTTCCTGTTGGACTTTTCGAAGACGAAGTTCATCGATTCGCCACTCGAAAAAGGATGGCATCCGACGTCGATTCATCACGTGCGGTGAAGAAGAGTCGGGCAACTGATCCTTCGATTGTCCCTGATTTTATCGATATTGTTGATGCTCTATGACAGTTCCTCCCATCATCGTCTTGCATGCTTCAGCAGCTACCATGACTTCCCAAGCCCCTCCGATCATCACACAGTCGGAGGAAGACATCATCATCATCGACGTTCTGGCTGTTGTTCCTGTGTTGGGAGCTCAGCCAGCTGTTACTGTGCCCACTTCATGATCAACTTTAGTTTGTTGGGGGTGCTCGCCATCTCCATCCACACCTGAGTGAATGTCGACGCCTCCAGAACAATCATCCACCAGAAGAAAAGGAAAAGCGCCAGTTGGGAGCGATGCTTCCAGCCATGGATATACGGACTCTGAACGAATTGATATTTGGGTTTCAGAAGGTGGGTCAGCACTTTCTAACCCTCAGTTGGTGAGGAACTTGGTCCGTGCCATTCTTCTTCTGACTGATCGAGAGTCTAGGAGTCGAACTTTGGTCGAATTATTCGGCTCATTCTATCCGACTTTCATTAAGGTAAGTCGGCCATCCATTTTGCCTTTCTCTTTTTTTTTTTACCAATTTATTTTACTTTTTTTGAATAGTGGGCTCACGATATGGCCAAACTTGAGTCGGCCTATCATAAAATGGCTGCTCTTCGGCGTGCGTGTTCCAACTCTATATCGGCGGCAAATGCTGAACATGATTCGACGGTCTTTCGGTTGGAGCAATTGCAAAAGGATGCCACTGCTCGGAAGAACACTCTGCTCGAGGAAGTCTCCCATCTCAGGGTCGAGCTTGGGTCCGTCAAGTCCGAACTTGAGTTGGTTCTATCCAATCTTAAGTCAGCTCAAGAGGAGGTGAAGGCCCAAAAGAGTTGCATCAAGAAGAAGAAGTGCATGGTGAACAAGCTGGAGAAGGATCGCGATAATTGGGCCAAGGAGGCAGCAGACTTGCATCGAAAGTGGCAGACTGCCGACGGAGAGTTATCGTCGGCCAGGATAGAAATCCAAGTTTTATGGCAGGATCTCGATCGAACAAAGGAGCTAGGTGTTGAAGAATTCAAGGCCTTGTCCGACCTAAAGACTCTGATCCTTCAAGGAAGTAAGGCTTTCTATTGGATCGGGTTCGGTGATGGTCGGGATGCCGTCCATCAGCTCTTTTCAGATCTTGACCTTGACAACATCGTCGTCCTAGGCATTAAAGAAAAGGAAGAGGAAGGCGACGATGGATCACCTATGGAATCGACGGATGATGGTGCCTCCGACACCGCCTTTGTTCCAACTGAGTCAGCTGTTCCCATAGCTCCCATGGCTTCGATCGAGGGTACATCGAGTCCTTCTGCATTGATGGGTTTGGCTCCTCCATCGGTTGTTGAAGCTTCATCGGAGGGTCAAGGAACTGCTCCGATTGAACTCATTTCGCCGAAGGACGCTGCGCCGATGACCAAAGTTGTGATCATTCTAGATTAACCTTCGGAGCAGCCGGTCATCGAGTAGATTTATATTTTTCTTTCTTTTGAAACTGATAGTTTAAATTTTGTAAGGACCAACAGTCCATTTTGTAACTTTTCTTTCTCAATAATGAAAGCTTTGTTTGCATTTATCTTTTGCTGTGCAAATTTGTCTTCCATCATAACTGCAAATACTTTGATTGAGTGATTGCTAGTTCTTCTATCGATTTTATTTAACCAACCATCGGCTAACTTTTAAACCGACTTAAAGTCAGATTTTCTAACTAGCCAATACTTAGTCATTCGTTGAGATACTCATAGGTCGGGGACAAGCCGATATTGAGTCAGTTTTTAACCGACTTTTAGTTAATTTTTTACCAACTCATATTGAATCAAAGTGCTTGATGATCGGGTATAAGCCCACCATGGATCGATTTTTAACCGACCTTTGGTCATTTTTTTATCATTCGACACTTGATCAATTTGCAGAAGTATTTGTCGATCGGGTGTAAGTCGATCTTTGGTCAGTTTCTAACCAACTTTTAGTTGGTTTTTTACCACCCAATATTTGATCATGTTGAGATATTCATAGGTCGGGGATAAGCCAACCATTGATCGATTTCTAATCAACTTTTAGTCGATTTTTTATCAAGCAATATTTGATCATGTTGAGATATTCATAGGTCAGGGATAAGCCAACCATTGGTCGGTTTCTAACCAACTTTTAATTAATTTTTTTACCAAGCAATATTTGATCATGACGATCGGGTGCAAGCCAACCATCCCTCGATTTGGTCTTGGCCAAATCAGTATAGGTCACGTTCTTTACTAGTCGGGGCAAACCAATTAGTTCGCGGATCTTATCCCTAACCGAGGTTGACTCGGTCGCTCGGGAGAGATCTTATCTCTAGCCGAGGTTATCCACGGTCGCTCGAAAGATATCTTATCTCTAGTCGAAGTTGACTCGATCGCTCAGGAGAGATCTTATCTCTAGCCGAGGTTGATGCTCGAGTTAGGACGAGGTTCTCCTTCTGTTCCTAATCGAGGTTAACTAGATCGCTCGGAAGAGATCTTATCTCTAGCCGAAGTTGTCCACGATCGCTCGAAAGAGATCTTATCTCTAGCCGAGATTGACTCGATCACTCGAAAGAGATCTTATCTCTAGCCGAGGTTGATGCTCGAGTTAGGACGAGGTTCTCCTTCTGTTCCTAATTGAGATTGACTCGATCGCTCGAAAGAGATCTTATCTCTAGCCGAGGTTGTCCACGGTCGCTCGGGAGAGATCTTATCTCTAGTCAAGGTTGATGATCGAGTTAGGATGAGGTTCTCCTCCTGTTCCTAATCGAGATTGACTCGGTCGCTCGGGAGAGATCTTATCTCTAACCGAGATTGTCCACGATCGCTCAAAAGAGATCTTATCTCTAGTCGAGGTTGACTCGGTCGCTCAGGAGAGATCTTTTCTCTAGCCGAGGTTGATGCTCGAGTTAGGATGAGATTCTCCTTTTGTTCCTAACAGAGGTTGACTCGGTCGCTCGGAAGAGATCTTATCTCTAGCCGAGGTTGTCCATGGTCGCTCGGGAGAGATCTTATCTCTAGCCGAGGTTGACTCGGTCGCTCGAGAGAGATCTTATCTCTAGCCGAGGTTGATGCTCGAGTTAGGACGAGGTTCTCCTCCTGTTCCTAACTAAGGTTGACTCGATCGCTCGAAAGAGATCTTATCTCTAGCCGAGGTTGTCCACGATCGCTCGGAAGAGATCTTATCTCTAGCCGAGGTTGACTCAATTGCTCAGGAGAGATCTTATCTCTAGCCGAGGTTGATGCTCGAGTTAGGATGAGGTTCTCCTCCTATTCCTAACTGAGGTTGATTCGGTCGCTTGAGAGATATCTTATCTCTAGCCAAGGTTGTTGCTCGCGTTAGGACGAGGTTCTCCTCTGTTCCTAATGCGGCAATTATTGACTGCTTCTTTTCTGTCATCGCATAGTTTTCGCATCTAGAAATAATATTTCGAAAGGAAAGAATTTTATTGAAAGAAAGTTACTAGCAGCGCATCCCCAAATTCTGCATTTTAAGATCATGGTAGCGTTGTTCCTCCGCATTTCTTCGGTAATAAGTCCCGGGGTGGACGACCTCCTCATGCTGGCCTCCTCAATTAGGTGCAAGCTCTTGTCGCTGGAAGACGATGAATCGCTGATGCACTAAGCTCCTCCCAGGGGCAATGTGGATGACGTCGTAAGATGGCCGACCTTCTTGCGGTCTCTGGCTATGGCAGCGCCGAGCTCCTTGCCGTCTCTGGCTATGGCAGCGTCCTTGGTCAATCTTTTTCTGCTTCAGACTGATGCCAGAGAAATTTACCCAGCCGTCCCTTTCTGACGAGCTCCTCAATTTCGTGTTGGAGTTGGATGCATTCCTCGGTGTCGTGGTCGTGGTCGCGGTGGTAGAGACAGTACTTATTTCGATCGTGCTTATTTGGGGGAGACTGTAATCCTTCTGATCTTGATAGCTGGTTCTTCACTTCGGTGAGAATCTGAGTTCGAGGAGCGTTGAGGGGGGCGTAGTCGTGGAACCTTCTAAAAGGAGGACTTCTTCGCGCCCCTCTATTGGGGCTTCCTCGGTGGTGAGTTCGAGGAGTTCGGGCCCGCTTGCTTTTGGAGGGGGTCTGCGAGCGCGGTCGAACTTCGCTCGACTCTCCATCGTCCGCCAGCCGCTCTCTCAGGGCTTCCTCGTCTTTCAACTTGAAGGCTTCTTCCACATGGGCATATCTCTCAGCCCGAGCCAGTAGATCGGCAAAGTTCCTGGAATACTTTTTTTTTCAGGAAGAGCAGTAAGTCATTTTTCTGAAGGCCACCCTTGAGCGTGGCCATCGCAACAGACTGATCCAAGTTGCGGACCTCTAAGGCCGCGGCGTTAAACCGAATGACGTAAGCCCGAATGGATTCCTTCCGCTTCTGCTTGACATTCATCAGGGAGTCCGAACCTCGGCACGGACGTCGGCTGCTGATGAAGTGAGCCACGAACTGACTGCTCATTCGATCAAAAGAGAAGATTGTACTCGACTTCAATGCTGAGTACTAGTTTCTAACTACTCCCTTTAAGGTAGATGAAAAAGCTCGGCATAGTATGGTGTCTGAAGCACCGTGGAGCAGTATCATGACACGGAAGACCTCCAGATGATCAACCGGATCAGAAGTTCCATTGTAGCTTTTCAGTTGAGGGAGCTCGAAGGTCGGTGGAACAGGTTCTTGCATAATTCGGAGAGAGAAGGAAGGTTCGGCATGGACGTCGGCATGATGAGCCGAGACGACGCGGTCGAGCTCTTCAATACGCCGGTCCATCTCCCGCAGTCTGCAACCGAGGGTGTCGTCTTGGCTACAGATCTTGGGGGGCTTCCGATTACGAATGGAGAAGATCTCCCGCAGAAGAGAACAATGATCTGTACACGGATCTTCGACCCTCTATTTCTCCTTCTCCGGGGTGACAGGTATGCTGGCCCTGGTACTCTTCCTTGAGGCCGATTTTCGATGTTTCAATGGTGGGTTTCCTGATGGAGTCGCCATCGGGGGCTGCTGTATAGCCTGCAATGCCTCCGTAAGATCACAGACTTGTCGGACAAGCAGGTCGAACTGCTCGACATCCATCGTAGGTACAGGTGGAACCTGAGCTACTAGGGCTGAAGTAGGAATAGACGGATCTGGATGGGATCAGGCCGCAGAGGTCATCGAGCGCTGTGTCGAAGCTCTCCTGTGAGACATTTTCTCTTCGAAAGAGAAAAGAGAGATTTTCGAAGAGGGAAGAGAAAAGTCGCCGAGCATTCCTTTTAGAATAAGAGAACCTTGGAGGTTCACGCCCTTCCTCTAGCGCCAATTTGTTGATGCAGAAATTGGTCGTCGTCAGAGTCTACTAGAGTTGAGGTCGATGAGGTCGCCGTCGGGGACCTACAAAATAGAGTCCCGTCCGAAGTCGGTGGGGGGGTGGCTCCGGCAGGACCCTCCAACGATCAAGTCAGCTCTGGCCAACAGGAATGGAGTGCTCGGAATGAGTTCCGAAGCTTAGAGAAGAAGAGGAGAGCTCAAAGATTCGAGAGGTTAGCGTATCTGGAGGGTCCCTTTTATAGAGGAGCTTGATGGTGACAGCCGCAGCCGCAGCCGCATGCTGGCGGACTGCTCGAGGTTCGACGAAGTCAGTCTCTCAGGGAGGTGCCATTTGCAGCGGATTGATGGTGACAGCTGCAGCCGCGTGCTGGCGGGCCGCTCAAGGTTCGATGGGGCCAGTTTCTCGGGGAGATGCCGTCTGCGGTAGATTGATGGTGATGGTTGCAGAGCTTGCGGCGGACTGATGGTGATGGCTGCAGAGCCAGCCGAATGAAGAGTTGAAAGTCTTCGATGTGAGCCCATTTCGGAGGAGTTCAGACTTCTGAGGAGGAAGCTCGAAAGGAGTTCGACTCCCATAGACGTCTGGCTGGAAGTGCGCGGCTAAGACTCGACCGCTGGAGAGTTCGGCAGGAACTCGGTTGGTGAGAAGTCCGGCCCCTGAAGAGATCTGATCGAAGAGGAAGCTTGGAAGGAGTTCGGCTTCCGCAGGCGCCTGGCTGTAACGACGCGGAAAGAGTTCAGCTCTTGCGGGAGCCTGATTGAAGCTCGACGGCTGAGTTCGGCTAGAGCCTGACTGATGGGAGTCCAAGGAGCTCGGTCGTTAAGTAGCTCGGTTGGCTGAAGGAGTTCGATCCGGATGCTGGGAGTCTGAAAAAGCTCGACCGCTAAGTAGCTCGGTCGACTGAAGGAGTTTGATTCGGACGCTGGGAGTCCGAAAAAGCTCAGCGGCCGAGGAGTCCGAAGAAGCTCGGCCGCTAAGTAGTTCGGCCGCTGGGGGTTTGGCTAAAGCCCGACTGCTGGAGCTCTTCCGTGGCTACTGGTGCTGAGTATCAAACTAGACTTCGGCAGGAGCGGAGTTTATCTTCAACAATATGTTTTAATTGATGAGCATATAAAATCGACTGCATTGATTATGAATCCAAAAAATAATCGATGTAAGATTTTGGTTGGTGATCGCAAAAAACCAACTAAATTTATTTGTAAGTCCGGATAAAACAAACATGCTGTAATCATATGATTATAGTAAAATTCTCAATGAAAGCTCAGAGAATGGATGTAGATGCAGAATTACACCGAACCACTTTAAATCTTTTTGTATTTATATTATGCCTTTTGCTCTCTTGCTTTACTTATTGTGCATGCTTTAAATTCCTACATATTATTGTTTTTATTCTCATTTGCTTCATCCGTATTTAGTTTCTACTGTCGTACATTATTTACACTTCATAAACACTTTAACTTGTTCAAATTTAACAATATGCAAAGTTAGCTATATTCAGACCATTAATCAATATACTATATACAACAAAACTATATGATATGACAATCAAATTGCTTTCTCTCTAACCTATGCCAGAATAGGATTGCAAATGTGCAAGCACCTTATACCCAAATTTTCTATCAGTTATGAAGCAATTATGCCAGAGAAATATCGTACGATAGCAAAAAATCTACAGTGGCAAAAAACTATTTTCACCTATGGCAACCACCAGTCTGAGCAATAAATTTCACAAAACAATATGACTCATCAATGCTCCAATCTCCAATACTTCTAAAACATTTCAACATCAAGGCATCAATGAGCTTGGTGAATCCTGATCCTTGGTAAAAATTGTATCTTTTACAAGCAGGTAGTAGTTTGTCCCCCACAAAATTCCCTGAGACCTAAAACCTATCATGAGATGAGCCATTTCAGCTTTGAATCAACAGGTCTGGATCTTAACAGCTTCCCAAGAAACGAAGGAACAAAATTCCCATAAAAGTTTGCTAACACAAATCACTAGGCAAAAGAGGGCAGCAAGTAATCAGCAGCCTGCACAAAACATTCAAACAACTTCTAACACTTCTGGAGAGCAGGTCAGGTTCTCTGTCAAACTGGATGTGAAATATAGAAATTGTAACTTCCTTGAGGACTAATGGCTTCGATCAAATTCCTGACAGCATGGACCACTGAATGATCTTGACTTGGCTCCAAATTCATGCTTCAATAGAACATCTTCTCTGCATCATGTTGCACATGAATGGAGAAAGTCATATTTAACTCATATTGTGTCTTGCAGTTGCTATGCGCAACAATAGATTAAAACAAAGCTCAGTATCAGTGATTACAGATCTACTAGTTCAAAAAAAGGAAAAACAGAACATATCTATTCCAATGCTCTTTTGAGCGACCATCCCGTTACAATCTGTTCTAAAACTAAAAGAAAGGGAATCCATTCAACTTGACAAAATTTCCATGGAAAGCTATATCCTAATGTTACATGCACACTAAAGCCATATAACATCTGATGAGATTATGCATGGCATGCTTTAAAGGAATGTGAATCGTTCAACCAGATATTGCAGAGCATGCTGAAGATGTTAGAGGGAGGAATCATTGCCACATGTAACACACTCACTGCCAAGAATCCATTGACGTATTGTGTTTGATAAACCACAACACATGCTACTATGGGACATGGTAGCATGACGCATAAACTAGGCTGAACCTACCCAAAGTTGAACACTTCTTTTTTCTAGAAGCTCTCCAAACCTCTTCCGTCTATATAACGCTTGATCATGTTAGATTTTGTATGTATGGTCAGGATCTCTAAAACCTTGTTCGACAGCAATCGACACACAAGTTGTATATTTTTAAGGATGTCCAAAAATTTTAGTCAAGTTTAAAATCATCGTTGCGTATTTAATACATGCTCCCTTGGTGCTAATCATCATGAAAGATATATGCCCATAAATCTCAAGTTGCACAGAAGTTGGCTCAAGACAACTCCTTTAATTCACAAGTTAAAAGAACATACCTGTAAAGAGGTCATGGAATAGGTATACTGGGAGGCACCTTGGTAAGATGAAAAGATAAACACAAGAGTCAGAGTTATACATTTAAGTTCTTGGATCTAGATTACCCATCATCAGAATCAAATATCTGCAATTATCTTTCTCTTCATGAAACGGCAAGATATGCCACAAATTCTTCTCAAGAAAAAGAAGGATTTGATAAAACCTGAGATCGAGAATTCGGGGATTTCAGCGGAGGAGACCCAGATCTCGTCAAGTTCAGAAGCAGATCCATACAGAATTCCAAGAATACGAGCCGTCCAGACCGTGAGATATATAAGAAATCCCAGAACCCAGTCTTGCCTCCTTCGATTTGGCGACGGGTTTATGGATTTTCGATGCCATTGGCCGGGAAAAAATGCACGAGATCACGAGATATTCCACCATGAAACGAGGTTGGGGACGTGTTTGTCGGCCAACACGGAGACGACGGCGGCGGTGGAAGAAGAGGCGGCGCCACCGCCGTACTCCGAAACCCCATTTCATGGTGGAATACCACGTGAGGTTGCGCTTGGATTGCTTGCAGCCAGGAGTTCTGAGCTTTTATAATCCTAGCTAGGGTTTTGGGCGAGGTTCGTCAACCCAAACCGGATTTGCAAGCATACCCTATTTATCGGGTTGGATACAGATAGTCATCCCGTTATTAGCTAGATTTTACTGGGCCCACCTCAGGACACTGCATTAGCTTTATGTCAGTTGCTTAGTCATCCTATTGGATCCTTGCACCAGCATTTTTTTTTTTTTTTTTTTTGATAAACGCATCAACATCAGAATTGGTGCAATTCATTGGATGGAATTTTGAATTATTACACGACATATCAAAAGCAACACATTAGCATGACTAATTACACATATACATGCATGCATGTAGAGAGAGACTATTTTTCGAAAGGCTACAGTGGGAGAGGTAAGAATGGTTGATAAGGAGGGATAGGAGGTTCTTCTGATCCAATTGAGATGGAGTTAGAGGAGTGAACCAAGTTGGAGAAGAAAGGAGGATGCTAGGGTGGGAGTCATACATGAAAGTAGTTGAAGAAGAGAACCGAGACTTTAACGAGCAGGGGTATGCAATAAAAATATTAGTTGGAAGGGAATGGATAAATCATGAAAATAGAGGATTAGAGGGGGGGGGAGGATAAGATGGGGCAGTGAAGAAGTTGCAAGCAGCGCTCAAGATTTGGAAGTTGGAGAGGTTGGAATTGGTGAAGAGGATAAGAGGGGAAAAAAAGAGAATACTAGTAAAGAAGTAGAGAAGAAGGATCTTGTTATATTACACTGCAATTCTATTTGAGTGAAATTTATATTCCAAAGAAAAGTATTATTATTTGAATGTTATGGGATATTGAATTAACATAAGATCATTACTTATAGGTACTAACAAAGAAAGATATGCTAAGTGAGTTTTGATGAATATGGGAAGAATCTAGAAGATCCCTGCATCAAAACATTTAACCAATCAACAACAAAAACTACAGCATGATAAAATAATAGATCATTACAAGATGACAACAAATCTTGGCAAAAGTATATGAAGAAACCAAAGCTTGGATAGGTAATTATTTCTTGAAAGCAACATAGATTGGGAAGTTAATGATCATAAAAAAGTCTACGATTGGGTCCTTATTATTTCTGGCTATTTTAGCAATGTAGATTGGGAAGTTAACGACCGTAAAGAGTATTTTTCAAAGTAAAAGGATATTTTGGATTTAAAATAATTAATACAAGAAAAGCATTGATGTTTTTATAGTTTTAGTTAATAAGTAGCTACATTAAACTTTCTGTCATATCGATAGTATCTGTAATTATCCTCTATTTAATTATAGTGCACTTGCACAATCATAGTATCTAAAATTATATTTTATTTAACTCTAATATCAAGAAGTAGCATGCTTATCATGTTTTTTCCTCCAAGGTAAAAGGTTTTCATAAAATCTTTACAAAAAACTAGAGTTCAGTACATTGAATATACATGGCATTAATAAGACAACATCTAAATGTAAACTTAATTTGATATTCTAGATACATATTTTTAATCAAGAACATCACAAATCCTGATATTCTAGATACATATTTTTTAATCAAGAACATCACAAATCCAGGATCATAAAGAAGGTTTCATAATCTTCATATCTGATGCAAAAGAATTTGATGCAGAAGGAAAGGAAGACATGTTACTTTCTGAAGATCGATTTCTCTTTCTTCTCCTGTTCTTTATGTCATAGTAATAATGATGAATTTTTACATCTCTCTTATAGGTAGGAATAGGATCTTTATTTATAGACATTTATCGATATTTTCATCAAGTAACTGGATGAGATTTGAATTCTATTTAAATTCCAGTTGATCATTATCCAAAATTCAAATAGTAGAGTCCATGATAAATCAGTCACTTAATCAGAACATTATCTAACATTCATCCACTTGGTTCGATTAAATAAATCTCTTTCTTAATGTTCATCATAATTATCTTAGTATGATAAATTGCTAAATATGAGTTATGACGATTATATGCCATTTAATTAGCATACTTTCTTTCATATACCACAACACTTGTAATTTAATATAATAAAATTATAAGATAAATATATATATATATATATGTGTGTGTGTGTGTGTGTGTGTATATATATATATATATATATATATTCATTATGATCCATAATAATGTCTCATAGAGACTTTCATGTTATATTTAATTTATAATGCAATATATGTGTACACTATCATAAGAAATAAAAAAATTATTAATATAAATAAAAAAATACTTTATTGAGCTTAGAATATAAAAAATATCATTAATATATTATTGATTAATACAACCAAGATCTATTCTATGTACATGTTCTTTAAATATTTTTGGTTGTAAGTCTTTTATTAACGGATCCACTATCATGAGATTAATTAGTTTCAATTTGTTCAATAAACACTCTTCGTTTCTGAACCTTCTTCTTAATAACGAAATATTTCAACTTCATATGTTTTACATCTCTTGAATATTTATCATTTTTGGAGAAGAATATTACTGCAAAATTATTATAGTAAATTTTTAGCAGTTTGGTAATAGTGTTGACAACCCTAAGTCTTGAAATAAAATTCTGCAGCCATAATGCATGGATTATGATTTCAAAACATGCCATAAACTTTGCTTCTATAGTAGATCAAGCAATGATAGACTCTTTGATATTTTTCATAATATAGTTTCTTCAGCAAACATAAAAACATAATCATACATGGATTTTCTGCTATCAGTGTATTCAGCAAAATCTGAATCCGAGTATCTGATCACATCCAAGTGGTCGCATCTCCTATAAATGAGCATGTAATTCTTCATTCCTTGTAGGTATCTTAAGACTTTCTTTGTAGTTTTTTAATGATCTTTTTTAGGATTACTTTGATACCTGCCTAGCAATCCGACTACAAATTTGATATCCGATCTTGTACAAGTTTGTACATACATTAAACTGTTCATAATAAAAGTATAAAAAAATGATTGTATTTTTTTTGTTCTACATCATTCTTTGGATATTGTATGCGACTGAATTTATCTTTTTCTATATTAGAATAATTTTGACTGAATATTTATCCATATTAAATTTTTTGATATATTTTTTTTAAGATAATCCTAGAATACCTTGTGATCTATCACAAAATATTTCAATTTCTATCACATAGGATGCCTCTCACATATTTTTTATTTCAAAATTCTTTGAGAAAAAATCTTTCATTTCATGCAATATACTTAAATCATTACTAGCAAGTAAAATATCATTAACATATAGAACTAAAAATGTAAACTTTCTTCTACTGATTTTTTGGTATATACACCGATCAATGATATTTTTTTTTAAATCTAAAAGATATTATGATATCGTTAAACTTGATGCACCATTGCTTAGAATCTTGTTTTAGTCCATATATTGATCTCTTTAATTTACACACCATTTGACCTTTTTCTTTTGTCGAAAAACTTTCAGATTGATCCATATAAACTTTTTTCTCGAGTTCTCCATTAAGAAAAAATATTTTCACATCTATTTGGTGTAACTCTAAATCATAATGAGCCACCAACATCATAATAATTCTTAATGAATCTTTCTTTAAGACTGGTGAAAAGATTTCTTTATAATCAATGCCTCCTTTCTGAGTATAATCCTTGGCAATAAGTCTAGCTTTATATCGTTCGATATTGTCATTCGAGTCATGCTTGGTCTTAAAGATCCATTTACATCCTACTCATTTAGAATCTTCTAGCAATTCAATAAGATCCCAGACTTTATAATCTTTCATGAATTTTAACTCATCTTTCATGGCATCAATCCATTTATCGAACTCAGCACTTTCTATAGCTTATGAAAATAAAATTGGATCTTTATTAATTTCAATATCAAACTCTGACTTCTGTAAGTATACTACATAATCATCAGGAATAGCTGATCTTCTTTTTCTTTTAGATCCTCTTAAAGATATTTCTTTGAAGAAAAATCCTGATTTTTCAAATCAGGTTCATTCAGATTTGATCGGATCGAGAGATATATTATAAATTTTTTTTCTTTGATCCAAATCAGATCTGAGATATTTCAGATCTGATTCTATTATTTTAATAATTAAAATAAAATATAAATAAATTAAATTATATTTAATTTATCTTGATGTAGAATAATTCTATTATCCGTTGATGATCCTGTAAGCAGCGGAAGGTTCTGGATCTAGTCATATAAGTGCCTGGTCTCTATTGGTATCCACTCAAGTTGGATCTAAAGATTCTCTTCTTTTCTATCATGTCTTCAAAAATTAGATCTGAATCTAATTTGGAGGATCTTCAAAACAGCTTTCGAAGATCAGCAGTTGTCCTTTGCAGCAGCGCAGCCTTCTAGCTTTCTTTCACCTTTCTCTCACCTAGATTGCACTAACTGAGATCCCAAACTTCTTTGGGCATGGAGAGGAGAGAAAGAAGATGAACTTGGCATGGAGGAGGAAGAGAGAGATAGCCTTAGGGCATTGTGAATTTTATTGCTTTTTGAGTTGGGTGCAGGATCTTATTTATAGACTAAGCGTGATCCAACTCCTCTTCATCCCAATCAATCACAATCCTTTATGAAATCAGATCTAAATCTGATTGGTAGGATTAGAGTCCCTTGAATTCATCCTTAGATGGCGCCTAAGACTAGTCAAAGTTGGTTCTTAGAAGAAGTCTAATCAGAATCCAATAAGGAGATGGAGTTTCTGTCCAACAGGGACTTCTGGGCACCTCAAGCTTAGGCGCATGCCACCCTTGGCATGCGCCCTCCTTCTTGCCAGCTTCTGACAGAAGGACAAGCCCCCATCAGCTCTTCAATAGGTGCATGACATGTGGACAGAAGTCAAAGTATCAATGATCAATATTTGACCAAAGTCAAAGGACGAGAAATGGCAGATGACCAAAAATGGTAGGTATTATCTTACAAAATAAGACAACCCTTCTTTGATCTGAACAGACTCCAGTCAGATCAAGTGAAGACCTCTGATCGAGCACAAACTCTTTTGGCTCAGTTAGGACAACTATTTATGATAGTAAAAGAAGAACGTTAGGTTCAATCGAGTGCTAGCACGATTTTTTTGAATCTAATTGAATCTTATTCAGATCAATTGAACTGGATCAGTTTAATTGATGATCACCAGATTCAAACCCTTATTTGTGTGATCCAGTTAGGTTCAATTCTATATGGTAATGGGATATGTCATGATCTCTATCATCGACATCATCGAAACTTCTTTCGATGGATTAGAACTCTTCTGATTCGAACAGCTAGAATAATCGATCATCTAAATCATTCTAATTGCTTCCAAAATCCATCAGTGATACCTAGCAGTATATGGTGGCAACCCATCAGAGCTGAATGCGAACCTCTTGGTGCAGCTATCTATGTGATTAAGTTCTTCTATCTTGAGCCCCGATCAGATTAGGGTTAAGGTGAACTTGTCAAACCCTAGTTTCTATCATATGATGTAATCATTCGATTCAAGTTCGATGTGAAAACCTAAATAGAAACTCTTTCTATTATTTCACTCTGCCATGGCCATGGGCTTCTGGACTTGATTCTCATGATCATCATAGGGCTGCTCCTCTACCACCGAGGTAGATAGATTCCATCTTGATGCAATCCAGTTCCTACAATGAACATGCTATAGCCAACATACACCTCAGGATTTCGAATGGCTAGGAGATCGAGTTATGGTGTAGTCAAACTATAACACCCTCAAGGTGAACTATCGATGCACCTCAGATCAAAGAATCAGACACACCACTACAGCATCGAGTCAGTCATTGACGAGAAGGTAGACTTCCTAATGACTACTCGAGGTGGTCACGCTCAGTGCCCTCATTCTCTAACGAGTACCTGTACTCTCACTCCGGTGTCTCCACACCATAGACTCAAGACTCATCTACTAAAGAGAAGCGATTGTATACCAACCTTTTGGATCAATCACCATCCTCATGATGATCCTATGGTCGGAAGCATTTTATGAGTTAATAATGATTATTCATGTCTTAAATTTTCAACTCTTGAAAATATGAATTATCATTACCATTAACTCAAAGGATGTATCACAGACACTAAATACACATATGTGATAGAAAATAACCCTATTTTATTGATTATAGTCAAAATTATAATTTTGCCCCTAGAAGTGTATTACAAGTGTCAGCCAATTCTGGCTTCTAGGGCACATATATCTAACAATCTTTTCACTTGTCCTAAAGCCAATTGGCTACAAGTCTAAGTCCCATCTTCTCAAGGTGGGCTTCGATCTTCTGCTGGCCCAATGACTTTGTAAGTGGGTCTGCCACATTATCTACGGAATTGACTCTCTTGACCTCGACGTAATCCTTCTCGAGGTAATCGCGAATGAGGTGGTATCGTCGCTCAATGTACTTGAATTTCTGATGAGACCTCGGCTCCTTTACAAGGGCTATGGCTCCATTATTATCGCAGTATAGAGGAATGACATCTGATGGCATTACTTCAATTTCTGTAGCAAACTTCTTGTACCAGAATGCTTCCTTCGTAGCCTCTGATGCAGCGATATATTCTGCTTTCATGGTGGAATCTGCTATTACGGTTTGCTTGAAACTCTTCCAGCTGACAGCACCACCATTGCACACAAACAGACTTCCAGATGTCGACTTTCGATCATCTACATCAGACATAAAATCCGAGTCTGTGTATCCCTGGACTTGGAGTTCTCCGTTACCAAAGACCAACATCATATCCTTAGTTCTTCTTAAGTACTTAAGGATACATTTCACAGAAGTCCAGTGTTCTTCATCTGGATTTGACTGATATCTGCTTGTGACACTCACAGCATGGGCTATATCAGGTCGTGTACATAGCATGGCATACATGAGGCTCCCTATTGCAGAAGCATAAGGGATCTTGCTCATGTGTTCTATTTTCTCAGGTGTGCTAGGGCACATCTTCTTGGAAAGATGAATACCATGTCTGAAGGGTATTAATCCCCTCTTAGAGTTTTTCATACTAAACCTCTTTAGTACTTTCTCTATGTACATCTTCTGTGAAAGTCCTAGCATCCTATTCGGTCTATCCCTATAGACCTTAATTCCTAGAATAAAGGATGCTTCACCTAGGTCTTTCATGGAGAATTCCTTGGACAACCATATTTTGACTGTGTCAACATGGAAATATCATTCCCAATAAGGAGGATGTCATCCACGTACAATACGAGGAAGACAACAGCGCTCCCACTGACCTTTTTGAAGATACATGGTTCCTCTTCATTTTTGATGAAACCAAATATTTTGATCACATCATTGAAATGAGTGTTCCAGCTCCGAGATGCTTGCTTAAGTCCATATATGGACCTTTGCAGCTTGCAAACCTTGTGATCAGTATCACTGGATGTGAAACCTAGCGGCTGTTCCATATAGATATCTTCCTCAAGATATCCATTTAAGAATGCCATTTTCACGTCCATTTGCCATATTTCATAATCGAAATAGGCTGCAACGGCAAGCAATGTGCGGATGGATTTTAGCATAGCCACTAGAAAAAAGGTATCCTGATAGTCAATGCCTTCGCGTTGACTATAACCTTTTGCCACTAGTCTAGCCTTGAATGTCTCCACATTTTCCCATCTGCACCAATCTTTCTCTTGAAGATCCATTTACACCCAATAGGTACTATACCTTCTGGTGGATCTACCAAGGTCCAGACTTGGTTTGAGTGCATCGAGTCAATTTCTGACTGCATTGCCTCTAGCCATTTCTCGGAGTCGATATCTGATATCGTCTCGTTGTAGGTTTTGGGATCATCACCATGAGCACCATTACCTACGAGGAATATTTTCTCTACTTCCTCTGAAATAATACCTAAGTATCTTTCAGGAGGATGGAAAACTCTTTTCGATCTACGAGGTGGAGGAGGTAGTGTTCTTATTGGCTCAACCTGATTTGGTTCCAATTGGTCCTTAGCTCATTGTACTTATGAGACTTTCTCATCAAGCTTAATCTACTTTCCAATGCCGCTATCTTGAATAAACTATTTTTCAAGAAAGATGGCATGTCGACTCACAATCACATTGTGGTCTTCTGGAATGTAGAAATAGTATCCTAATGACTCTTTAGGATATCCTATGAATCGAGCTCTGAAGGACCTAAACTCTAACTTGTTCGCTTGTTGTCTTTTGACATGAGCCGGACAACCCCAAATTCTGAGATGACTCAGACTTGGATTTCTTACCATGCCATATCTCATACGGTATGGTAGGAACAATTTTAGAGGAAACCCTATTCAGTAGATAAATTGAAGTTAACAATGAGTGTCCCCAAAGAAAATCAGGAAAGGTCTGTGAAGCTCATCATGGATCGGACCATATCCAATAGAGTCCGATTTCTCCGTTCTGAAACTCCGTTGAGTTGAGGTGTTCCTGGTGGAGTCCATTGAGAGACTATGCCATTTTCCTTTGAGATAGTCTAGAAATTCTCGGTTAAGGTATTCACCTCCTCGATCTGATCGAAGAACCTTAATGGGAATTTTTCAGTTTGTTTTTCTACTTCATGTCTGAATTCTTTGAACTTTTCAAAAGCTTCAGACTTATGTCTCATAAGATACACATACCCATACCTAGATAGATCATCGGTAAAGGTAATGAAGTAGACAAAATTATCTCTAGCCGGCACATCAAATGGGCCGCACACATCAGTATGTACTAGGGCAAGAAGATCTGTGGCCCTTTCTCCATGTCCTACAAAAGAGAGTTTAGTCATTTTGCCTTGAAGATAAGATTCATAAGTTGGATATGACTCGAAAGTCAATGAACTCAATAGCTCATTTTTCTCCAATTTGTTGATCCTCTTTTCTGTTATATGACCTAATCTCAAGTGCCATAGATATCTGTCGTTTGGACTATCCCTAGGTCATTTGGCATTCACGTTTTGCTCGATAGTTAGAACATATACATCAATATGTAGCTGATAAAGATCATTAATAAGAAAACCATTTGTAATTTTATTTCTTTCATAAAGAATGTTACAATGGTCCTTAAAGAAGATAATCACATAGCCTTCTAGTGCTAAGCATGAAACAGAAAGCAAATTTCTGCTAGCTTCAGGCACTAAGTCTAAATCAGATGGTAATCGAAGAGAGTATATTTTCACCATCACTGCAGCAACTCTTGCTCCATTTTCGATGCGTAGGATCATGTCTTCATCCCTCAGCCTCCTACTATCCTCAAGATCCTATATGAAAGTGCACAGATGAGCACTAGAACCAGAGTCAAGCACCTAACTGGATGTAGAAAAAACCGTAAGGTTAGACTCAATAACGAGCATATCTCCAAAAGAACCTTCCTTCTTGTTCTTCAGGGTGGTCAGGTAAGTAGGACAGTTCCGCTTTCAGTGGCCATCGCTATTGTAATGGAAATACTTTTCTTTGTCAGCAGCCTTCTTCTTCGGCTCTGCCTTCTTCTTCTTTCTTCCTTCCACCTATTTTTTTGCAGACTTCTTTTTCTTTCCAGAAGACTTTCTTTTGGAAGAAGTCCGTTCCATAGCAAGAACTGAGCCTTTAGAGCCTTTCATAGAAAGCTCAGCGGTGACCAGCATATTCATTAATTCGGCCAAGAAATTTTGAAGTTTATGCATATGATAATTCATGATGAATTGCCTATATGCATCAGTCAAGGATTGCAAAATAACATCATTCTGTAGATTTAAGTCTAACTTCACACCGAGCTTCTTAAGCTCTTCCAAGTCCTTGATCATCATCAGACAGTGATCTTGGACTGACTGCCCATCATCCATCTTAGCCTTAAAAAATCATTTCGTGACTTGATACTTGGCTGCGCGACTCTGTTCACCAAACATCTCTTGCAGGTGAGCCAACATTTGGTGAGCAGTTCCGATATCTTCATGTTGGTGCTGGAGCTCATCAGACATCGAGCCCAACATGTAATATCTAACCTTATTATCTTCGTCTATCCATTTTTTCAGAGATGCTCTCTGTTCAGCGGATGGATGGACTGGTAAGGTGGGAGGGTCTTGGTCCAATACATGGGTTAACTTCTCGGAACCCAAAATAATTTTGTAGTTTCTGAGTCAATCTTTATAATTAGGTCCGATCAGTCTATGTGTGTTCAGGATACGTGCTAATGGATTGGATGCAGATATTTTTCTGTAGAGAGTCAAAGATTCTAGTTAGATACTACAATTATGACTTGACCAATTTATTTAGAAATTTTATTTTTAAATAAATTAGCTTCCACTATTTTCTCAGATTCTTATACTTTCTCTGTAGAGATGCGAAAATCTCCACGATTAATAATTTCTAGTGGGTGGTGCGGTTTCACCAATTGACTCATCACCTCACCTAACAGTTATTGGTGATGATTAGCTAATGATTGAATAACTCTTGTTTAATGATTCTTTAATCATGATGCACCCAAACTTGGTCTCTAATTCATGAATCTCACCATATCCGAAATATTGATCCACTCCTTAGTTAAGTCAGACCCAAATCAGACACACCACTGCAGCATCGAGTCAGTCATTGACGAGAAGGTAGACTTCCTAATGACTACTTGAGATCATCACGCTCAGTGCCCTCATTCTCTGACGAGTATCTATACTCTCGCTCTGATGTCTCCACACCGTAGACTTAAGACTCATCTACTAAAGAGAAGTGATTGTACACCAACCTTTTAGATCAATCACCATCCTCATGATGATCCTATGGTCGGAAGAAATTTATGAGTTAATAATGATTATTCATGTCTTAAATTTTCAACTCTTGAAAATATGAATTATCATTACCATTAACTCAAAGAATGTATCACAGATACTAAATACACATATGTGATAAAAATAATTTATTTTATTGATTATAGTCAAAATTATAATTTTGCTCCTAGAAGTGTATTACAAGTATCAGCTAATTCTGGCTTCTAGGGCACATATATCTAACATCCTTATGGTTTAGATATGTGAAATATCTATGAATCAATTCCTTCATGGGATAATTCTGATGAAAATCATGCAGGATTAAAGGCATGCATTTTAAATTTTTTTGAAATAAATATGCAGTAGAAGCCAAAATTAATCTAATATTAATTTAAAGCATGCTATGATCAGATCATATAACCCTACACATAGATCTAGACATGTATATATGCAATGAAAAATTAAATATATTCGATCAGCAAATCATATTTGCTGACCGATCTTGTGTTCAGAATACGATACCTATGCACGAATAGATGATCTTCACAATCTAAAACTGCAAGAGGAAGCTCTTGCATTGTGCTATAGCTGCACAATCATTTGGCCTCTATAGTGAATCTATACGGAGCTCTTGGTTCTGACTAGCTCCACCGAAGTGCTAGCTCCTCGCTGGGATCTTTGATGGTTGATTTTGGTCGATCCGATCGACCTCCTTCTTTTTAATCTCCTGGATGCTCTAAAAAATTAGAAGATGAGCTTTGGAGGATGATGAGATGGTGTGTGAAGTTTCATGGTGATCAGGCACTCACAGTGCTCAAACTCACCACCCAAACCTAGGGTCCAAATCCTAGGGTTTGGCACACCCAAAAAATTCTGATGCTCGAAAATTTTCTCATGCCCTCTCTTGATGAAATTTTTTCATGAAACAAATTTTCATGGATAGAGAAACTCTCCTTTGTCGTACATCCACTCTCAAACCCCTTTTCAAATGGGTGGCTAAAGAGAGAAAAAATTAAAAGATGGCATGAGAGGAACAGTTCAATGCAAGAGAACTTTTCTCTCCTTTAAACTTTTCCACACACAAAAGTTGCGCCCCTCTCTCAAAATTTCTCTCTCTAAAAAACAACTTACGTAGCATTCCTCTCATCTATGCACGTAAAAAAAATCTCATTTAAATTGACATGCAAAGAGTGGAAAAACCACGTGGAAGAGATAAAGGATGTTGAGATGTTTTAACAAATCGCTTGAATTCAAAATTCAAGCAACTATTCTATCCACTCTCCAACGCTTACCCAGAGTGAATAACACATAGAAGGACTCTTGTTATGCGCTCCCACACTTAGAAATGCACAAAAATGTGTGACAAAAACATAAGGGGGTGTGGAGAAGAGAATAGAGAAGGATGGGATTGGTTTCAACCTCTTAATAACTCTAGTAGAATTTAAAATTCAACTTTATTTGAACCAGTCCAACACTTGGACCAAGTCAAAGAGAAAAAGAAAAGGAGGCGCACAACTTCTTCTGTGTGAGAAAAACTCACGTAAAATCTAGACAGGGCATGGGTCAAAGTTTCATGGGGCAAGGAGAAAGTAAATTCAAAATTCAAACTAACTTTGAATTGGTCCAAATTAGTTTCAACCAAACTAATTTTTTCAGACCCAATTAGACTAGGATAAATCTAATCAAATTAGTCTTAAACCAATTTAATAAATTTTTAATCAAATTAAAAATTAATTAGATTCAAATCCTGATCAAATCAAGGTCGAATCTCCCATAATGATTAGGTCATCTCATGACTTGATCAGGTCAAACTTAATCGAATCAAATTCAATCAAATTTGATCGAATTCTTATCACACAATCAAATTGAGCTAATCAATAATCAAATTACTAATTAATCCTCTAATAAATATAGAGTTTTAATTAAGTGGATGTCTGAATAATAAAGTTCCATCTACATGAAACTCTTGATCGAAGAGTTCCAAACCAGTAACACTCTTGATCGAAGTATCCCAAATGAATGAAACTCATAATCATAGAGTTCTAGATCAGTAGAACTATTGATCATATAGTTTCAGACAAGTAGAACTCAAAATTTTAGTCTAGTGGAATCCATGAAGTAGTTCCAGTCTAGTAGGACTTCTGATCATAGAGTTTCAGTCCAATGGAACTCTTGATCATAAAGTCCCAGACTATTGAAACTCTTGATCAGCCATTAGATCAGGTAGAAACTCCTATTATGTATGATCCCATAGATTCGAATCTTAAGTCAATAGTACAGAAATCAATTTTCTGTACCAATCGATGTGATCATCTAGCAATGGTATCTGATATCCAAAAATATCGAATAATCACAATGCAACATTGATGAACTTGTGGCATATGATTACTATATAATTCATCCCCTTAACCTCAATGCTCGAAGGACTATTTAGAATTTACTGCCAATCCTAAAAATCATTCATATTGTATTTTAAAATTCAATGTTCATCATATGGACTATCCCGATCGAGGTTTTGCTAAATTGAAATACAGTGATGCACTTACTCCAACACTTGGAGGGGTCAATTCCATCTTGACTCACATACCGACTAAACAAGTATTTGATTGCACCTAGTAACCTTCTGTCACTGAATTAGAAATTCAAGTAGTTTGGTACTAAAGTACAGCGAGTTGCTTGCAAGTCATTATGGTAATCTCAGGTCTAAGAGACACTTATATCCATATCTTTCACGAGCAACTCTTGACAGTGAAGAGCTCCGCAATTGGATCATGATCAGTAAAATATATCTATACATTTTACCTACATGCCATACTAGTATCTCCATACTCTTTAATTAAGAGAATAATCAATCCATATGGCACGCAACGACCTACACTTGATAAACATTGTTGTCCTAGATAACAACATATCATTTGATCACAATCAGGTTTAAGAACTAAATGATAAATCCTTCTTTATCGAGTCTAAATAATCCTAAAGACTTCATCATAGAAGAATTCATTACAGAAAGATGCAAAAATATGATGAAATCTCCAAATAATAATTTTATTTATTTATAATTTAAGTATATTTTATAATCAGCTCAACCATCTATAATCTAGATGATTAGTTTTAGGATACAATACCTAACAAACTCTCACTTAGACTAAAGCCAATCAAAATAGTATCGAATATCCATCTTCCATTTATGATTATCGAACTCTTTGATCCCGATGGCTTTAGTTAATGGGTTGGCCATGTTCTCCTTTTCGTCAATCATCTGAAGGTCAACGTCATCTCGTTTCACGATCTCTTGTATAAGATAGTAGCAACATAGAATATACTTGGTGCGCAGATGTGCCTTCAGCTCCTTCACTTGAGCTATGACTTCAGTGCTGTCATAGTAAAGTAGAACTGAATCATCCAAGGATGGTGCCACTTCTAGCTTATCGATGAACTTTCACAGTCACATAGCTTTCTTCACAACATCGGATACCACGACATACTCCATCTCGCATAGAATCGACCATAGTATGCTACTTGAAACTCTTTCAGCAGATTGCTCTACCATTCAGGATAAATACATAGCTTGACACACTCTTATTGTCAGCATGATCTGACTGAAAACTGGAATCAATATATTTCATAAGTTTTAAGTCAGCATCTCCATAGATAAGCCACCGGTCCTTGGTATTTCTCAAATACTTTAGGATTATCTTTACAAACTTTCAGTGATTCTCATTCAGATCAGATTGGTATCTACTCACTACCTCTAGTTTCGTACACGTCATGATATACATAATAGAATCCACTATCGAAGCATATGATATTCTATGCATATGCTCTTTCTCTTGAGGAGTTATCAGATAATTCTTCTTCGAGAGAAAAATTTCATGGCCTATCAGGAGATAGTCTTTTTTAGAATTTGCCATGCTGAACCACTTCAGCATGGTATTGATGTATATAGATTGGAACAACCTAAGCAATCTTTTAAATCCATCTCTATAGATCTTTATTCCTAGGATGTAGGAAGCTTCTTCCAAGTCCTCAATGGAGAATTGAAACGACAGTCAAATCTTTATTTTCTATAATATAGGGATGTCATTCTTGATTAAGAGAATATCATCTATATACAAAATAAGAAATATGAGTATAGAACCATTAGCCCATTTGTACACATAAGGTTTCTCTCCATTCTTAACAAAGCTATACGTTCTAATCACCTTATCAAAATGCATGTTCCAACTCTTAGATGCCTGCTTCAATCCATAGATGGATCTCTGAAGCTTGCATACCTTGAACTCATTTATGGATGTAAAACTCTTAGGCTGTATCATATACACATCTTCTTCTAGCTCTCTATTTAGAAAAGCTATCTTCACATCAATTTGTCAAATCTTATAGTCCAAATGTACTGTTATTGCAAGTATAATCTGAATAGACTTAAGCATTACTATCGAAAAAAATATCTCATCATAGTCAATACCATAATGCTGATGATATTTTTTGACAACTAGATGGACTTTATATATAGATCTTCATCTTTCCATCTGCATCCATTTTTCTTTTATAAATCCATATACATCTAATGGATTTTATTCCTTCAGGTGGATCAACTAGTATCCACACATTATTGACTTTCATGAACTCCATTTTGGACTTCATGGCTTCTAGCCACTTATCAGAGTCGAACCTCTACATGGCATCCATATGGATGATTGGATTCTTATCATTCTCATCGAATTCAATAGGATCACTATTTTAAATCAAGAAATTATTAGATATATGTGCCCTAGAAGCCAAAATTGGCTGACACTTGTAATACACTTCTAGGGGCAAAATTATAATTTTGACTAAAATTAATAAATAGATTATTTTCTATCACATATGTGTATTTAGTGTCTGTGATACATCCTTTGAGTTAATGGCAATGATAATTCATATTTTCAAGAGTTGAAAATTTAAGACATGAATAATCATTATTAACTCATAAATTGCTCCTGACCATAGGATCATCACGAGGATGGTGATTGATCCGGAAGGTTGGTGTACAATTGCTTCTCTTTAGTAGATGAGTCTTGAGTCTATGGTGTGAAGACACTGAAGCGAGAGTACAGGTACTCGTTAGAGAACGAGGGCACTGAGCGTGACCACCTCGAGTAGTCATTAGGGAGTCTACCTTCTCGTCAATGACTGACTCGATGCTGCAGTAGTGTGTTTGGATTCTTTGACCTGAGGTGCATCGGCAGTTCACCTTGAGGGTGTTATAGTTTGACTACATCATTACTCGGTCTCCTAGCCATATGGAACCCTGAGGTGTATGTTGGCTATAGCATGTTCATTGTAGGAACTGGATGGCATCAAGATGGAATCTATCTACCTCGATGGTAGAGGAGCAGCCCTATGATAATCATGAGAATCAAGTCCAAAAGCCCATGGCCATGGCAGAGTGAAATAATAGAAAGAGTTTCTATTTAGATTTTCACATTGGACTCGAATTGAATGATTACATCATATGATAGAAACTAGGGTTTGACGAGTTTACCTTAATCCTAATCTGATCGAGGCTCAAGATAGAAGGACTGAATCACACAGGTAGCTGCACCAAGAGGTTCGCATTCAGCTCTGATGGGTTGCCATCATATACTGCTAGATGTCACTGATGGATTTTGGGAGCAATTAGAATGATTTAGATGATCGATCATTCTAGCTGTTCGAATCAGAAGAGTTCTGATCCATCGAAAGGAGTTTCGATGATGTCGATGATAGAGATCATGACATATCCCATTACCATACAGAACTGAACCTAATTGGATCACACAAACAAGGGTTTGAATTTGGTGATCATCAATTAAACTGATCTAGTTCAATTGATCTGAATGAGATTCAATTAGGTTCAAGGAAATCGTGCTAGCACTCGATTGAACCTAACGTTCTTCTTTTTCTATCATAAATAAGTTATCCTATCTGAAACAAAGGAGTTTGTGCTCAATCAGAGGCCTTCATATGGTCTGACTGAAGGATGTCCAAGTCAGAAAAGGTTGTCTTATTTTGTAAGACATTATCTGCCATTTTTGGTCACCTACCATTTTTTGTTCTTTGACTTTGGTCAAAAGTCTACCTTTGATTGGTCAAACGTTGACCATTGACACTTTGACTTTTGACCACATGTCATGCACCTATTGGAGAGCTGGTGGGGGCCTGTCCCCCTGCCAGAACCTGGCAAGGAGAAGGGCACACGCCACCCTAGGCGTGTGCCCAAGTTGGAGGCGCCTAGGAGTCCTTGTTGGACAAGGACTCCATCTCCTTTTTGGATTCCAATTAGAGTTCTTCTAAGAACCAACTTTGACTGGTCTTAGGCGCCCTCTAAGGAGGAATCCAGGGGACTCTATTCCCACCAATCAGATTTAGATCTGATTTCACAAAGGGTTATGATTGGTTGGGAAGAAGAGGAGTTGGATCACAGCTAGTCTATAAATAAGACCCTGTACCCAACTCAGATTGATATGAGATTGAAGCTAAGAGTTTCCATATGCCCCAAGGCTGCCTCTTCCCTCCTTCTCCATGCCAAACCACCTTCTCCCCTTGCTCTCCACATCCAAAAGGAGTTTTGGATTTTTGCTGGTGCGATTCAAGCAAGAGAAAGGTGATCAAAAGCAAGAAAGCTGCGCTGCTGCAAAGGACGACTGCTGATCTTCAAAAGAAGTTTTGAAGATCCCCCAGATCAGATCTAGATCTAATTTTTGGAGATGTGATAGAGAAGAAGAGAATCTTCAGATCCAGCCTGAATGGATACCGGTAGAGGTCAGACGCTTGCGTGGCTAGATCTAGAACCTTCCGCTGCATACAGGATCATCAACAGGATAATAGGATTACCTAAATCAGGTAAATTAAATTAAATTAAATTTATTCTTATTTTATTTTATTTATTAAAATAATATTAATCAGATCTGAAACATCCCAGATCTGATATAGATCAAAGAGAAAATTTTTGAAATATATCTCTTGATCTGATCAGATCTGAATGAACCTGGATCGAAAAATCAGGATTTCCCTTCAGAAACTGTAGTATCTGTTTGATTGATATGGTACTCTATCGATCTCCTCAAGAATGACTCTACAATGGGCTCTAGATTTGATCTTATCAAATCTAGTTCTATAGGTTCACTAGAATATGTTGATTTTTTCATCTATCGAACTTCATCAAGATCAACATTAGAGGTAGCTGTTCCTTTCATAAGAAACTCTTTTTTCAAAAAGACTATCCTATTGCTAACGAACACCTTTTGTTCTTCAGCAAGGTAGATGTAATATCTCCTAGTTTTCTTGAGGTATCCTATAAATAAGCATTTATCAGACCTAGGTCTAAGCTTTTCTACCTGCAAATATTTCACATAGGTCGAACAATCCCAAATCCTAAGATGAGAGAGCATAGGCCTACGCCCAGTCCAAATCTCATATGGAGTCTGTTGGGGGTAAAATAACCCCTACCAAAGTTCTTGGCTATCGACCTCCATCTTATGAAAATTTATCGATCTTCTCACTAACAAAGTCCATATTGCAGAACTTGCCAAAAGCATATTGGAGTCCGGCCAGACAATCCAGGACAGTAAAAGAGAACTGTTGTTTTACTAATCCTACCCCTTGACTGAGAATAACTGACAGGATCAAAGCCTAGTTTTCTTGACCTTGATCGATGACAAATTTTAAAGATGGTTAAGGTCCTATATTGTAAATGATGGACTCCTTTAGCAGCTTTCCTTTTGGATAGACTCCTTTAGCAGCACTCCTTCCAAACGGACTCCTTCAACAGCACTCCTTCCGGATGGACTCCTTCAGCAGCACTCCATTCGGATGGACTCCTTTGGCAGCGCTCCATTCGGACGGACTTCTTCAGTAGTTTTTCTTTCGGATTGACTCTTTCAGCAGTGCTCCTTCTGGATGGACTCCTCCAGTCATGCTCCTTCCAGACGGACTTCTTCCAAATACACTCCCTCCAGTCATGCTTCCTTCAGTCGAAGTCTTTCCATTTGAATGCCTTTTAGGATGAGCTTCTCCTAACCAGCCACAAACCCGCTTGGCATATGTTATGCCTATCAGCTGAGGCAATCCAAAAGGATCTTGTCAAACCATCAATTCATGATAACCACTCCGTGAAGAGTAGAGCATGGTACTTCAGATTTTGATTTAGGAGGCACATACCACACACGACCTAGGAGACTTTCAAACTTCTTAAAGCTACTAGATATTGCTCCAACAGACCTCAGCCGGTTACAAGTTCACTATATATATTAAAGTCTTCAACCAACGATCAAACACCAACAAATGGATCTCCATCGCCTGCAAGTCATGATAAATGACAATCCATCCTTCGTAACAAACTCCATTGGCCTGAGCGGCCCACTATTAAATGATTATGGCTGTCACTATCAGTTTATTATATGCTCCATCTATAAAAAAATTCTTCAGATATATTTTTCTTTAAGCTCTCCTCCCCTCCTTATTACTCTGCTTCTCTATTTTTCTGAGCACTCTATTTTAGTTGGTCAGAGAACTGATTTGAGTATCGAAGGATCCTGCCGAAGCCACCTACCTTCGATTTGAACTTTATTTTGTAGGTCTCGTTGGCAGCCCCGCCTTTCTAACTCCAGCTATCTTTGACGTTCTCATAGATTTCTGCACCAATCAGATTGGTGGTAGAGGAAGAAACTCTGAGCTCTTATTTTAAAAGAAGTGTCCAGTCGATCCTATCAGCCTTCTTCATCTTCTAATTTTTTGAATCTACTTTCATCTAGTCTCTTTTTGCTCCAGAAATGCCCTTAAAGAGGACAACCACCCGATGGTCTATTGCTTCTATCATCAAATCTGAGCCAAATCCATCCATCCTAACTCCATCATCGTCACCTCAACCTCCTCCACCAGCGATCATGATAGATCCAAAGTAGTTCGACCTACTGATGCAGTAGGTTCAAGGCCTTACCGAGATGGTGCAAGCTATGCAGTAGATCCTGATAGCAGCCCAGCCAGAGAGACCTCCATTGAAACTTCAAGAACCGACGCAGAGAAGGGCAACCTAGGTCAGTAGGCTCGTAACCTTCGGGAAGGAAAGATAGAGAGCAGGGAGCTCCTGCTCTGATCATGATTTTTCTCCGAAGAAGACTTTTTCTATCCATAGCTGACGGCCCTCTGAGATCTACAATCGAGATGACACTTTCAATCAAAAGCTTTAAGACATGAACGGATAGATTAAGAAGCTCCATCATGCCGCCCCGGTCCACCATGACGATATTTATATCGATCCCTCCTTTTTCATCAAAATCATGCAGGAGCGCATCTCGCCAAATTTCAAGTTTTCCCAATTTAAGAGTTATGATAGAACTTTTGATTCGATCGACCACCTTGAGGCCTTCTAGATGATGATGCTGCTCCATGGTGCATCGAATACCATTTTGTGCTGAGCTTTTTCATCTATCCTAAAGAAAGCAGTAAGAAACTAGTACTCGAGCCTTAAGTCAGATACGATCTTTTTTTTTGATCAAATGAGTCATCAGTTTGTAACTTATTTTATAAGCAGCTGATGTCTAAGATGAGATTCATACTCCCTCATTAATATAAAGCAAAAGAAAGAGGAATCTATTCGAGCCTATGTCAGCCGCTTCAATATTGCTGCATTAGAGATTAGGAACTTGGACCAATCTGTAGCCATGGCCGCATTGAAAGGTGGTCTTCAGAAGAATGATCTTCTATCCTACCTAAAAAAGAAGTACTCTAGAGATTTTACTGATATGCTAGCATGGGCTGAAGGTTATGCTCGAACTGAGGAGACCTTCAAGTTGAAGGATGATGAGACCATAAGAGAGTGACAAGTGGTTGAATCTAGCAAACCCGCATATGAAGGAAAGTTGAGTAAAGCTCGATCATGCTCTCGAACTCTCCCTGAGCGTAGATGAGTCCAAACTTCTTCTCGAGCCCATCGACAAGGAAGTCCAGATCAAAGGAACCAGCAGAACTTTTCTCCCAGAAGATTCAATAACTATGATCCCTTGAATACTTCAAAGATCCAAGTACTGATGGAGATAAGAGAGCAGCTGCCAGGGTCGGAGAGGATGCAAACTCATCCAGCCAAATGCAATCCCAATAAGTACTACCTCTACCATCATGACCATGGTCACGATACTGAAGAATGTATCCAGCTGCAAAACAAGATCAAGGTACTAATCAGAAGAGGTGGATTGGATTGGTTTATCAAGCACCAATCAAAGAGGAGAGAAGATCGACCAAGAGCACTACCATAGCTCGAACCATCCTAAAGGGATGAACCATAAGGAGATCGGCCTCCTCTTGGAGTCATCAACATCATTATTATGGGACATCAGTGGGAGAAGGCCAGTGAGTTAGTAGAACTAGCAAAGAAGCAATGGACTGAAGAACCCTCATTTTCATTGAAGAAGATACTCAGGAAGTTCAGCTTTCGCATAATGACATGGTTGTAGTTACTTTAAATATTCTGATTATGATGTATGCCATATTTTAATTGATAATGAAAGTTCTATTGATATCTTATTTTATGATGTTTTTTCTAAAATATCCATATCTGATGGTAGGATGGATCCGATGAATTCTTCATTAGTAGGATTCACAAGTAATGTAGTGCCAGTAGAAGAAATAATAACATTGCCAGTGATAGCGAGTTAGTACCCAAAGCAATCCAAAGCTCAAGTCAATTTCTTAGAAGTCAAGGCCCCTTCTGCTTACAATGCAATCCTTGGCCGACCTAGTTTGAATGCACTCCAGGCTATGATTTTGACTTATTACCTGAAAATGAAGTTTTCGATAAGACATGGAATCGGAAAAGTTAGGAGAGAGCAGGCACTAGCTCAGCACTGCTATAATATTGCCTTACAAGGAGGAAGACAAGCAGATCTTTGTCTAGTAGACGGACTTGACGCCCATGATGACTTGTCTTAAGAAAGAAGGGAATCCATCGATGACCTAGAGGAGGTCTCTTTGAATGATGGGAGTAAGGAACACACTGTAAAGATTGGCTCGAATCTAAAAGGAGAAATCAGAAAGTAACTCGTCACCTTCTTACAAAGAAATGCTGATGTTTTCGCTTGGGTGCCTGTAGACATGCTCGAGATTGATGCAGAAGTAATGGAGCATCATCTAGGTGTGGATGTTAAGCATCGATCAGTAAAGCAGAAAAAGCATAGTTTTGCACCAGAAAGGTAGAAGGCTATAATGGACGAGGTCGATAAGCTCCTCAAGATAGGATTCATTTGAAAAGTGCTCTATCCAGATTAGATCACAAATATCATTCTTATTAAAAAAATAAATAGCAAGTGGAGGATGTGCATAGACTTAACAGACTTGAACATAACTTTTCTAAAAAATAGCTACTTCCTATCCAGGATTGACCAACTAGTGGACGTGACTTCAGACCATGAACTCAGCTTCATGGATGCCTTCTTCGACTATAATCAAATTCGGATGACATCAGAGGATGAGGAGAAGACTGCTTTTATTACTGATCATGGTCTTTATTATTACTGGATCATACCCTTTGGCCTTAAAAATATAAGAGCAATTTATCAGCATTTGGTAAATAAGATCTTTAAGGAGTAGATTGATCGAAACATGAAGGTCTATGTAGATGACATGCTGGTTAAAAGTCGATCTTTATCAAATCATATTATAGATCTTGAGGAGATCTTCTGTATCCTCCAAAAATATAAGATAAAGCTGAATCCTACAAAATGCACTTTTGGAGTAACCTTAGAAAAGTTTCTGGGATTCATGGTATCAAGTACGGCATTAAAGCCAATCCAGAAAAGATCAAAGCCATCTAAGAGATGACTGCCCCAAAAATAATAAAAGAAGTTCAATGTCTCATAGGTAAGGTTGCGGCTCTGAATCGCTTTATTTCAAGGTCGATGGAGCATTGCATGTCCTTCTTCTAAGTACTTAAATAGCCTAAGAACTTCAACTGGACTCTCAAGTGCCAATAGGCCCTTGAAGAATTGAAGAACTATCTCAGTTCGCCCTCGCTCCTAGCCAAATCTGAACCTGAAGAAGAGCTATTCTTGTACCTTACGGTGTCCCTCGTAGCTATTGGGGTCATCCTGATCAGAGAAGAAGCCAAAGTTCAGAAGTCAATCTACTATACAAGCAGAGTCCTAAGGAATGCAGAAATAAGATACACCAAATTAGAAAAACTAACTTATGCCTTGTTGATTATAGTCAGGAAGCTCCGACCATATTTCTAGGGACACACAATTACTCTCCTTACTAATCAACCCATGAAGACAGTTCTTCACCAGCTTGATACCTTCGAAAGAGTAGCAAAGTGGGCGATTGAGTTAACTTAATTTGACATTCATTTTCAACCTCGGCCATCCATCAAAGCTTAAATATTGATCGATTTTATAGTGGAGTACACCATTTTGGATGCAACCAAACCAGATCATAATGAAGTTCATATGCCTAGCTCTCCTAAAGAAAAGGCTGACCTCTCTGAAGATTTTTGGGCATTGTATGTGGATGGTTCATCTAATGCTTTCGAGGTAGGTGCAGGCTTGATTCTCATTAATTCAAAAGAAGTTATAGTTGAATATGCTTTGCACTTTGAGTTTTTCGCTACTAACAATAGAGCAGAGTATGAAGCCTTGATTGTAGGACTAAGAATAGCCAAAGAACTGAAAGCAGAACATCTGAAAGTTTATAGCGACTCTCAACTGGTTGTAGGGCAAGTCGATAGCAATTATGAAGCTCGAGAGAAAAGCATGAAGAAATACTTAGAAAAAATAAGAAGCTTGATCTTGGCCTTCAAAAGTTTTGATATTCAGCAGATCCTCAGGGTAGAGAATACTAGAGCCGATCTTCTCTCAAAATTAGCAACCTTGGCCCCTAATGAATTGCTGAGGGAGATTCTCTTCGAAGTTCTACAGCACCTAATTTTAGAAGAGTCCTAAATAATAATGCAGGTCAACCATGAACCCCATTGGATTGACATGCTGATTTCTTATATCAAGGAAGGAGTCCTTCCAAAAGATCCAAAAGAAGCTAGGAAACTGAGGAATCAGGCCTCCCGCTATGTCCTGTATGAAAATAAGCTATACAAGAGGTCATACTTCCTGCCATTCCTTAAATGTCTTCGATCTTTCGAAGCTGATTATGCCTTGAGAGAAGTTCATGAAGGAATATGCGAAAATCATTTGAGGGTGAGATCCTTATCATATAAATTACTTTAGTAGGAATACTATTGGCTGACGATGCACCAAGATGCAATGGATTATGTAAGAAAGTACGATAGATGTCAGAGAAATGCAAACATTTAAAGATAGCCAGCTTCATAGCTCACACCATTAAATACTCTTTGGCTATTCAAGCAATGGAGGATGGATATACCTGAACTTTTTTTCATGGTACCTGGACAACAAAAATTTCTGCTGGTGGTAGTAGATTATTTCACTAAGTGGATTGAAGCCAAATTTCTAGCAAAAATTACTGAAGCTAAAGTGCAGGACTTCGTCTGAAAGTCGATTGTTTGTAGGTTTGGCCTACCTCGGACATTGATCACTGATAATGAAGGCCAGTTTATAGGAGTGAAGTTCATTGAGTTTTGCGAAGATCTGAATATCTCCCACCATTTTACATCACTGGCTCATCCACAGGCAAATGGTGAGGTCGAGGTAACTAACAGAACCTTGCCTTAAGGGATAAAAGCAAGGCTTAAAGAAGTGAAAGGAACATGGATGGATGAACTCTATCATATGCTCTGGGTTTATTGGACTATCTGAAGATTATCTACTAGAGAAACTTCCTTTGCATTAGCCTTCAAGATGGAGGCAATCATCCTGATCGAACTCCAGCTTCCTTCGGCATGAGTTGAAGTCTTTAATGAATAAAGTAACTCATAGTATCTTAGAGCAAATCTTGATATGTTGGAAGAAAAGCGAGAGAAGGCTCAAATCCGAATAGCGGTCTACAAACATAGGGTGGCCCGCTACTACAACTTTAGGGTGAGGAGTAAGATGTTCAGAGTAGGAGATTTGGTGCTTCGGTAAGCAGATATTTTGCAACCTTAAAATCAAGAAAAGCTTATCCCAAACTGGGAAGGCTCCTATGAAGTCGTGGAAATCATCCGACTAGAAATATATTATCTGAAGGAACTCAAAGGATCAGCACTTCTGCGAGCTTGAAATTTAGAGAACTTGCAAATGTATTATCAATAATTTTGCCTCAATAAAACTTTCTTATTCCAATATCTTTATTCTTTGGTGCAAAACTATATGACGGTAGGAAATTATTTAACCAAACTTCATTCTTAAATGAAGTAGAAGGCCTCCGATTATCTAAGATAGAAGGAGGGGAGAGATCCTTTCAATGGTCCTTTTGTACCCCAATAACTTTGTTAGAGACATGAGGAGGACCTTGACCTAACAAAGGTAAAGACCAACCATGTCAAGAATAGGAGAAGGACCTCGTACTTATACAGATCAAAGAGAAGAGCCCCTCTCAACAGTCCTTTCATGCCTTGATGATCTTATTAGGAATAGAAGGAGAACCTCATCCTAACAAGGATAAAGGCCAACCATGTTAGGAATGGAAGGAGAACCTCATCCTGACATGGATGAAGACCTCTAATTATTTAAGATAGGAGGAGGAGAGAGGTCCTTTCAATAGTTTTTTTATGCTTCAATAATTTTATTAGAGACGGGAGGAGGATCTCGTCCTAACAAAGGTAAAGGCCAACTCTGTCAAAAATAGGAGGACCTTTTTCTGACAGGAGGATAAGAAAAGAGGCCTTCTCAACGATCCTTTCATGCTCTGATGATCTTATTAGAAATAAGAAGAGAACCTCATCCTAATAAGAGTAAAAGCCAACCATGCCAAGAATAGGAGGAGAACCTCGTCCTGACATGGATGAAGATCTTCGATTATTTAAGACGAGAGGAGGAAAGAGATCATTTCAGCAGTCTTTTTGTGCCCCAATCACTTTATTAGGGATAGGAGGAGGACCTCATCTTAATAAAGATAAAGATCAATCCTGTCAGAAACAGGAAGAGAATCTCGTTCTGACGGAGGGACAAGAAGAGAGGCCCTCTCAATGACCTTTTCGTGCTCCGATAATCTTGTTAGGAATAGGAAGAGAACCTCATCTTAACAAAGATAAAAGCCAACCCTATCAAGAATAGGAGGAGAATCACGTCCTAACAGGAAGACACGAAGAGAGATCCTTTCAACGATCCTTTTGTACCCTAATGATTTTGTTAGAAATAGGAGAAGGACCTTGCTATAATAAAATTAAAGGCCAACCATATCAAGAATAGGAGGACTTCATCCTGACACGGATCAAAGGAGAGAGACTCTCTCAATAGCCCTTTCGTATCTCGATGATTTTGTTAGGAATAGAAGAAGAATCTCATCCTAATAAGGATAAAGACCAATCATGTTAGGAATAGGAGGAGAACCTCATTTTGATATAGATGAAGACCTCCGATTATTTAAGATAGAAGGAGAGAAGAGGTCCTTTCAACGATCCCTTTATGCTCTAATAACTTTGTTAGGGATAGGAGGATCTCGCTCTAACAAAGATAAAGATCAATCCTGGCAGGAATAGGAGGAGGACCTCATCCTGACAAGGATATACGGAGAGAGGCCCTTTCAATGGCTTCTTTTATACTCCAATAACTTTGTCAGAAAAAGAAGAAGGACCTCGTCTAGACATAAAAGATGCAAGAATCCAATTATACAAATCCGAAAAAAACTTACCAAAGGGTTATCATATATAATTAAACGATACATATGCCATGGTGAACTACAACCATTATCGAAGGATAACTTCATAATCACAAAAAAAAAAAATTACAAAAGCATACGTCTGAGATGAGACAATCATAGTATTTCATTGAAATAAAAGTTTGGTACATGAAAAGATCCGCATGATTAGTTAAGAAAAAAGAGAGATAAAAAAGAAAAAAAGAAAAAGATGCTGAAGTCCTATTCAGAGTCAGACTTCGGACTGCCAACATCGGCCAATACCAGGGATAACTTCAAGTCTTTAATCTTTTCTTCGAGCTCCCATCGAGCCACCAAGCTTTTACTCAACAACTTCTTATGCCTCTGAAAGTCATCCTTAACTTTCCTCAACTTTTTTGTTAACATAGCCAACTCGGCCTCTGCATCCTTCCTAGCATCTTGTTAATAGATCATCTGTATCTTCAACACCCACACCTCCGTTTGGCTATTCCCATACAAAGTAGTGAAGAAAGGCATGCAGGATTACTAGCTTTACTTTCAAAATTTTTTTTAAAAAAATATATGTAATAAAAATTATTATTAATTAAATTAATAATAAAAGCTATAGATCTAATCTAAAAATCTTACATAATCAGGATCTAATGTATCATATATGCATGCATATTTAAAATAAAAATAGCAACTGCAGTAAAACTATTTTTACTACTCTACGTGTTCAGAACACGTTATCTTTTCGTGGATAGATGAACTCCACAATCTGATCTCCTCAGTGTAGATCTGATCACCACAACATAGCCACACAAGTATTTGGTCTCCACTGGTAATCCACATGAGGTCTTAATTTCAATCAACTCCTTCCAAGTGCTAGCTCATATTAGAAGTCTTTATTGGCTGATGTAACTCCTTTGATCTTCTTCATGGGATCTTCGGATGCTTCGGAACCCGATGAACATAGAAGAGATGAAGAGGAGGACTTTCACCAATTTTTATGAAGTCATGATCCTCATAGCTCATAACCTAGAATCCTAAATCCTAGGTATAAATCTTAGGGTATTCACTCACCCAAAACCCTTGCGCTAGGCTTTTTTCTCTTTTGAATTCTTTTACTTATGTAGAGAAGAGACTTTCTCTTCTCTCATCTCTCTTCTAATATTCCTCTCTTCTCTATGTTCGCACGTCCATAAAATCAAGTATTTTATAAATGCGCACAAACATGGGAGGCATGAGGGAGTAGTTTAGATCAAGTGGTTATCCATTCAAATTCAAATCCCATTTGAATTTAATTGGTAACCAGATAAAATCAATCCATAAGGCACGTGAGAAGGAAGAATGCACGCCCTCCCTTGCATGAAAAAAAACTCATGAGAAACATCTTTCTCGTGGAGATAGGATGGCACAAATCAAAGAATGATGTGGCACATGGAAAGACTAATCAAACTAGTCTTATGTTTGTCATCCAATTGAACCAATCCAATCCAAATTAGTTAGGCCTAATTAGACTAAATTAAATCTAACTTATTTAGGCTTAATTAGATTCAGTTAAATCCTAATCAAATTAAAAATTAATCAAGTCCAACCCTTGATCAAATCAAAGATCAAACCTCCTTGGTTATTAGGTCATCTTAAAACCTAATCTGATCAAATCCAATTGAATCCAATTCAATAAGACTTGATCCAAAAATAATTTTTCAATCAAATTAAGTTAATTATTGATCAAATCACTAATTAATCTTTCATAAATCAGCCATTAGATCGAATAAAAATCTCTAATGTGTGTGATCCCATAGGTTCGAATCTAGATCGATAGTATAGGAATTAATTTTTTGTACTAATCGAAATGACCATCTAGCAATGATACCTGACGATCGGATAGATCGAATAGTATAATCATAATATTTAAAATCTACATGAATATGGTTACTGCATAATTCATCCTTTTGATCTCTATACATAGGATGACTTAGGGTTAAACTATCAACCTTGGAAGATACATCCAAATTATGTCTTAAAGCAATTAGCTCTGTGACTCCTTACTAGAACTACCCTGGCCAAGGCTTTGCTAAATTAAAATACTATTGAACACAGCTTCTAAAATTAGAAATGGTCAATCTCATCTTGACTCATGCACCAACTTCTCAAGTACTTGACTGTACCTAAAAATCTTTCATCATTGAATTAAAAATTCAGGTAGTCCGACACCAAAGCACAGTGAGTTGCTTGAAAGTCATCATGATGATCTCAGGTCGGAGAGATATTTATGCTCATATTTCATCGGAGCAATTTTTGATGGTAGAAAAGCTCTAGAGTTGGTCACGTTCAGTGTAGATGTATCTTTATATCTCACCTGCATGCTATACCAGTATCTTCATACTTCTTGATTAAGAGGATAATCAACTTATATGGCACACAACGATCTATACTCAATAAATATTATCATCCTTGGTAACAACATATCATTTGATCATGAATAATTTTAAGAACTAAATGATAAATTCTTCTTTATCGATTCTAAATAGTCCTGAGAACTTCATCACAACAGACGGGAGTTCATTAGAAGATAAAAAATTTATGATAAAAAAATTAGAATAACTTTTATTTAATTAATAATTCATATATAATTATATAAAATAGCTCAATCGTCAATAGGCTAATGATTGGCTTTGGAACACTATTTTCAATAATCTTTCACTTGATCTAAAGCCAATCGGTGCAGTATCGTATACCCAACTTAGTCTAACTCCTTCACCGTAATGGCTTTATTGAATAGGTTGGTCAGGTTCTTCTTTCCGTTGATCTTTTAAAGATTAATATCATCTCGATCCATGATCTTTCGAACAAGATGGAAGCGGCATGGAATATGCTTCGTCCATCGATGTGCCTTCGGTTTCTTCGCCTGCGCAATGGCGCCAGAGCTATCGCAGAAAAATAGAACTGAACCATCGAAGGAGGGTGCTACTTCAAGCTTGGTGATGAACTTCTTCAGCCACACCACTTCTTTGGCAGCATCTAATGCAGTGACATACTCCATCTTGCAAACTGAGTCGGCCATAGTGTGCTGCTTAAAATTCTTCTAGCAGATAGCACCATTATTAAGGATAAATATATACCCCAACATACTCTTATTGTTATCATGATCAGACTGAAAAGTAAAATCTATAAACCCCATAAGTCTCAAGTTTGACTCACCATAAATAAGCCACTAATCTTTAGTATTTCTTAAATACTTCAGGATGGTTTTAACAATCTTTCAGTGGTTCTCTTCAGGGTCAGATTGGTATCTACTCACTACTCCTAATGAGTATGCCACATCTGATCTCGTACATGTCATGACGTACATGATAGAATCCACTGTTGAAGCATATAGAATTCTACTCATACGCTCTCTCTCTTGAGGTGTTGTCGGATAATCCTTCTTTGAAAGAAAAATTCTATGGTCTATCAGTAGATAGCCCTTCTTAAAATTCTCAATGCTAAATCTCTTCAGCATAGTATCAATGTACGTGGACTAAAACAATCCAAGCAACTTTTTAGATCTATCTCTATAAATCTTCATTTCTAGGATGTAGGAAGCTTCTCCCAGATCCTTTATAAAGAATTATGATGACAGCCAGATCTATATTTCTTATGTTGGTACAGAAAATATAGATGCCGAAATTAGCTAGAGTTGAGGAAGATGAGGTCACCATCGAGACTTGCAAAATAAATCCAAATTGGAGGTAGGGTGATTTTGGCAAGATTCTCCAATGGTCAAGTCAGTTCTCTATTCATAAAAATAGAGTGCTCAGAGAAATTGAAGTAGAGTTTTGAGCTTAGAGAGAAACGTATTTGGAGGATCCCTTATATAGACAGAGCTCATAACAAATTGATGGTGATAGCTGTAACTGTTTGATAGTGGACTGTTCGAGACCATATGAAATTTATTACGGAAGGTGGTGTCCATTGTTACAACATGCCAGTCTGTTGGAGATCAATGAGTAGAGTCTGGATGGAGCATCTATCAGCAGTGAAGAGTTTTGCATTACAACAATTCTAGAAAAGTTCAGACTTCTTCGAGATCGTCTGCATGTAGATTGACTCGTGCTGAGCTAGGGGTTGAATTTACGTAGATGATGGGATCCTTTTGGATGACCGTAGTGAGTTCGACTAGAAGGAGCTCTTCTTAATGACTGAAAAAAGTTCGATCAGAAGGAACCTTATGGGCGACTGTAAGGAGTTTGACTGGAAGGAGTTCTTCTTGATGATTGGAGGGAGTCCTATGGGTGATTGCAAGGAGTTCGGCCAGAAGGAGTCCTATGGGCGACTGCAAGGATTTAGCTGGAAGGAGCCTTTCTTGACGACTGAAGGAAGTTCGACTGAAAGGAGTTCTTCTTGGCAACTAAAGGGAGCCCTATGGGCAACTGAAAGAAGTTTGATTGAAGGGAGCCCTATGGACGACTACAAGAAGTTCGACTGAAAGGAGCCCTATGGGCGACTGCAAGGAGTTCGACCGAAAGAAGCCCTATGGGCGACTTGAGGAAGTTCGACCAGAAGTTTCGAGGTGGCTTGCAAGTATCTAATTTGAAGACGAGGTCCTTCTGTTAACTTTGTCTTGAACGCATGAGATTCCAAACATCATGAAGTCAAGATCTACAACTTACCGTAGGGCATAGAAGTTTGTCTAGGGATAAGCTCTGCCAATCTGTGGCTCTTATCATGAGATCTAGTCTGTAATGAAGAAATTTAGCCTAAGGAAGATTTGGTTAGATGGGAATTCTATCAGTTTCAAGGTCAGCCAGGCTAGGTTATGCAGGAATTGAATGTTTAGCCAGCTGCTTAAGCGATTTTTCTTACTGTTCAAGTTCATTCAAAAGGAAGCTCGATCGAAGTTAGCCATTAATAATGAAGAAACTCGGCTGCTTTCATGGTCAGCCACCAAACTCATTTGGACGAGGTCTGTAGCATGTTACGGGCTCTGGAGTTTACTCATGCAGCATAGAAGATCGGCCGATGGGTTAATGATTGGCCATCACGGGACTGCCTTGGGACCAAATACTAGGCCGAACTTTAGCAGGAGTGGGTTTAACCCCAACAATAGTCTTCCCACTTTCAAATTTGAAGTTCGAAGGAAGGAAGTAAAAAAAAGATGATTATCAAAGTTTTTTTCGATTACCATGCTTGTTAGATGGAAAGTTTTAACTTTTTCCGTGCCAGCACCGAAATCTTTTCAATACGAAGTGATCCGAAAAGATGATTTTTCAAAACTCACATCGAAACTCTGCTCAAGGCATGGCATAATTAAGATTCCATTCATTGTTTGCCCTCTGCAATGATGAGTGGGACATGTGTCAATCAGAGATCGACTGGAGGAGACCTACAATCATAACTACCTTGGGGTCTTCGGGATATTTAAGCTCATCTTCTTCCTCTAGGACCTCATTTCATCCGAGTTTCTTCCCTCTTTCCTTTGATTTTCATCTTCTTCTTGCTCCAAAGTTCTGGCATCTTCCACCATTTTCTTCGATCCCAGGTGTCTTCTTGTTCGATTTTCGTCGTGCTCGTCGCCTTTTCGTTCCCCTGAATTTGATTAGGTTAGTTCCTAAACCCATCTTTTGATTATTCTTGCATCTTTTACACCTTATCCTTTCGATTTCTTCAAAGAAGTCTTAAATCTTATTTTTTTTAAATTTTGAAAGGTTTTTTCAAGCCTAATTCGATATATATGTTTGCTGAAGAATCTTGGTCAATCTGTTCCAGGGGTTCAGCTCATCTGGCCCTGATGGATTCATCCCTTAAGGACTTCGAGCCTATAGAAGTATCCCGACCTTCTTTTATTCTAGACACCATCCCTTGCCAACTTTGGCATGATGACCTTTTTTTGATTAGAGTCCAGTTCGGGATCCTTTTCGAGTACGATCTCGAGCTTCCGATCCTAGCGATCGAGCCTACTCTTCTCCTCCAGGCCACATTTGCCTGTATGTTGAAATCCTTTGTGCTGGACTTCGATTACCAATTTCTCCTTTCATGGTAAATCTATTTAAATTCTTGTACATTTCTCTTGCCGCTATGGTGCTGAACTCGTTTAAATTCATCATAGGATTTCTTTTTTTGTGCATTATGGCCGATATCCAACCTATCATTTTTTTTGTTTCACAACTTCTTCACTTTTAAACATCATCCTACCACCAAAGATTAATGGTATGTCTCTTCCTAGTTCGGTAAGAAGGGGTTGCTTAAGGGTGCTCCTTCTTCTATTCATAACTAGAAGAAAATTTTTTTCTTTGTTTCATATCTCTCTTTAGAATTAGGACTTTCTTCCTGGGGGGATATTAGGAATTCGACTCATCGAGCTCCTGAGCTTGAGAAAGAAGATCGGGACTCGGCCAACATACTAAAGAACTATCGAGCTTCTTTGATTTTCGAACTTCTGGATGATCAAACTTTATTTAACCTCGGTCTCAGCCCTCTTAATCTAGTAGGTAGTCCCCAGTAACTAGTCGATCGTGCATTATTTTTCTTCTGACTTTAACTTGTTCTATCGTAGAGATGACTCCCGAAGAACAAAATCACCTAGCAAAGAAAATCAAGTCCCTCAAGAGGAAGAACAGTTATGCTGGAAAATCATCAAAGAAGGCTCGCATCAAAGAGCCAAGCCCATCCATGCCAATCTAGGCCACGCTTGCTCCAGAAACTATCATGGTAGCACCAAATTTGACCCTGCCCAATGAAGTTGCTGCCCCTAACCTCTCAAACAAGAATAGGTTACTGAGAAGAAGAGGAAGGCCGTCAGAAAGAGAGTTAGGAGGAAGGCCAGGAATTTTGGTGGCGAGAGCTCTAGCCAAGAGCAAGCTTCTCTGGATGATTAGGAGGTCATCCATTCTCTGAAGTGGGGAAGCATTCTCCCACATATCGTCAATGAGATAATTCGAATGAAAAATGTAGAGAGATTCGATGAGTCCTTCGCCATCTATCTCGAGGTAATTAATCCTCCCCAATCTTGATCGAATATAAAGTGTACTTTTGAAGTTCTGACTTGGTTTCTTCTATTTTGCAGCTGGGGCACTACTTGTTTGCCCATTCGAAGGTAGCGGACCTCTGTCAGGTCGAGGCTTCTAAAGCCCTTCAGGAGGCTTAGGTGGAGATCGAGAAGATTCAAGCCAAGGTCAATTGTTTGAAGGTAGCCTCAGAGGTTCAATCTTCAAAAATTGAGTGCCTTCGGGAGGTGCTATGAAAGGAAGAAGAAGCAGCGACAGGACTGAAGGCTGTTTTGACTCTTGCAAAAGAAGAGAAGAAGAAGCTTGAAGAGGAGATCGATGCTGAATGAGAGTGGGTTGTCGAAGTCTTCAAGTCCTCCAAGGCTATGGAGGACATTAAGATCGCTTTCGATCGAAAAGCTTTCCTAGAGGGATTCGAGATCTGCATGAGAAGAGTTGTAAAGAACTTTCTGGATGTAGACTCGATCTTCTAATGGATGAGCTCGGTGAAGAAGCAGATCCTTTCGATGCCGGTATTGCCTCTCCCACAATCGAACCTACCCTTGAAGTTTCTAAGCCTGCAGTAGCAGCCCTCGGATCAGCTCCCAAACCTGAGATTATGGGGAATGCACTGACCTCGACTGCTGTCGTGCCATCCGAGGTTGAATAATTTTTGATAATTATACTTTTTCTTATTTTTTTGGATGTACTCAAACTATTTTGAGCAATGAAAATATGTTTCTTCTTTTTATACTTGTGCTATGGTATGTGTTATTCAGAATCTTTCTAGCGATCAAAGCCATGACCTATCGCCTTCAGTCGAGGCTGAGCCACTATCTCAAGTGTACCTCTGAAGTCCATGATTAGAAACTTGAAGAAAAAAGTTTATCATCTGAAGAAGAAACTAAAAAAGATGGAAGATGAGCTTCTAAGATTGAAGAAAAGTTGTTTGGAATTGACGATCGAGGTCACTCGCCTATGCCAAGTGCACAAGAAGGACTCCATGGATTATATCAAAAAGAAAAAAAAATTAAAATTGAGCTTGAAAAGATCAAGAAGCATGCTAGTGTGAAGTCTTAGTCTTTAATAGCCAAAGCTTACTTCCTTAAGGTCGAACTCAACACATCAAAGAAGAAAATTCAATTATTGGAGGGAAGCTCATCATGATCTACCAGTCGAGAAAAGCACAACTGGGATTGGTCTAAGACATTTTTAGAACTTGAAAATCAGCTTCACGCTACTGAAGCTTCATGCAAGAGTTACGAGCTCGACTGGAGTGATGAAATCGTTGATCTCTATTAGCGACTTCGAAAAGCAGACGAGAAGATAGCTGATCTTAAAAGACAATTGGCAGAGAGGGCAGAGCCCAGCTCAAATAGAGAATCAAACAAATTTCTTTTCTTAAGAAATTATTTGGGAAACCTGATAGCGGTATATGCAAAAGAATCGATCGAGCTTCAATAGCTGAAGATCCAACTGACTTATGAGCAACAAGCTATTAAGGATGCGGAGTCCGAGTCAGCGGTCCTAAGAAGATAGTTGCGAGAGTCCAAGGATAATTATCGATGGGTTGATAGGATGTTTGTAGAGTGTCTGCTGAAGAGAAAGGATCTTGAGAAAGAAATTATTGGCTTGAAGCAATCTCTTGTGATGGCCGGGGTTGGTAGCCCAAAGTTTAAGGATCCTAGGCCCTCTTAGGACTTTGTTTCTCTCTCTTTTTTTTATACATGGTCTTGCAGACCTTTATTTTGTAACGAACTTCAGCTTTAATAGAATGATGTTTCCTTCAATTATCTCTTTGTCTTGCATGGATTTGACATCTGTTGACTTCACCATTTTCTTCACCTCATCTCTTATTGAAATGATCATTGAAAAATGCTTTCCTTCTATCTTAAATAATCGGAGGTCTTTATCTATGTCAGGATAAGATTCTTCTCTTGTTTCTAATCTGGTTGGTCTTTTCTTTGTCCTCCTGTTAGGATGAGATCATCTTCCTATTCTTGATGGGGTTAGTCTTTATCTTTATTAGGGAGAGGTCCTCCTCTTGTCCCTAACAAGATCGTAGGGGCACAAATAGACCATTGTAAGGGCCTCTTTCCTTCTTCTATCTTAAATAATCGAAGGTCTTCACCCATGTCAGGATGAGGTTCTTCTTCTGTTCTTGACATGATCGGTCTTTTTCTTATTTTTTTATCAAAATGAGGTCCTTCTCCTATTTCTAATAGGGTTGGCCTTTATCTTTATTCAGACAAGATTCTCCTCCTATCCCTAATAAGATTGTAGGAGCATTAAAGGGCCATTATAAGGGCCTCTCTTCTCCTTTTGTCTTAAATAATCGAAGATCCTCATCCGTGTTAGGACGAGATTCTTCTTCTATTTCTGACATGATTAGCCTTTATCTTTGTTAGGACGAGATTCTCCTCCTGTCCCTAACAAAGTCGTAGCGGTATGAAAAGGCCATTGGAAGGGCCTCTTCCCTCCTCCTATTTTAAATATCTAGAGATCTTCACCCATGTCAGGATGAGATTCTCCAATTTTTGACATGATTGGTTTTTTTCTTATCCTCCTATCAAGATGAGGTTCGTTTTCTATTCCTAACGGGATTGACCTTTACCTTTGTTAGGATGAGGTTCTCCTTCTGTCTCTAACAAGATTGTAGAGACATGAATCTCTTCCCTCCTCCTGTCTTAAATATGAAGTAAATAGTGTAGGATTTACCATGCTACTTTCGAAAAATATTTCAAAAATAGCAATGATGCAGTGGAAAATAATTAATCTAATTAATTATCTATTGATTATATTAGATTATTTAACCCTACACATTAGGATCTAAACATAATATGCATGCATACATCAATAGATCTGAAAATAAAACTATGTAATAAACTATTTACTACATCTACGTATTTAGAATATAATATCTTTTTATGGATAGTCGATCACCATAATTTGAGTCCATTGAATAATGCTCTGGTATCATGTCATAGTCGCGCACATGTCTGACCTCTATGGTTGGTCCACACGGAGCTCCTAGTCTTGATCAGCCCTACTGGAGTGCTAGCTCCTCATCGGAGCCTTCGATGGCTGATCACGATCGATCCAATTGATCATATATTTTCTTATTTTTTAGATATTATAGAAAATTAGAATATAAATATTGAAGGATGATGAAGATGTGTTTCAAATTTGGTGGCGATCCGATGCTCATAGCACTCGATCTCTCCATCCGAACCCAGATTCCTAAATCTAGGATTTCACTCACCCTAAAAATCCTGACACACTAAAAATCCTATCACGTCCTATCTGTATGGAGTTTTTTCATTAAATAAGTTTTGATGAAAAGATAACTTTTAGATCTATAATCTCTATTTAGATCATATCTAAAAATAGGATATCCTTAGAGATGAAAATCATAAGAGAAGAGAGGTATAAAGAAAAAGAAAAGTGTTGCAGGATCCTGTTCACCTTCACTTTGAGATTTTTTTGCCTAAAATTGATGCCCAAATACTCTAAAATTTTTACCACATAATGCTAACCCCTACATGCACAAAAATTTTTATAATTTATTGACATGAATACCATGGGAAAACTGTATGAAAAATGATAAGAGTCGAGTAGTTGAGAGGTTTTAATCACTCACTTGATTTCAAAAATCAAATGAGCCTCTTATCCTAATCCAATGCCCCCTCCCTTGTGTTTAACATGGAGAAGGACTCTCCTTCTGTGTGTATATTTTTATTTTTCAAAAAATATTCGATAAACAAAAGAAAGAACATAGGAAGAAGGACTCTTCTTCTGCGTGCACATTTTTATTTCTCAAAAAATATTAGACAAACAAAAGAAAGGGTGTGGGAAGCAAAGTGGGAAAGTCAAAAATAGTGGGTGCATGGGAGAATTTGAATTCAAACTTTATTTGACTTGGTCTTAATTGGTTTCAACCAAACTAATTAATTTAGACCAAATTAAATTAGGTTAAATCCAACCAAATTAGGCTTAGCCTAATCCAATAAAATTTTAATCAAATTAGAAATTAATTAGATCTACGTTCTGATCAAATTAGGATCAAAACTCTTATAGCAATTAGATCATCTCATGACCTGATCGGGTCAAATCCAATCGAATCAAATTCAATCAAACTTGATCGAATCCTCATCGCTTAATTAAATTAAGCTAATCAGCAATCAAATTGCTAATTAATCCTCCAAAAATATCTAAATCCAAATCGAATGGGTTACTGGGCAATAGAGTCCTATCAACATGAAATTCTTGAAGAATCCTAAATCAGTAGAACTCTTAAATTCAGTATCTTAAACGAATCGAACTCATGATCATAGAGTTTCAGACTAGTAAAACTCTTGATCAGAGAGTCCTAGATAAGTAGAACTTAGAGTTTCAGTCCAGTGAAACTCTTGATCACAGAGTTCCAGTCCAGTAGGACTCCTGACCATAGTGTCCAAAATTATCAGGACTCATGATTAGAGAGTCTCAGATAAGTAGGACTCAGAGTTCCAGTCCAATAGGACTGTTGGTCATAGAGTCTCAATGTAGTGGGACTCTTTGACCATAGAGTCCCAGACCAATGGGACTCTTGATCAGAGAGTCCCAGACAAGTCAGACTCAAAGTCTCAGTCCAGTAGGACTCTTGGTCATAGAGTCTCAGTCTAGTGAAACTCTTGACTATAGAGTCCTAGACCATTGAAACTCTTGATCAACCATCAGATCAGGTGAAATTTCTAATGTGTATGATCCCGCAGGTTTGAACCTAAGTCGGTAGCACAGAAATTAATTTCTATACCAATCAAAGTGACCATCTAGCAATGATATCCGATGTCTGGATAGGTCGAATAATCGCAATCGCAATATTCAGAACCTACGTGAATATGATTATCGTATAATTCATCCCTATAACTTCTATGTAATAGATGACTCAGGATTAGATTGTCAATCCTAAAAAATACATCCAGGTCGTGTCTCAAAGCAATTAGTCCCGTGACTCCTCACTAAGACTATCCTGGCCAAGGTTTTGTTAAATTGAAACATAATTGAACATAGCTCCTGAAATCAGGAGTGGTCAATCCCATCTTGATGCATGCATTGATACCATAAGTACTTGACGGTGTTCAGAAATCTTTCATCACTGAATTAGAAATTCAGATAGTCTGACACCAAAATATAGTGAGTTGCTTGAAAGTCACCATGGTGATTTTAGATCAGAGGGATATTTATACCCATATTCCATCAAAGCTAATCTTGAAAGGAGAAAAGCCCCGGAGTTGGTCATGTTCAGTGCAGATATACCTATACATCTCACTTGCATGCTATATCAGTGTTTTAACACTCCTTGGTTATGAGACAACCAACCTATATGGCACAATGATCTATACTTGATAAACATTATCGTCCTAAGTAACAATGTATCATTTGGTCATAAACTATTTAAAGACTAAATGACAAATCCTCCTTTGCCGAATCTAGATAGTCCCAAGGACTTCATCACAACATAGGAGTTCATTAGAAGACAATCAAATTTATGATGAAAAATACCAAAATAATTTTTATTAATTTATAATTCATATACAATTATAAATATATGGTCCAACCATCAACAGACTGATGATTGACTTTGAAACATATTTTCAACAATCTTCCACTTCGACTAAAGCCAATCGATACAGTATCTAGTACTTATCTTCAACTTAAAGTCGTCGAACTCCTTCACCACAATAGCTTTAGTGAATGGGTCGGCTAGATTCTCCTTTTCGTCGATCTTTTAAAGATTGATGTCATCTCGATCTATAATCTCTCGGACAAGATGGTAGCGGCATAGAATATGCTTCATCCACTGGTGTACCTTTGGTTCTTTCGCCTGAGCAATAGCTTCAGAGCTGTCGTAATAGAGCAGAACTAGACCATCAAAGAAGGGTGCTACTTCGAGCTCGATGATGAATTTTCTTAGCCACACCACTTTTTTGGTAGCATCTGATGCAGCGACATACTCTATCTCATAAACTGAATCGATCACAGTGTGCTGCTTGAAACTCTTCTAGCAGATGACCCCACCATTAAAGATAAATATGTATCCCGACACACTCTTGCTATTATCATGATCAGACTGAAAATTAAAGTCTGTGAATCCCATAAGTTTTAAGTCCAATTCACCATATACAAGCCACTGGTCCTTAGTATTTCTTAAATACTTCAGAATGGTTTTAACAACCTTTCAGTGATTCTTTTCTAGATTAGATTGGTATCTACTCACTACACCTAGTGAGTATGCCATATTTGATCGCGTACATGTTATGGCATACATTATAGAACCCACTGCTGAAGCATATGGTATTCTATTCGTACGTTCTTTATCTAGAGATGTTATTGGATAATCCCTCTTTGAAAGAGAAATTCCTTGGTCTATCGATAAATAGTCTTTCTTAGAATTTTTCATTCTGAACCATTTCAGTACAGTATCAATGTATGTGGACTGGGACAATCCAAGTAACCTTTTAGATCTATTTCTATAGATCTTTATTCCTAGAATGTAAAAAGTTTCTCCCAGATCTTTTATGGAGAACTGTGATGACAGCCAGATCTTTATTCCTTATAATGCATGGACATCATTCTCGATTAAGAGAATGCCATCCACATACAATACTAGGAATATTATTGCTAGACCATTAGCTCATTTGTATATATAGGGCTTCTCTTCATTCTTAACGAAGCTATACGTTTTGATTGTTTTATCAAATCGTATGTTCCAGCTCCGAGATGCCTGCTTTAGTCCATAAATGGATCTCTGAAGCTTACACACCTTAGACTCATCTATGAATGTGAAATCTTCAGATTGTATCATATACACCTCTTCATCCAGCTCTCCATTCAGGAAAGCTGTTTTCACATCAATCTGTCAGATTTCATAGTTTAGATGGGTAGTTATGGCAAGCATTATTCGAATGAATTTGAGCATTACCACAGAAAAAAATGTCTCATCATAGTCAATATCATAATATTGATGATACCTCTTGGCAACCAGGCGAGCTTTATAGGTCTCCACCTTTTCGACTGTGCCTCTTTTCCTTTTGAAGACCCACTTACATCCTATGGGTTTTATCCCTTCAGATGGGTCAACCAATGTCCATACATCATTGACCTTCATGGATTTCATCTTGAATTTCATGGTCTCAATCTATTTCTCAGAGTCGGATCTCTGCATTGCATCCATATAGATGATTGGGTCCTGATCATTCTCATCGAGTTCGATAGGATCTCCATTTCGGATCAGAAAATCATAGTATCTATCCAGTTGATATGGTACTCTACTAGATCTTCTTAAGGATGCTTCTACAATGGGTTCTGGGTCTGATCTAATTAGATCCAGCTTAGGTTCAACAACTTGTGTCCATTCTTTCATCTATCATACTTCATCAAGTTCGACCTTGGAGGCATTAGTTCCTTCACCAAGGAACTCCTTTTCTAAAAAGACTGCCTTAAGGCTGACAAACATTTTTTACTCATCAGTAAGGTAGAAATAGTACCCTTTGATTTTTTTTGGGTAACCTATAAAACTACACTTATCAGACCTAGGTCCAAGCTTATCTGTCATCAAACGTTTGACGTAGGCCGGACACCCTCAAACCCTAAGGTGTAAAAGCATTGGCTTACGCCCTGTTCATATTTTATATGGTGTTTTATTAACAGATTTACTCGAAACTCTATTTAGAATGTAACAAGTTGACTCGAGCACATATTCTCATAGGAAGATCGGTAAACTAGCAAATCCCATCATGGATTGAACCATGTCCAACAGGATCCGATTTCTTCTTTCAGACACACTATTATGTTTGTGGTATTCCAAGAGGGAGCCATTGGGAGAGAATCCCGTTCTTCTCAAGATATATTAGAAACTCAATGAAAATGTACTCATCTCCTTGGTCAGACCGAAGAGTTTTAATACTCTTCTCAGTTTATTTTTCTGCCTCATTTCGAAATAGTTTGAACATTTTAAATGATTCTAACTTATGCTTCATTAAATAGACATACCCATATCTTGATAGATCGTCTGTGAAGGTTATGAAGTAGAAATATCCACCTTTAGCATTTGAGCTCATGGGTCCACATACATCCGAATGTACTAAACTCAAGAGTTCAGTTGCTCGTTCATCTTTTTCAGTAAAAGATGACTTGGTCATCTTACCAAGAAGATAGGACTCACAAGTTGGAAGTGACTCACAATCACTAACATCAAGAATTCCTTCTTGAGTTAATCTGTTAATTCTATTCTTGTTAATATGACCTAGCCTATAGTACTAAAGGTAGACATCAGACACATCACTAATTCTAGGACGTTTACTAAAGGATTAAACCACGTTAACAGGCATAGAAAGTAAATAAATTTCATTATTCAATTATCCAATCAAAATTGTAACACCATTCAAAATGACATTATAAAATTTTTTTTTATTGATATTTCAAATCCATTCATGGCCAAAAGGCCTATAGAAATGACATTCAATAAGAAAGTTGGACAATAATGACATTCATTAAAAGTAACTTTATTTGAATTGATTACAAGATTCATGATTCCTAAAGCTAGAATTGAAACTTATCTTCCATCTCCAACATTCAGAAACCTCTCATCTTGATCAAATCTCCTACTGACCTACAAGTCCTACATAGAATTATAAATATGATAAAGGCTTTCAATATCTAATACCCACACAGTAGAATCAAATAAGAAAAAATTATAATATGTTATCATATAATTATCTTGCCCAGCAATCACTTGCTTCTTCCTTGGCCTGTTCGGATTCAGGAAGGTAATGTACAGAGGATAGTTCCTCTTTCAATACCCCTGCTTCTTGCAAAAGAAGCACTCTGCTTGGCTCTAGTCGGGCTTGTGCTTCTTGGTCTGACCCTGTGCAGTCGTCCCAGCATGCGCCGCACCTTTTTATTTTTCTTCTTCTTATTCTTCTTCCCTTTCTTAAAGGATCGACGATCAGAAGAAGACCCTCCCACTACATTCACCATCTCTTTATGGAGTTGGTGATCCTTCTCAAAGTTCTACAGCAATTCCAACAAGCCATGGTAGTTCACTACAGGCTTTGTTATTCTAAAATGAGTTAGAAAGGGGAGGAAGGACTTGGGCAAAGAATTAAGGATCGCATCCTTATCGAGCTGCTCGTGCAGAAAAAAGCCCAACTTGCTAAGGCACTCAATCATCTCGATCTTATACAATACATGATCGGTGACTGAGGCCCCATCCCTCATCCGAGCGTTGAAAATGGCATAACTTATTTTATGCCTTTCAACGTCGTTCGACGTGCCAAAAGAGTCATTCAATATTTGAAGCATCTTTTGTGGCTGGGCATTTTCAAACCTGCAGTTGAACTCATCATTCATTGCCACCAGCATTATACGTTGAATGGTGGTACGATCATTGAGCCACTTCAGATAAGTGTCTCGGACCGCTTTCCTAGCATTCGGAGCTGGCTCCTCAGGTGCTCGATCTGTTACCACATAAAGAATCCACTCATGCTCCAGGATGATTTTCAACTTACAATACCAGCTATCATAGTTGGATCCCATTAATTTATCATGGTCTAACAATGATCGGAGCGATAGATTAGTGGCCATGTCTGCACAAAATCAAACTTAATTAGTATATAAATTATTAATCCTAAAGACTTGGACTTTAGTCTAAAGGTCCTCCCACTATTTTATATGAATTGATAGTCTCTACTTTCAATTCGAAGAATTACTCTAATTCCTTAGTGGATACTAAAATCCACATAGACTACATATGAGCCCAACTTTGGTTGGTCAACCCATGTGCACCTATGGATAGATTTAAAATTAATTATTTTTCTAAACAACTTCTAGTAACATTGATTTTGCCACATAGATCTAATCAGTAGGCTTTGACCTTCATTGAAAAAGGTTCGGTTAGGTCCAACCATTAACATAACCACATTTAGTCTTATCTAATCAATAAATGATCAGGTTTGACTTTGGTTGGCCAACCTAACAATCATCAGAAAGACTTAACTAAATTATCATTTTATGAATGATAATTTTATTAGTCAATAATCACCAGGCCTTTGGGCCTCCAATGATCATTATACTAATGAACCCATTATCACTCAACTTAATAGGAGGCTATGATTTAGTTATCTATATAATTATTTTATTTTTAAGAATTTAATAATTTTAAAGAATTTAGTTAATCAATTTAAAAAAATTTAGCGAGCTAATTTCGATCCTCCTACTAACTTCACCAAGTCAGAAAAGAATCTAATCTAAGCTGGCATTAGGAGCACCTAAATCAGTCAGACTGATTTACCTAATAGATATGGATGAGCCTGAATTATCAAGTGATCTAATCAAAATCTAACTCATTAGGATGGCTAGGTAAGTGAGATCAGTGGAAGGGATATGCCATTAACTCGTCAAAGATCGAATTAGTGTGAGTAGCTTCCAATTAAAAATCACTGGTCAAACTACCAAATTTATCTTAGACACCATCTGATTTATTAGTTTTAATTTGACCAACCTAGTAATTTCAAAATCGACCGCGTAGCCTTGAATTAAGTCCATTTGGTCTTTGTTAAAGGCATGGACTTGACTAACTACAACTATTATAATTAAGTCTACAGAGTCCTTAACCTAATCTAAATTAATATTTAATTAGATTTGATCAATTTTTCTAAATTAGTTCATCTTTTAACTAACCTTAGGTCTAATCCAATTTATGGACTTAATTCAGCTAACCCAATAACCCATAAGTTTATGATTAATGACTTAGAGTCTTAATTCACAATTCTAGATACTAAATCATTATACTTAATTTTTAATTAAGTTTATAGGCTGAGGGTTAGGGTTCGATATTTTTTAAATATTTTTAATTTTGAAAGATTCTTTATAACTTAGCATTATTCACCAATTGAGTTGACTCATTTCAAAATTAAATCATCTCAATTCACAAATAACACTAGTTGTAGGATTTAATCTGAAACTACGTACACTACATAATCATAAAATCATGAATCAAATTTTATCTAATTATGCATTCACAATCATAAATTAGATTAAAGTTTAATATAATTAAATCATAAAAATATTAGATCAAATTTAGTAATTTCATAATTAACGATATAGATTATCAACGTACCAGGACAATCTTTTCACTATAGGAGAAAATCCTACAGTAGGATAACCTATAGTCCGTGCGATCTAAATTTTAATTTTTTAGATCTAATTATTCTAATTATTAGATTAATATTTAGATTAAATTTAAATTATTAATCTAAATATGCAAGCATATCATATTTAAAGAGCCTTGCTCTGATACCAATTGAAGAAAATAGTACAGGATTTGCCATGCTACTTTTAAAAAATATTTTAAAAATAGTAATGATGCAGCAAAAAATAATTAATTTAATTAATTATCTACTGATTATATTAGATTATTTAACCCTATACATTAGGATCTAAACATGATATGCATGCATATATCAATAGATCTGAAAATAAAACTATGTAATAAACTATTTACTATATCTACATGTTCAGAACATAATATCTTTTTATGGATAGTCGATCACCATAATCTAAGTCCACTGAATAATGCTCTGGTATCATGTCATAGCTGCACATATGTTCGATCTCTACGATTGGTCCACACAAAGCTTCTGATCTCGATCAGCCCCACTGGAGTGCTAGCTCCTCGTCGGAGCCTTCGATGACTGATCATGATCGATCCGATCGATCATATACTTTCTTATTTTTTAAATATTTTAAAAAATTAGAACATAAATATTGGAGGATGATGAAAATGTGTTTCAAATTTGATGGCGATCCAATGCTTACAGCACTCGATCTCTTCATCCAAACCCAGATTTCCAAATCTATGATTTCACTCGACCCAAAAATCTTGACACACTAAAAATTCTATCACACCCTCTCTGTGTGGAGTTTTTCTATAAAATAAGTTTTTATGAAAAGATAACTTTTAGATCTATAATCTCTATTTAGATCATATCTAAAAATAGGATATCCTTAGAGATGAAAATCATAAGAGAAGAGAGGTATAAAGAAAAAGAAAAGTGCTATAGGATCCTATTCATCTTCACTCCAAGATTTTTTTCATCTAGAACTGATACCCAAACATCCAAAAAATTTTATCACATAATTCTAATCCCTTCTCCTATATGTACAAAAATTTTCATAATTTATTGACATGAATACCATGGGAAAACCATATAGAAAATGATAAGGGTCAAGTGGTTGAGAGGTTTTAACCACTCACTTGATTTCAAAAATCAAATGAGCCTCTTATCCTTATCCAACGCTCCCTCCCTTATGTTTAACACATAGAAAGACTCTCCTTCTATGTGCATATTTTTATTTCTCAAAAAATATTCAACAAACAAAAGGGAGGGTGTGGGAAGCTGAGTGAAAAAGTCAAAAATATTGGGCGCATGGGAGAATTTGAATTCAAACTTTATTTGACTTGATCCTAATTGATTTCAACCAAATCAATTAATCTAGACCCAATTAAACTAGATTAAACCTAACTAAATTAGGCTTAGCCTAATCTAATAAAATTCTAATCAAATTAGAAATTAATTAGATCTACGTCCTGATCAAATTAAGGTTAAAACTTTCATAGCGATTAGGTCATCTCATGACCTGATCGGGTCAAATCCAATCGAATCAAATTCAATCAAACTTGACCAAATTTTCATTGCTCAATCAAATTAAGCTAATCAATAATCAAATTATTAATTAATTCTATAAAAATATCTGAGTCCAAATCAAATGGATTACTGGACAACAAAGTTCTATCAACATGAAATTCTTAAAGAGTCCTAAATCAATGGAACTCTTGAACCCAGTATTCTAAATGAATCGAACTCATGATCATAGAGTCTCAAACTAGTAAAACTCTTGATCAGAGAATCTTAGATGAGTAGGATTCAGAGTTTCAGTCCAGTAGGACTCTTGGTCATAGAGTTTCAATCCAGTGGGACTCTTGACCATAGTATCCTAGATTATCAGAACTCATGATCAGAAAGTTTCAGATAAATAGGACTCAGAGTCTCAGATAAGTAGGACTCAGAGTCTCATCTAGTAGGACTCTTGGTCATAGAGTTTCAGTCCAGTGGAACTCTTTGACCATAGAGTCCCAGATCAATGGGACTCTTGATTAGAGAGTCCTAAATAAGTCAGACTCAGAGTTTCAATTCAGTAGAACTCTTGATCATAGAGTCTCAGTCCAGTGAGACTCTTGACAATAGAGTTTTAGATCAATAAAACTCTTAATCAGCCATCAGATCAGGTAGAAACTTCTAATGTGTGTGATTCCATAGGTTCGAACCTAAGTTGATAGCACAAAAACTAATTTCTATACTAATCGAAGTGACCATCTAGTAATGGTACCCGACATCCGGATAGATCGAATAATTGTAATCATAACATTCAGAACCTACACGAATATGGTTATCGTATAATTCATCCCTATAACCTCTGTATAATAGATGACTCAGGGTTGGACTATCAATCCTAGAAAATACATCTATGTCATGTCTCAAAGCAATTAGTCCTGTGACTCCTCACTAAGACTATCCTGACCAAGGTTTTACTAAATTAAAATAAATTAAATACAGCTCTTCAAATCAGGAGTGGTCAATCCCATCTTGATACACGTACCAACTCTATAAGTACTTGACTGTGCCCAGAAATCTTTTATCACTGAATTAAAAATTCAGATAGTCCGGTACTAAAATATGGTGAGTTGCTTGAAAGTCACCATGGTGATCTTAGATCGGAGAAATATTTATACCCATATTCCATCGAAGCTAATCTTGATAGGAGAAAAGTTTCGGAGTTGATCACGTTCAGTGCAGATATACACATACATCTCACTTGCATGCCATATCAATGTCTCAACACTTCTTGGTTATAAGGACAACCAACCTATATAGCACACAATGACCTATACTTGATAAATGTTGTCATCCTAAGTAACAATGTATCATTAAATGATAAATTATTTAAGAACTAAATGATAAATCCTCCTTTGCCGAATCTAAATAGTTCTAAGGACTTCATCACAACACAGGAGTTCATTAGAAGATAATAGAATTTATGATGAAAAATGCTAAAATAATTTTTATTAATTTATAATTCATATACAATTATAAATATATGATCCAACCATTAACAGACTGATGATTGACTTTGGGACACGTTTTCAACAAAATAATCAAAGGTCTTCCTCCGTGCCAGGATGAAGTCCTCCTTCTATTTCTGACACGGTCGGTCATGTTTAGTGATGAAGTTCAGAAAGTCATTTTTTGTCATCATAATTTTATATCACGAAAAAAGATGTTAAAGCAAAGAAATTTTATTGAGATAGAATCATTGATAGTACATTCATAGGTTCTCCAAGTTCCATGATCATGGAAGATCAGCTCCTTCGAGCTCTTTTAGATAATAAGTATCAGATCGGACGACTTTCTTGATTTCATATGAACCTTCCCAATTTGGGATAAGCTTCCCTTGATTTTGAGGTTATGAGACGGTCACTTGTTGAAGCACCAAGTCTTCCACTTTGAATGCCTTGCCTCTAACCCTAGAATTATAGTAGTGGGCCACTTTTTGCTTTTAGGCCGCCATCTAAATTTGAGCCTCTTCTCGCTTTTCCTCAAAGAAGTCAAGGTTAGCCCTGAGGTCCTATGAGTTGCATTATTCATTGAAAGCCACAACCCATGCTGACGGTAGTTTGAGCTCTATCGGGATGACTGCTTCTATTCCGAAGGCTAAGACAAATGGAGTCTCTCTAGTTGACAATCTTTGGATAGTTTGATACTCCTAGAGTACGTGATATAGTTCGTCCATCCAAGTTTTCTTTGCTCTTTTGAGTCTTGCTTTAATACCTTGCAGCAGGGTTCTGTTGGTTACCTCGATCTCGTCGTTTGCTTGTGGATGGGTTATTGATGTAAAATTATGAAAGATATTCAAGTCTTTACATAACTCGATAAATTTTGTTTCAACAAACTATCATCCGTTATCTATTATAAGAATTCAAGGTAGGCCAATTCTGCAAATAATTGACTTCCAAATGAAGTCCTGCACCTTCGCTTCCATGATTTTTGCTAGGAGTTCGGCCTCCGCCCATTTTGTGAAGTAATCAATTACCACTAGAAGAAACTTTCGCTATCCGGATGTCATGAAAAAGGGCTCGAGTATGTCCATTCTTCATTGTGCAAATGGCTATGGGGTGTTCAGGAGGATAAGCTTGGAGGTCGATTGTCTTTGAATACTTACATTTTTTTGATATCAATCATATTTTCTGACATACTCTATAGAATCATGGTACATTATCGACTAATAGTAGTCTTGCTGAAGTAGTTTGTGAGATAGAAATCTAGCCCTCAGATGACTTTCACAGATTTTTTTATGCACTTTTCATAATGCAAAATCGATCTTAGAAGGTCGAAGATATTTCAAGAGTGATAAAGAATACGATCTTTTATATAACTTGCCTTTATATAGAATATACTGGGAGACTTGATTTCTAAGTTTTCGAGCTTCTTTTGGATCATGAGGACGAACTCCATCCTTGAGATAAGCAACTAGTAGGTCGATCTAGCTGGGCTCATCATGGTTGACTTGCATTATGGACTGTAGCTCCTCCGAACTTGGGTATTTCAGAACTTCAAAGAAGATCTTCTAAGGCAGTTCAATTGGAGCCAATGTGGCCTTTAGATAGAAGTTCGGCCCTAGCATTTTCTGCTCTCAAAATCTGCTTGATATCTAAATTACTAAAGGTAGAACTAAGATTCTTCATTTTATCGAGATACTTCATCATACTTTTCTTCCGGACTTCATAATTATCACTAACTTATCCCACTACCAATTGGGAGCACTGTAAGCTTGGAGTCGATCTACTTTCAGTTCTTTAGCTATTCTCAATCCTGCGATCAGAGCTTCATATTCTGTCTCATTATTTATTACAGAAAATTCAAAATGCAGCACATATTCGACAATAACTCCCTCCAAGTTAACCAAGATTAGCCTAGCACCTATGCCTAAAGCATTGGATTAACCATCCATATACAGCATCCAAAAGCCTTTAGGGAGGTCTGCTCTTTCTTCAGGAGAGCTTGGCTGTAACCATGGAATATTGATTTCATTCTGCTCAAGTTTGATCTCATCCAGAATAGTACATTTCACTATAAAATCTACTAATATTTGAGCCTTGATTGACGAAAAGTTGATGTCAAATTCCATAAGCTCAATTGCCTATTTTGCAATTCTTCTGAAGGCATCTGTTCGATGAAGAACTACCTTGATTGGTTGATTAGTAAGGAGAGTTATAGTATACTCTTGAAAGTAAGGTCGAAGTCTCCGAGCTGCAATCAATAGAGCATAAGTTAGTTTTTCTAATTTAGTGTACCTGATCTTAGCATCCCTTAAGACTTGGCTTATATAGTAGATCGGCCGCTTAACTTTTGCTTCTGCTTTGACTAAGACCATTGCAAGGGCCACTGGAGAGATTGCAAGGTATAAAAATAGTTCTTCTCTAGGTTCAAACTTTGTCAATAGGGAAGGTGAGCTGAGGTAGTTCTTGAGTTCTTCAAATACTTGTTGACATTCGATGGTCCAGTAGAAGTTCTTTGGCTATTTGAGAACTTGAAAGAAGGACATGCATCATTCGATCGACCTTGAGATGAAGCGGTTCAGAGCTTCCATATTTTCTGTTAGGCGCTAAACTTTCTTTATTGATTTTGAGGTAGTGATCTCTTGAATGACTCAAATCTTCTCTGGATTTGCTTCAATTCCATGCCTTGACACCATGAACCCCAAGAACTTCCCTGAAGTCATACCGAAGGTGCACTTGATCGGGTTCAACTTCATCTTGTATCTTCAAAGGGCACTGAAGATCTTTTCAAGGTCGGCTATATGATTTATTGAAGTTCGGCTCTTGGCAAGCATGTCATCTACATAAACCTCCATATTACGGTTGATCTTCTCCTTGAAGATCTTATTCACCAGGTGCTGGTAGGTTGCTCCGATATTTTTGAGCCCAAAAGACATAACCCTATAACAATAGAGACCACGATCAGTAATAAAGGTAGTCTTTTCCTCATCTTTTAGTGCCATCTAGATTTCGTTATAGTCGAAGGAGGCATCCATAAAAGTGAGGAGTTCATGGCCTGAAGTTGCATCCATCAGTTGATCAATTCTGGGTAGGGGGTAGCTATCTTTTGGATAGATCTTGTTCAACCTTTTAAAGTCTATGCACATTCTCCGCCTGCCATTTGTCTTCTTAACAAGGACTACATTGGAGACTCAGTTTGGATAAGAGACTTTTCGAATGAACTCGGCTTTGAGGAGCTTGTCGACTTCTTCCATAATTACCTTCTATCTCTCTAGAGCATAGCCATGCATTTTCTCTTTCACTGACTGATATTTGGGATCGATGGCTAGGCGATGCTCCATAACTTCAGCATCTATTTTAGGTATGTCTACGAAAATCCAAGCAAAGACATCAACATTTCTCTACAGAAAGTGGATGAGCTGCTTTCATACCTTTTCTTTTAGATTGGAGTCGATCTATATTGTGTGTGCTCTTTGTTTCTGTCATTTAAAGGGATTGAGACATGATCTTCCATGGGTTCCTCCTATTTTTTAGTAAGGTCATCCCAGACATCCAGCCCATCAACTAGATAAGGATCTGATTATACGCCTCTTTGTAAAGCAATTGAGTAGTAATGCCTTGCCAGGACTTGATCTTCTTTGACTTCTCCAATCCCGTAACTTATTGAAAACTTTATTTTTAGATAATAAGTCGATACCACCGTCCGAAGTGCATTTATGCTAGATCAGTTGAGAATTTTATTGGAAGCAGATGGAGCTTTCACCACTAGGAAGTCCACTTGAGCCCTGGATTGTCTTGAGTATTGTCCTGCAGTCATAATTAATATTATTATCCCTTCAACTGGCATAGTATCGCCAATGAAGCCTACCAATGAAGAATTTATTGGTCCTAATTAGTTATTAGGTATAAATATTTTAGAAAAAGTATCATAAAATAAGACATCAGTAGAACTTTCATTATCAATAAGAACACGGCATACATTATAGATAGTAATATTTAAAGAAACTACAACTACATCGTTATGGGAGAATTGAATCCCTTATGCATCTTTTTCAGTGAAGGTAATGGGTTCTTCAGTTCTCTGCCTTTTAGCCAGTTCTGTCGATCTACCAATTTCTCCTTGCTGAAGTCTTCTAGAGATGGTGTTGATGATGCCAAGGGGTATTCGATCTCCTTATTGCTCCTCTCTCATTGATGGTTCTGACAGCGGTGGTGTCCTTGGCCAATCTTCTTTAGGCCGGTATCGAAGGAATCGGCCAAGTCAGCCTCACCTGATAAGCTCCTTAATCTTATCTTAGAGCTGGATGTATTCTTCAGTATCATGATCGTGGTCACGATGGTAGAGACAATATTTTTTAGGATTATGCTTGTCAGGATGAGTGCGCATCTTTTCAGATCTCGGTAGTTGCTTCTTGATCTCCATTAATACTCGAATTTTGGGAGTATTGAGGAGGGTGTAGTTATGGGATCTGCTCGAGAGAGAGTTTCGTCGTGCCTTTCTATCAGAACTTCTTTATGGACGAGCTCGGAGAGGGGTTCGGGCTTGTTTGCACTCAGAAGGAGTTTGAAAGCACGATCGAGCTTCACTCGACTTCTCTTCAGCTGCGGACTTGCTAGTTTCTTCCACATGCCGCTCTCCTGCAGTTTCATCATCTTTGACTTTGAAGGCCTCTTCTATCTTGGCATAGCCATCAGCCCGAGCCAACATATCAGCAAAGTTCCTAGGATACTTCTTCTTCAGAAAGAATAGTAGGTCATTCTTCTGAAGACCGTCTTTTAGTGTAGCCATGGTGATGGATTGATCTAGGTTTCGAACTTTCAAGGCAGCGACATTGAAGCGACTGACATAAGCTTGGATAGACTCCCCTTTTTTCTATTTGATATTGATGAGGGAGTCCGAACCCCGCCTTGGGCGTCGGCTGCTTACGAAATAAGCCATAAATTGATAGCTCATTTGGTCAAAGAAGAAGATCGTAACTGACTTAAGAGTCGAGTACCAATTTCTCTCTGCTTCCTTTAGAGTGGATGAAAAAGCTCGGCACAAGATGGCATCGAATGCGCCATGGAGTAGTATCATTATTTGGAAGGCCTCTAGATGGTCGATCGAATCAGCGGTCCCATCATAGCTCTCAAATTGAGGAAGCTTGAAGTTTGGCAGGACGAGCTCTTGTATGATTTGCTAGAAGAAAGAAGGGTCAGTACAGATATCATCGCCATGGGTGGGAGGAGCCTAGTGCAGTTTCTCAATCTGTCAGTTCATTTTCTAGAGCTTTTGATCTAGAAGATCCTCTTGATCATGAATCTTCAGTGTCTTTTGACAGAGCAGAGGCAGAAATCCTCTGGGGGTGGAGTCGTGATTAAAGCAAGGACTCTCCATCCTCTACTTTTTCTTTTCAGGGGTCACCGAATGACTAGCCCAGGTGGGTCGCCCAATCATCGAGTTCTAGTGCTTTGGTGAGGCCCCCTCATACCGAACTGATGCCAAATGCTATTGCATAGCTTGTACTGCTTCTGTGAGGCCTCTAACCTACTGGACCAGTAGGTTGAACTGCTTTATGTCCACCATTGCCACTGGTGGAGGAGTCTGTGGTGCTAGAGATAGAGCCAAAGTAGGTAGATCTGGATGGAATCTGATTGCAAAGATAGCAGATCACCTCACTAATGCCTTCTTAGGAGGCATCCCATAGACATTATTGAAGAAGAAGAAGAAGGAGATGTTGAGATGAAATTCCACCGAGCACTCCTTTAAGAACAAGGGATCAAGAATCCTTTCTCTAGCATCAATTTTGTTGGTGCAAAAAATTACAGACGCCAAAATTAGCTAGAGTTGAGGAAGATGAGATCGCTGTCAAGACCTATAAAATAAGTCCAAACCAAAGGTGGGGTGGCTCCGATAGGATCCTCCGATGGTCAAGTCAGTTTTCTGTCAATAGAAATGAAGTGCTCAGAAAAATTGAAGCAGAATTTTGAGCTTAGAAAAAAATATATCTGGAGGATCCCTTTTATAGGCGGAGCTCATAACAAACTGATAGTGACAGTCGTAACTATCTGATAGTGGATCATTCGAGACCATGTGAAGTTTGTTATGGAAGGTGGTGTCCATTGTCGCGACATGCTAGTCTATTGGAGATTAATGACTGAAGTTCGGATGGAGCATCTATCAGTAGTAAAGGACTTTACATTATAATAGTTCTAGAAAAATTTAGACTTCTTCGAGATCGTCTGCATGTAGATTGACTCGCACCGAGCTAGGGGTTGAATTTACATAGATGACAGGGTCCTTCTGGGCGACCACAGAGAGTTTGACTGGAAGGAGCTCTTCTTGATGATTAGAAGGAGTTTGATCGGAAGGAGTCCTGTAGGTGACTGCAAGAAGTTTGACATAAAAAAGTTCTTCTTAGCTACTGGAGGGAGCCCGTGGGCGACTGTAAGGGGTTCGGCTGGAAGGAGCCTTATGAACGACTGCAAGAAGTTCTGCTGGAAGGAGCCCTATGTATGACTGCAAGGAGTTTGGCCAGAAGGAGCCCTATGGGCGACTTGAGAGAGTTCGATCGAGAGTTTCGAGGTGGCTTGCAAGTGGCTAATTTGAAGATGAGGTCCTTTTGTTAGCTTTGTCCTGCATGCACGAGATTTCAAATATCATGAAGTCAAGATCTGCTACCCTCCATAGGGCATAGAAGTTTGTCTAGGAAGAAGCTCTATCAATCTATGGCTCTTGTCGTGAGATCCAATCTGTAATGAAGAAATTTGGCCTGAGGAGGATTTGGTTAGATGGGGATTCCACTAGCTTCAAGGTCGATCAAGCTAGGTTATGTAGAAATTGAATGTTTAGCCAGTTGCTTAAACGATTTTCCTCACTATTCAAGTTCATCAAAAAAAAAGCTCGACCGGAGTCAGCCACTAATAATGAAGGAACTCAGCTACTTTCATGGTTAGCCACCAAACTCGTCTGGGCGAGGTCTGCAATGTGTTACGGGCTCTGAAGTTTACTCATGCAGTCTAGAAGATCGATCAGCGGGTTAAAAATTGGCTATCATGAGACCGCCTTGGGACCAGATGCTAGGCCAAATTTCAGCAGGAGCGGGTTTAACCCCAACACCTTGTAATGCAGGGACATCATTCTCAATTAAGAGAATATCATCCACATACAATACTAGAAATACTACTGCTGGATCATTAGCCCATTTATATATACAGGGCTCTTCTTCGTTCTTAATGAAGCCATATGTCTTGATCATCCTATCAAAATGTATGTTCCAACTCTGAGATGCCTGCTTCAGTCCATAAATGGACCTTTGAAGCTTGCACATCTTAGACTCATCTGTGGATGTGAAACCTTCAGGTTGTATCATGTACACTTCTTCAGCCAGCTCTTCATTTAGGAAAGCTGTTTTTACATCCATCTGTTAGATTTTATAGTCTAGATGCATAGCTATCGCAAGCATGATCCGAATGGACTTGAGTATTGCTATAGAAAAGAACATCTCATCATAGTCTATACCATAACATTGATGATATTTCTTGGCAACCAGACGAATTTTATAGGTCTCCATTTTTTCGTCTACGTACCTTTTTTTTTTTCAAGACCCACTTACATCCTATGAATTTTATCCCTTCAGGTGGGTCAACTAATGTCCATACATTATTAACCTTTATGGACTCCATTTCAGATTTCATGACCTCAAGCCATTTTACAAAATCGGATCTCTGCATTGCATCCATATAGATGATTGAATCCTCATCATTTTCATTGAGTTCGATAGGATCACCATCCCGAACCAAGAAATTGTAGTATCTGTCCAGTTGACATGGTACTCTACCAGATCATCTTAAGGATGCAGGTTCACTAGGCTTCGGATATGATCAAATCAAATTTAGTACTGGTTCAGCTATTTGTATCAATTTTTCTACCTGCCGAACTTCCTCAAGCTCGATCTTAGTGGCATTAGTCCTTTCACCAAAAAATTTCTTTTATAAAAAGATAGTCTTAAGATCGACAAATACTTTTTGCTCATCAGCAAGGTAGAAGTAATATCCTTTGCTCTTTTTTGGATATCCAATTAAATTATACTTCTCAGACCTAGGTCTAAGCTTGTCTGTTACTAAATGTTTGACATAAGCCGAACACCTTCAAATCCTAAGGTGCGAGAGTATTGGCTTATGTCCTGTCCACATCTCATATGGCATTTTAGAAATAGACTTACTTAGAATCATATTCAGAATATAACAAGCTAACTCGAGCGCATATCTTCATAGGAAGATAGGCAGATCGGCAAATCTCATCATGGATTGAATCATGTCCAACAGGATCCGATTCCTCCTTTCAGATACACCATTATATTATAGTATTTTAGATGGAGTTCATTGGAAGAGAATTCCATTCTCTCTAAGATATGTTAGAAATTTATTGAAAAGATACTCACCCCCTCAGTCAGACCGAAGAATTTTAATACTCTTTTTAGTTTACTTTTTTACCTCATTACAAAATAGTTTGAATATTTCAAATGACTCCGGCTTATGCTTCATTAAATAGACATACCCATACCTCGATAAGTTGTCCGTGAAGGTTATGAAGTAGAAATATCCAGCTCCAACACTTGTGCTCATGGATCCACATACATCAGTATGTACTAGAACCAAGAGTTCACTAGCTCGTTCATCCTTTCCAATAAAAGTTGACTTGGTCATCTTTCCAAAAAGATAGGACTCATAGGTCGAAAGTGATTTACAATCACTAACCTCAAGAATTCTTTCTTGAGCCAACATGTTTATTCTATTCTTATTAATATGACCTAGTCTATAGTCCCAAAGGTAGACATCTGACACATCGTCTAATCTAGGGCATTTATTAAAGGACTGGACTATATTAACAGGCTGTGATAATAGATAAATTTCATTATTCAATTATCCAATACAAACTATAACGTAATTCAAAATGATATTAAAAAAAATTATTTTTATTAAAAATTGACAACTGTTCTTGGCCAAAAGGCCTACAAAAATTACATTCAATAAAAAACTTGGACAAAAGTGGCAATCACTAAGAATAACTCTATGAGAATTGATTATAAGATTCATGATTTCAAAAGCTAGAACTGAAACTTATCTTCCATCTCCAACATTCAGGAATCTCTCATCTTCACCAAATCTCCTACTGACTTGGAAATTCTGCATCGAATTATAAATATGATAAGGGCTTTCGGTATCCAATACCCAAGCAGTAGTATCATAAATTGAGAAGTTACAAGATATTATCATATAATTACCTTATCTAGCAACTACTTGCTTCCTCCTTGGCTTGTTCGAATCTAAAAAAGTAATGTATTGAGGATAGTTCCTCTTTCAATGCCCTCGCTTCTTGTAAAAGAAGCACTCCACCTGGCTCTGATCGAGCTTGTGCTTCTTGGTCTGACCCTATGCAGACATCCCAACATGCAGCTGCACTTTTTTATTATTCTTTTTCTTGTTCTTTTTTTCTTTTTTAAAGGATCGACCAGAAGAAGATCCTCTTACTATATTCACCGACTCTTTTTGGAGCTGGTGATCCTTTTCAAAGTTCTACAGTAATCCTAATAAGCCATGGTAGTTCACTGTAGGCTTTATCATTCTGAAATGAGTAAGAAATGGGAGGAAGGACTTGGACAATGAATTTAGGATCGCATCCTTTCTAAGCTGCTCATGCAGGAAAAAGCCTAGCTTATTTAGGTGTTCAATCATCTCAATCATCTATAATACATGATCGATGACTGACGTCTCATCCCTCATTCGAGTGTTGAAAATGGCACAACTAGTCTTATGCCTTTCAACGTCGTCAGGCATACCAAAGGAGTCATTCAACATTTGAAGCATCTTCTCAGGCTGGGCATTCTCGAACCTGTGGCTAAACTCATTATTCATTACTGCCAGCATTATGCACCGAATGGTAGTGTAGTCATTAAGCCACTTCTAATAAGTGTCTCTCACTGCTCTAATAGTGTTTGGGACTAGCTCCTCAGATACCAGATCAGTCAATATATATATAATCCATTCATGCTCCAGGATGATTTTCATCTTTTGATACCAACTATCGAAGTTAGGTCCCATATGTTTGTCATTGTCTAACAATGACCAGAGCGATAGGATAGTGGCCATTTCTGCACAATAAAGAAAAACCAAAAATCTAATTAGTATATGAATTATTTACTCTAAAGACTTGAACTTTAGTTTAAAGATTCTTTCACTATTTTTATATACAAATTGGTAGCCTCTACCTCCAATCTGAGGAATTACTCTAATTTCTTAGTAGATACTAGAATCCACATAGATTACACATGAGCCCAACTTTGATTGGTCAATCCATGTGCATCTATGGATAGGTTCATAATCAATTATTTTTCTAAACAACTCTAGTACTTTTAATTTTATTTCAAAAATTTAATCAGTAGGCTTTGGCCTCCACTGAAAAGATTCAGTTAGGTCCAATCATTAACGTGATCATATTTGATGCATCTGACCAACAAATGATCATTCCCTACTTTGGCCGGCCAACCTGACCACCATTAGAAAGACACGACCAAATTATCATATTATGAATGAAAATTTTATTAGTCAATAAGCACTAGATCTTTGGACCTTTAATGATTATTAAACTAATGGATCCATTATCACTCAACTTAATAGGAGGCTATGACTTAGTTATCACCATAACTTTATCATTTTAAGGACCTAATAATTTTAGAAAATTTTATTAATCAATTTTAAAAAGAATTAACCAGCTAATTTGGATCCTACCACTGACTTCACTAAGTCAAATCAATAAGAATCTAATTAAAATCGGTATTAGGAGCACGTAAATTAGTCAAACTAATTTACCTAATTGACATGGATAAGTCCAAATCACTAAGTGGTCTAATCAAAATCTAATTCACTAGGATGGCTAGGTAAGTGAGATCAGTGGAAGAGATATATCATTAACTTATCAAAGATTGAATCAGTGTGAGTAGCTCTTAATTAAAAATTATTGGTCAGACTTATCTTAGACACCATCCGATTCATTAGTTTCAATTTGACCAACCTAGCAATTTTAGGTTCGACCACATAGCCACGAATCAAGTCCATTTGGTCCTCATTAAAGGCATGGACTTGAGCAACTACAACTATTGTAATTTGATCTAAAGAGTTCTTAATCTAATCTAAATCAATATTTGGTTAGATTTGATCAATTACTCTAATTTAGTTTATTCTTTAACTAACCTTACGTCTAACCCAATTAATGGATCTAATTTGACTAATCCGATAATCCACATTTTATGATCAATGATTTAGGATCTTTAATTCATAATTCTAGATTCTAATTCATCATACTTAATTCTTAATTAAGTCTTAGGCTGAGGATTGGGGTTCAGCATTTCAAAAATATTTTTTAAAATTTTTGAAAGATTCTTTACATTCTAGCATTGTTTCACTAAATAGGTCGACTCATTTAAAAAATGGATCAGCTTATTTCATAAACAAGCACTAGATGTAAGTTTGATCATATAAAATCAGCCAATAAGGACCTTCAACTTGAAGAAAAAATCTTATTTTTTGGGTCAGGTTCGTTAAGATCTGATTTGATCAAGAGGGATATTTTAAAAAATTTTCTCTTAGATCCAAATTAGATCTGAGACTCTTCAGATTTGATTTTATCAATCTAATAAAATAAAAATAAAAATAAAATAAATTAAATTAAATTTAATTATACCTTGTTATGGGTAATCCTATTATCCTATGATGATTCCGATGTTTGTTTGAGGTTTTAGATGTAGTCATGCAAGCATCTGACCTCTACCGATATCCACTCAGACAGGATCTGAAGATATTCTTCTTCTTAATCTATATTCCAAATATTAGATCTGGATCTAATCTTGAAGATCTTCAAAACACCTTTTGAAAATCGGATGTTGTCTCTTGCAGCAGTGCTACCTTCTTCTTTCTTGTCGCCTTTCTCTTGCTTGGATCGCACCAAACCCGAGCCCAAAGCTTCTTGGGCATGGAGAGAAGAGAGAGGATCTAAAGATGACATGGAGAGGGAGGAAGAGAAGCCTTGTGGCATGGGCAAAAGGTAGAGGATCTGAATCCTAGGTGCAGATAGAATTTATATAGATCCTGCTGCACCATGCAATGCCACATCATCCCGGTTAATCATGGCTCTTTGTGCAATCAGATCTAAATTTGATTAGTGGGATGACATCATCTGATCCAATCAAATTAGAGTTTCTTACAAATCTCCTTAGGTGGCGCCAAGACTGATCAAAGATGACTCTTTGGCACCACCTAAGTTGAATGCATGAAGCAACTGGAGTCCCATCTGTATGAGACACCAATTCTTATCCACTTTGGATGCATGCCTCCCTAGGCATGCACCCCTTGCCTTTCTACTATTTAGCAGGTGGACAAGGATCAAAGCTCTCTCCTATGGGTGCATAACACATGGACAGATGTCTAAGTGTTAAAGGTCAACATTTGATCAAAGTCCAAAGATAAGATTTAGCAGATGACGAAAAATGATAGATGTTATCTTAAATTTATCTTATAAATTAAGACAATCCTTTTCTGATCTGGACAAGCTTCAGTCAGATCAAGTAAAGGTTTTTGAGTGAGTCCAAACATATTTGGCTCAGTCGAGACAACTCTTAATGATTGTTGAAGGAGAACATTAGACTCAATCATGTGCTAGCACGATTTTCTTGAACCTAATTGAATACTATTCAAATCAATTGAACTGAGTTAGTCCAATTGATGATATCTAGATTCAAACTCTTATTTATGTGATCCAATTAGATTCAGTTCCATATGGTAATGGGATATGTCATGATCTCTATCATTGACATCATCGAAACACCTTCCGATGGATCAAAACTTTTCTAATTCAGACAACTAGTATGATCGATCATTCAAATCATTCTAATTGCTCCCAAATACCAGTGACACCTAGCAGCATATGGTGGCAATCCATCAGAATTGAAAATGAACCTCTCGGTGCAGTTATCTATGTGATTAAGTTCTTCCATCTTGAGTCTCGATCGGATTAGAGTTAAGGTGATCTCGTTAAACCTTAATTTTCGACATATAAATTAATCATTCAATTCAAGTCCAATGTGAAAATCCTAATAGAAACTCTTTCTATTATTTCACTCTGCTATAGCCATGGGCTTATGGACTTGATTCTCATGATCATCATAGGACTGCTCCTCATCTATCGAGGTAGATAGATCTTCTATTGGTGCAATCCAATTCCTACAATGAACATGCTATAACCAACATACACCTCAGGATTCTGAATGACTAGGAGATCGAGTTATAGTATAGTCAAACTATAACACCCTCAAGATGAACTGTCGATGCACCTCAGGTCAAAGAATCGGACACACCACTATAGCTTCGAGCCAGTCTTTGATGAAAAGATAGACTTTCTGATGATTACTCGAGGTGGTCATGCTCAGTGCTCTCATTCTCTAATGAGTACTTGTACTCTCACTTCGGTGTCTCTACAGCATAGACTCAATACTCATCCATCCTAAAGAAGCGATCGTACACCAATCTTCCGGATCAATCATCATTCTCATGATGATCCTATGGTCGGAAGTATTTTATGAGTTAATAATAAAAATTCATATCTTAAATTTTTAACTCTTAAAAATATGAACTATCATTACCATTAACTCAAGGAATGTATCACAGACACTTTCAAATATACACTATGATAGAAAATAATCTATTTTATTATTTATAGTCAAAATTATAATTTTGTCCTTAGATGTGTATTACAAGTATTGGCCAATTCTGGCTTCTAGGGCACATATACCTAACAAACTCCCACTTGACCTAAAATCCATTGGCTACAAATCTAAGTACCATCTTCTTAAGGTGGGTTTCAATCTTCTACTGGCCCAACCACTTTATGAGTGGGTCTATCGTATTATCTGTGGAGTTGACTCTCTTGACCTCGATATAATTCTTCTTGAGGTAATCGTAGATGAGGTGGTATCGCCGCTTGATATGCTTGGATTTTTGATAAGACCTCGGCTCCTTAGCAAAAATTATGGTGCCATTATTATCGCAGTACAGAGAAATGGCATCACTCCAATTTCTATGATGAATTTTTTGTACCAGAATGCCTTCTTCGCAGCTTCTGACGCAGCGATGTATTCTCCTTCCATGGTGGAATCTACTATCACTATTTGCTTGAAACTTTTTCAACTGACAGCACCACCATTACAAACAAACAGACTCCCAGATGTCAAGTTTCAATCATCTATGTCGGACATAAAATTTAAGTCTGTATACTCTTAAACTTGGAGTTCTCCATTACCAAAAATCAACAACATATCCTTAGTTCTTCTCAAGTACTTAAGGATACATTTCACAGAAGTCCAGTGTTCTTCATCTGAATTTGACTGATATCTGCTTGTGATACTCACAGCATGGGCTATATCAGATCGTATACATAACATAGCATACATAAGGCTTCCTATTGCTGAAGCATAAGGGATCTTGCTTATGCATTCTATCTCTTCAGGTGTGCTAGGGCACATCTTCTTAGAGAGATGAATGCGATATTTGAAGGATACCAAACTTCTCTTGGAGTTTTCTATGCTAAACCTCTTTAGCACTTCCTCTATGTATATCTTCTATGAAAGACCTAGCATCCTATTCGATCTATCTCTATAGACCTTAATTCCTAGAATGAAGGATGCTTCTCCTAGGTCTTTCATGGAGAATTCTTTAGATAACCATATTTTAACTATGGTCAACACGAAAATATCATTTTCAATAAGGAGGATATCATCTACGTACAGTACGAGGAAGATAATAGCACTCTCACTGATCTTTTTGAAGACACATGGTTCCTCTTCATTTTTGATGAAACTAAATAATTTGATCACATCATTAAATCGAGTATTTCAGCTCTGAGATGCTTGCTTAAGTCCATATATGGATCTTTGCAGCTTGCATATTTTGTGATCAGCATCGCTGAATGTAAAACCTAGCGGATGTTCCATATAGATATCTTCCTCAAGGTATCCATTTAAGAATACCGTTTTCACGTCCATTTACCATATTTCATAATCAAAATAGACTACAATAGCAAATAATGTGCCGATGGACTTTAGCATAGCTATCGATGAAAAGATATCCTGATAGTCAATGCCTTCGTACTGACTATACTCTTTTGCTACTAATCTAGCTTTGAATGTCTCCACATTCTCATCTGCACCAATCTTTCTCTTGTAGATCCATTTATATCCAATAGGTACTATACTTTCTGGTGGATCTACTAAGATCCATACTTAGTTTGAGTGCATTGAGTCAATTTCTGACTTCATCGTCTCTAACCATTTCTTGAAAGCGATATCTGATATCACCTCATCATAGGTTTTGGGATCATCACCATGAACCCCATTACCTACGAGAAATATTTTCTCTGCTTTCTCTGAGATAGTACTTAAGTACCTCTCAGAAAGACGAAAAATTCTTTTCGATCTACGAGGTGGAGGAGATAGTGATTGTATTGGCTCAACTTGATTTGGTTCCATAGGGTCCTTAGCTCGTTGCTTTTGTGAGATTTTCTCCTCGAGCTTGATCTGCTTTCCAATGCCGCTATCTTGAATAAACTATTTTTCAAGAAAGATGGCATGCTGACTCACAATCATATTGTGATCTTCTGAAATGTAGAAATAATATCTTAATGACTCTTTAGGATATCCTATAAATTGAGCTCTAAAGGACCTAAAATCTAACTTGTCTGCTTGTTATCTTTTGACATGAGCTAGACAACCCCAAATTCTGAGATGACTCAGACTTGATTTCTTACTATGTCATATCTCATACGATGTGGTAGGAACAATTTTAGAGGAAATCCTATTCAGTAAATATATTGCAGTTAACAAACTATGTCTCCAAAAAAAATCAGAAAGGTTTGTGAAGCTCATCATGGATCGGACCATATCTAATGGGATCCGGTTCCTCCATTCTAAAACTCCATTGAGTTGAGGTATTCCAAGTGGAGTTTATTGAGAGATTATGCCATTTTGCTTGAGATAGTCAAGAAATTCTCAATTAAGGTATTCACCTTCTCGATCTGATCAAAGAATCTTAATGGATTTTCTAGTTTGCTTTTCTACTTCATATCTGAATTTCTTAAACTTTTCAAAAGCTTCAGACTTGTGTCTCATAAGATACACGTACCCATATCGAGATAAATCATCGGTAAAGATTATGAAGTAGATAAAGTTATCTCTAGCTGGTACATCAAATGGACTGCACACATCAGTATGTACTAGGACAAGTAGATCTATGGCCCTTCCCCATGTCCTACAAAAAAAAGCTTAGTCATTTTGCCATGAAGACATGATTCACAAATTGGATATGACTCGGAAGTCAATGGATTTAGTAGCTCAATTTTCTCCAATTTGTTAATCCTATCTTCTGCTATATGACCTAGCCTTAGGTGCCATAGATACCTATCGTTTGAACTATCCTTGGGTCATTTTACAGCATTCATATTTTGCTCGATATTAAAGATAGATACATCAATATGTAACTGATAGAGACCGTTAATAAGGAAACCACTTACAATTTTATTTCTTTCATAAAGAATATTACAATGGTCCTTAAGAAAATTAATTACATAGCCTTCTTGTGCTAAACATAAAACAGAAATCAAATTTCTACTTACAGAAGGCACATAATAACAATCCCTAAGTACTAAATCTAAGTCAGATGGTAGTCGAAGATGGTAGGTTTCCACGATCGTGGCAGCAACTCTTGCTCCATTTTCGACGCATAGGATCATCTCACCATCCCTCAGCCTCTTGCTATCCTCAAGATTCTACATGAAAGTGCACAAATGAACACTAGAATCAGAATCAAGCATCCAACTGGATGCAGAAAAAACTGTAAGATTAGATTCAATAACGGGCATACGTCCAGAAGGATCTATTTCCTTCTTATTCTTTAAGATGGTCAGGTATATAGGATAGTTTCACTTTTAATGGTCGTCAGTATTATAATACTTTTCTTTGTTAGTGGCCTTCTTCTTCAACTGTCTTTATTTTCTTTCCATCTTCTATCTTCTATCTTTTCACAGACTTCTTCTTCTTTTCAAAAGACTTTCTCTTGGAAGAAGTTTATTCCATAGTAAGTACTAAGCCTTTAGAACTTTTCATAGAAAGCTCAACAATAACCAGTATGTTCATAAGCTCGATCAGAGTACTCTGAAGTTTATGCATATGATAGTTTATGATGAACTGCCCATACGCATCAGTCAAGGATTATAGAATTATATTATTCTATAAATCCTAGTCTAACTTCACTCTGAGCTTCTCAAGCTCTTCCAAGTCCTTGATCATCATCAGACAATGATCTTGGATTGACTGTCCATCATATATTTTAGCCTTAAACAGTCGTTTAGTGATATGATATTTGGCTGCACGACTCTATTCACCAAACAACTCTTGTAGGTGAGCTAACATTTGGTGGACAATCTTGATATCTTCATGTTGGCACTGAAGCTCATCAGACATTGAGCCCAATATTTAGTATCTGATCTTGTTATCTTCATCCATCCATTTATTAAGAGACACTCTCTATTCAATAGACGAATGGACTGGTAAGGTGGAAGGATCCTGGTCCAATACATGAGTTAACTTCTCAGAATCCAAAATGATTTTGAAGTTCTGAAGCCAATTCTTGTAATTAGATCCGATCAATCTATGGATGTCCAGGATATGGGCTAGTGGGTTGGATGCAGATATTTTTCTTTTTCTGTAGAGAGTCAAAGTTTCTAGTTAGATTTTATAATTAGGACTTGAATAATTTATTTAAAAATTTAAATTTTAAATAAATTAGCTTTCACTATTTTCTCATATTCCTACACTTCCTCTGTAAAGATACGAAAATCTCCACGATTAATGATTTCTAGTGAGTGGTGCAGTCCCACCAACTGACTCATCACCTTACCTAACAGTTATTAGTGATGGATTAGCCAATGAGTGAACAACTCTTATCCAATGATTCTTTAATCATGGTGCACCTAGGCTTGATCTCTAATTCATGAATCTCATCATGTCCAAAATATTGATCCACTTCTTAGTTAAGTCAGACCCATCATTTGCGCAGATTAGATTCCTAATTGGGTCTCTCACCGCATCCAAAATATTGAGTCCAATCTTTTTTTCAGTCCATAGCATCCAATGTTTAATAGACATGGTTGCATCTTTTTGATGCAACTGAACCACTGTAACCAGCCGAGAATAATCAACCCTGAAAAGAGCCCGCACATCTACAATGGTGGAAGATCTTAGACTTAATCTTTTCTTAGAGAGATTTGATTTAGGTCTCTTTAAACTTGACTTGACATAGTCATAACCATTATGACTAACCTAGTGGCATGGGTTAGCTTGGATTATTAGCCACCTCAGATCAGGACTGAGCCGACAAATATGATCAGATAAGTGAGATCGGTGAAAAAGATGTGTCATTAACTTGACAAGAATGCATTCGAGTCGAATAGCTTTCAATTAAAAATCAGTCGATCGTATCTACCAAACTTACCTTAGACATCAAATTATTAAGTCAGAACCAATTAGATTAGCCTATAATCCAGATTCTAACCACTGAGCTTGATTAGGTCTTAACTTGATCGATCACTCATGTGACTCGACCTTGACCCAAACTTAATCCTATTAGGCTGATCAATTTAAGTACTCTTGATCCCATCTAACCAACTCTTGATTTAATTTGATCAACTGCTAGATCTAATTAAGCTACCCAAGTTCGAACTCAATTTTATGAATATATCTTAGATCTGAAAATTTTTAATTTTAGATCTAATATATTTCATAATCTTAATTTTTAATTAAGTTTAGGATTCATAAATAAAATATGTAAATAAAATTCTAGGATTTCAGGATCTAGGATTTTGCAAAAAATAAATTTTTGATTTCTAATTAAGGACGAACGCACAGCACTCCTATATATCATAAGAACATCCTATCGAATAGGAAAAGAGGATGTTTAAATCCTACTTCATTTTTATGATCGGACGGCTAAGGAGAATGCCTTAATTAAAAATATGATGAATCTACAAAACTAGTTAGATCTGCATATATATCACATATATAAAATTGATCTAACTTAAAAACATATTTTACATACATCTTATATATCATATCATGCATATTTTCAAATCTAAATTATCTTATAAATATTTAAAAAATAAAATTTAAATTTAATCATATCAAATTAAATTTATTCAAGACAACTTTATAGAACTATTCTACAACTAGTCTAAATATGCATCTATCATATCTCATATGAACAAAATTAAATAAATTTATTATATATTTTTTAAATTTAATTATAATATTTATAATATTAAAAAATAATAAATAAATAGATCTAAAATTATAATTAATTAAATTAAAACTATGATCATCTAGACTACACATAGAATAATTCTATTTCTAGTCTAGTCATGCATCTCATACATCTTAGATCTAGATTATTTAATTTTTAATTTTAGATCTAATTATATCTAATATAATATCTAAAATCATCTAATTATTAGATTAAAATTATATTAAAATTAGATCTAAATAATTATGGAATCTGGCTCTGATACCAATTGAAGGAAAAACCTTATTTTCCGAATCAGGTTCGTTCAGATCTGATTTGATCAAGAGAAATATTTCAAAAAAAAAAATTTTAGATCCAAATTAGATCTAAGACTCTTCAGATCTAATTTTATTAATTTAATAAAATAAAAATAAAAATAAATTAAATTAAATCTAATTTAATTATATCTTGTTATGGATAATCCTTTTATCCTATGATGATCTCGATGTTTGTTTGAGGTTCTAGATGTAGCCACGCAAGCATCTGGCCTTACCGATATCCACTCAAATAGGATCTGGAGATTTTTTTCTTCTTAATCTATACTCTAAAGATTAGATCTAGATCTGATCTTGAAGGTCTTCAAAACATCTTTTGAAGATCGGGTGTTGTCTCTTGCAATAGTGCTACCTTCTTCTTTCTTGTCATCTTTTTTTTGCTTGGATCACACCAAACTCGAGCCCAAAGCTTCTTGAGCGTGGAGAGGAGAGAGAGGATCTAAAGATGGCATGGAGAGGAAGGGTGAGAAGTCTTGTGGCTTGGGCAAAAGATAGAGGATCTGAATCCTAGGTGCAGATAGGATTTATATAGATCCTACTACGCCATGTAGTGCCACATCATTTCGATCAATCACGACTCTTTGTGCAATCAGATCTAAATTTGATTGGTGGAATGACATCATCTAATCCAATCAAATTAGAGTTCCTCACAAACCTCCTTAGGTGGCACCAAGACTGGTCAAAGATGACTCTTTAGCACCACCCAAGTTGAATGCATGAAGCAACTAGAGTCCCATCTATATGGGACTCCAATCCTTATCCACTTTGGGCGCACACCTCCCTAGGCATGCACCCCATGCCTTTCTACTATTTAGTAGGTGGACAAGGGTCAGAGCTCTCTCCTATGGGTGCATGATACTTGGGCAGATGTCTAAGTGTCAAAGGTCAATATTTGACCAAAGTCCAAAGATAAGATTTAGCAGGTGATGAAAAATGATAGGTGTTGTCTTAAATTTATCTTATAAATTAAGATAACCCTTTTTTGATCTGGACAAGCTTCAATCAGATCAGGTAAAGATTTTTGAGTGAGTCCAAACATATTTGGCTTAGTCGAGACAACTCTTAATGATTGTTGAAGGAGAACATTAGGCTCAATCGTATGCTAGCACGATTTTCTTGAACCTAATTGAATCTTATTCAAATCAATTGAACTAGGTTAGTCTAATTGATAATATCCAAATCTAAATTCTTGTTTGTGTGATCCAGTTAGGTTCAGTTTCGTATGGTAATGGGATATGTCATGATCTCTATCATCGACATCATCGAAATACCTTCCAATGGATCAGAACTTTTCTGATTTAGATAACTAGTATGATCGATCATCCAAATCATTCTAATTGCTCTCAAAATCTACCAGTGACACCTAGCAGTATATGGTGGCAATCCATCAGAACTAAAAATGAATCTTTCAGTGTAGTTACTCTTGAAAATATGAACTATCATTACCATTAACTCAAGGAATGTATCGCAGACACTTTCAAATACACACTATGATTGAAAATAACTCATTTTATTATTTATAGTCAAAATTATAATTTTGCCCTTAGATGTGTATTACAAGTGTTAGCCAATTCTGGCTTCTAAGGCACACATATGTAACACAACCAACTTCTTAGTTAGGCTGGCTTGGATCCCATCTGAGCGGGCCCGAGCAGAAGTTGAGTTGGCTTGGTTCTTAAGATAGCCAGCTTGGGCAGAAGGCCCGAAGGCAAATTAAAATCAAGCCAGCCTGATTTCTAATCGAGCTGATTGGAGCATCAATCTAGAAACCATATCATGGTTGTCATGCTGGTCGAGCTGGCTCGATTTTTGAGAGAGCCGGCTCGATCGATGAACAGAACCTTCCTAAGATCCTGTAGGTTTAATCTAAATCATGTACATTATATAAAAAATCATGAAACTATTTAGATCTAATCTAAATATTAATTCATGATAAAAATTTAGATTAAATTCAATCTAACATATCATAAAAATTCATTAGATCTCATCTAAAATTTTTATAATCAATGTTATAAATCGCAACTCACCATGACAATCTTTCCATTATAAGAAATAAACCTTACAGCAGAACAACTTACAGTCCATGCGATCATCGTTTTTATCTTTCAGATCAGATTATCATTTAGATCTAATCTAAAAATAATCCAAACATGCATATATAATATATCAAAGAACCTGCTCTGATACCATTTGAAGGACGGCATGCAGGGTTACTAGCTCTACTTTCAAAAACTTTTTTTGAAAAATATATGTAGTAAAAATTATTATTAATTAAATTGATAACAAAAACTATAGATCTAATCTAAAAATCTTATGTAATCAGGATCTAACGCATTATACATGCATACATATCTAAAAATAAAAATAGCAACTACAGTCAAACTATTTTTACTGCTCTACGTGTTCAGAACACGTTATCTTTTTATGGATAGATGAACTTCGCAATCTGATCTCCTCGATATAGATCTAATCACTGTGATGTAGTCATACAAGCATTTAGCCTCCATGGATAATCCACATGAGATCCTGATCTCGATCAACTCCTCTCGAGTGCTAGCTCGTATAGAAGTCGATCTTTATTGGCTGATGTAGATCAAACTCTTTTGATTTTCTTCATGAGATCTTCGGATGCTCTGGATCCTGATGAACATAGAAGAGATGAAGAGAAGGCCTTCCATCAATTTTTGTGAAGTCACAACCCTCGTAGCTCACAACCTAGAATCCCAAATCCTTGGTATAGATCCTAGGATATGCACTTACCCAAAACCCTTGTGCTAGGCTTTTTTCTCTTTTGAATTCTTTCACACATGCAGAGAAGAGACTTTCTCTTCTCTCATCTCTCTTTTGATGTTCCTCTCTTATCTATGTTCGCACATCCATAAAATCAAGTATTTTATAGATGCGCACAAACATGAGAGGCATGAGGGAGTGGTTTAGATCAAGTGGTTATCCACTCAAATTTAAATCCCATTCGAATTCAATTGGTAATCAGATAAAATCAATCCATAAGGCACGTGAGAAGGAAGAATGCACACTCTCCCTTACATGAAAAAAACTCATGAGAAACATCTTTCTCATGGAGATAGGATGGCACAAATCAAAGGATGATGTGGCACATGGGAAGACTAGTCAAATTAGTCTTATGTTTGCCATCCAATTGAACCAATTCAATCCAAATTGGTTAGGCCCAATTAGACTAGATTAAATTTAACTTATTTAGACATAATTAGGCTTAGTTAAATCCTAATCAAATAAAAAATTAATCAAGCCCAATTGCTGATCAAATCAGAGATCAAACCTTCTTGGTTATTAGGTCATCTTATAACATAATCTAGTCAAATCCAATTGAATTCAATTCAATTAGACTTGATCCAAAAATAATTTTTTAATCAAATTGAGTTAATTAGCGATTAAATCACCAATTAATCTTTCATAAATCAGCCATTAGATCGAGTAGGAATCTCTAGTATGTGATCCCGTAGGTTCGAACCTAGGTCGGTAGCATAGGAATTAATTTTTTATACTAATCAAAGTGACTATCTAGCAATGGTACTCGATAATTGGATAGAGTAAATGGTACAATCATAATATTCAAAATCTACGTGAATATGGTTACTGATAGGAGCACGATGTTGTCATTAAGACACCATGTTTATCAGTTTAATCCGACTTCTTAAAATTATTAAAAATGTGTAGATAGTAGTGAGTCGGGTCGAATCCACAGGGAAGGTAGTATTTTTAGATTTGAAATCTTTAATTTTTTTGAGAAGAAAAAGAAAATGATTTGAATTTTGAAATAAAAACTGAAGTTGGAAGATTGAAAATAAAAATTAAAAGGTGCAGAAATTTAAATTTGGTATGAAGATCTATTAGTTAGATCTTAGCATTTACTTACAATAAAATAAAAAGTAATAATTAAAGTACAAAAATTAAATTATAATAAAAATAAAAAGTAAGAAATTAAAATACAAAAAAATAAAATTTTTATTAATTAAAATTTTAGAATTTAAATATATAAAATTTAAAAAGAAAAGAAAATAAAATAAAATGGCCTGATCTCTGATCTTGGATCGGCATTGGCAGAAAGATGGTGTAGAAGCTCGACTCTTCTTCTCGACATCCGTTGCTTCAAAGCAGCCTTTAACCCATAGCCTGGCTTTGCTTCTGTACCAAAGCTTCACCTTAATCGGAGATATTGATTTCTAGAGGCCTAGGATCCTTTTTATAGTGCTAGGAGGGCTGGATATTTTTTTCTAAAGGCAATGTGGGACTAATGGCCTTTGCAATCATCAAAATATAAAAGAATTTGAGTAAAATTTGAATCAAAATAGCTTCGATACTTCTCTGATAAATTTGATAAAATCCAGCCATTCAATAGAAATCCAACGGTCCAAAAATCATCAAAATCGGATGCAAATCAACTCAGATCGGGTCGGATTAAATTCTGGCCGTTGGATCGCGCTTCATGGAGGAAATCTGGCCGCAAATCATACTCCTGAGAGTTTGATCACTGTCGGGAGCTTTCTAGACCATCGGATCATCGTCTGGATCAAGCGCTGCCGTTCGATGGTGATCCACATGATGTCTGCAGCTGAATCAAATTCGGAAGCAACCACAGCCGTCCGATCCTAACCGCAAACAACCACATCCATCCGATCGCGCAATCACTATTTTCATGGACCGCGTAGACCGGCCGCACCGCACGCCGCAACCAATCAGCGCCTCTGTTGCCGAGCAAAAAAGACTAAATTACCCTTGTGAGCCGCGATAAATTTCTGTAGACCCTTTAGGGGTCTAGGTCCACCATGTGGCAAGCTCTGATTCGCCGGATTTTGCTGAGCTGGCGGTCCACGCCTGGATCGTAGACCGGCTGATGGCTTCAACGGCTGAGTCAGCTTTGATGGCTTGGCTTGGCTTGAGTGGCTCGGCTTGGCTTGGTGGCTCGGCTTGCGGAGCCAGCTGAGCCGTTTTCTTTTTTATTTAATTTTTATTTATTTTATATTTTTAAAAATTCATATCTTTTCCTATTTTAGCTCTATTTTACTTGAAATTTATTTTGTTGTGATCAAAAAAATGAGCTCTTTCTATTGATAATAAAATTTTATTTTTTAATTTTTATTATTTTTATTATTTTTTAATTAATTTTTTAATTAATAAAAATATGAATTTTTTAAAAATTATATATAAATTGATTAATAATTCTTAAAAATTAATATAAATTAATTAATAAATTAATACTTTTATTGATGAATTTATGATGCTTATCACACCCCCCAACTTAAGCTTTGCTCATCCTCGAGTAAAGAAAGAATTTAGTTTTAAATACCTTTTAACTTTAGAGTTTCGAATTTTACCTAAGCAATTTTCAAAATGGCCATTGATATTCAGTAGAGCTTAAATGAGATATATCATTGGGGTATTAATACTTATCAATAGAAAAATTAAGTAAAGAACATTAAATTTTTCAGAACTTTTTCTAAATTATCCTACCTTTATCTCTGATTTGTCTAAACTTTCATATAGGCAGGTGTATTGCTACTTCCATCCTTCATTTATTAATTTTTATTTTCACATTGCCCACTTTTTGATGCGAATATCATTGCTTACTTAGGCAACGGGACCCGGTTACTCGGTGGGAAACCAATTTTTTTTTTTTTTAACGTTGTACCACTATTGAGTGTCTTAACTCCTTAAGCTTTCTATTTGATCCATGTAGCGAGTCTTGGGCCAATGACTCCCAAACCAGTTGGCTTTAGGGCACTAGGTATAGAATACCCCTCGGGCTTACTAGCTCGAATCAAATAGGCTACGAGTTAAGACTAGCTTTACAACGAGCTTCTTTGCCCTTCCCACCTTTTGATGCGAAACTCAATGCTTGCTTAGGCAAAGAGGCCCGGTTACTCAGTGAGAAGTACTTGGAAAACTATTTTATTAAAATAAATTTTTATATGAAGAAACGTATAGTTACCCTACACAAGCCTATAAAAAGTAGACTTTTCTTTGATGCTAGTAGAAATAATTAGAAATGCTCCAAGAAAAAACTTTTTATGTTCTAGACTTAACTCTTTATTGAATTTTCTTAATACTTGATTCCTCAATATCTCACAGATTCTCTGATCTGTGTATCAATTTTCTTTTAAAAATGCTTAGTTTAATTCGATTCTTAAGCATAATCAAGTATCTAAATACTAAATACTAACTTTTTCGAGGACTTAAAATTTTAAAATTTTTATTTTTCTCTCCCCCCAACTTAATCGACATTGTCCTCAATGGAGAAGAAAAAATAAAGGATGTAATAAAGAACATGAAAGAATACACCTAACTCAGTATATTTTTGGTCCAGCACATGCCTTTGAAAATTTGAGCTCTCCCTCCAACTTATTCAAATTATCCTAAAAAAAAATAAACTAAAAAGATAAATTAGATAAAAACTAAATATTGGGTTGCCTCCCAACAAGCGCTAAGTTTACCGTCTTCAGCCAGACACAATATAGCTCACTATCCTGTGTCGAATATTGGATTGACAAATTCCAATGGTTTTGGATTGCCAATCTCAGAAAGATGATTTATAATCCCATTATTAATATAATCTTTGTTAATTTTAGGGATATAATTTATGATTCCATTCTCAGACCCATATTTATTAAGAATTTCTCCTATTTGTTTTTCTAAAATGCTCATGAATGGAGTTTTAGGAGTTAAGTTTGATTCAATGGGTGCTGGAATGGTGACTAAAGGCGGTTTTAATTCTGGAGGTAAATTAATGTGATCCTTGCTTAAACAACTCCATTGACATTTCATTACATGCCTTTTGATTTTTATAAGAAGAACCAGCTTCTAGGGTTGAAGGGAATAGGACATTAGGTTTATAAGTCTCGGGTAAATCATCTATTCTCTTTTTCCCTTATTTCTATCTCATTTAAACTGGAACTAGCATCAGTACTAATTCTTGGCTTGGGTTCTTCTATGTGGTTAGTCTCAGTACTAACCAGTTCCTCTAAATTTTTATTTTGGCTAGCATCAGTACTAGCCTCTCTCACCTGGTCTTGGTATGGGTCCATAAGAATCCTATAGCTTTTAAGTTCAGGAATTACTTTGGCATTCTCAAATTGGAGATTCTTAGATGAAACATTAGATTGATAATTTAATCCAGGTGGTTGGTGGTCATTAGGTGGGTTGTTTGAAATTGGTAGGTTCGGTAGTTGATCTAGTTCTCTCCTCATGTTAGACTCAACTAATTATCCTATTTGAGCTTCTAGTCTGGCGATAGATTGCTGTTGAGTTAGAATTAATTGTTGAAGTTGGTTAAATCTATCATCAGCTAGATTGGTCTGTTGAGGAGGTGGGTATGAAGGCTGATTATAATATGATGGCTGGTTAAACTGACTAGGCTGACCATTATTATAGGCATAATTTTGATAATTTTGCTCAAGTGAAATTTGGGTCTGAGCCTGAGTCTGTTGGGATGTCCAAGAAAAATTAAAGTTACTCCAATCTGAATTATATGAATTTGAAAATGGGTCATTAATCAATTTGGAGTATCCTTGAGCAGCTTGAACTTGTTCTTGGATAAAATATGGAAACTGTGCAGTCATAGGACATTCACTTCACATGATGGGTTGGACTAGCACAGATTGAATAATTCTCCTGATAATTAGAAGATGATGTGAATTGTGCAGGAGATTGTTGACCTAGGGTTAGGAGTTGATCTATTTTCTGAGCAAGAAGGTCAACTTTATCTAATTTTTGGACTATTAGGTTCAGATTAGCCATTTGATTATTATGGTTGGGTTCAACTAGATCAGGTAAAGTAATTTTCTACCATGCATGTATTAATGCAACCCTAACGTATTGTTCAAATAAAAATTTTAGAAATTTTTTTATATATATTTTTATTATTATTTTATTATATTAAAGATTAATTATTTTATTTATTAATTAAGTTTAATTATTTTTTTAAATATTTTTTTAGTTAGTTAAATTTAATTTTTATTTTATTTTATTTTATTTTTTTAGAGGAGAAAGAAAAAAAAAGAGTTCTCAAGAAGAGGTCCTAAGGAGTCCTAGAACTAAGAAGAAAGAGAAGAATTAGGTTTAATTAGATTTAATATTGGTTAGCAATCAAGTTGGTCAATCAATCCTGACTAAAGGTTATCCTAGATCTAGACAGCTCCTAACTGCCAAGGTCACCTTCAAGCCCTCCAAGTGTAGGATTAGCCAATCAACTAGCCAGGTAAGTGTAAGGATCGGTGGGAGTCCCCCCGTTGCTTGCCTTAGACACCAATTATGCTTGGCCAGGTAAGCGAACGGAACCAATTAGAAACCACCTTCCTTCGGGCCCAATCGTCCCTGAACCACTTTCCTAGACACCAGTCAAATTGACTTATCCTAACCCGGTTCAACTCTTAGGATTCCTTGTCCTATTGAGCTCGAGTTCCTAGGGTTGATGTCTAATTGATTTTAAAATTAAAGGCTTAGGTCAATGCAGGATGCTGGTTGGTTGTTTGTGGGCTAAGGAAGGGTGATCAAATCCCCACCTTATCTTGTTTAATTGGGTTGTGCCCTTAATTTGATTTAATATGAATATGCACAAAAAAAAAAATTCAATCAAAGGGTTCTATGCAATTTAAACTAGATGCATGTAACTAATTGAATTCTGAAAGGCTTACCTTGCCTCCAGCAATCACCAAAAAAAAAAAATAAAAAATAAAAATAAAAATAAAACTAATATGATGCATGCTCTAAACAGTTAGGATTTCTAATCTTATCATGAGGCTTTTAATTAGGTTTAAATGAATATTTTTTTAAATTAATTTAAAAATAAAATAAATAAATAAATAAATAAAAAGGAAAGAGTACTAGGGTTAGAATTGATCTCACCAAGCAAAACTCCTGATTCTTTTTGTTCTTTAATCTCTTTTTCTGCAAAATAAAAAAAATTAGCAAGCAATATTTATAAGAAAGTAGAAATTTTATTTATAATTTATTTATAGAAAAATCAAAGAGATCAAAAATTTAATGTCTGTGCCTTCTCCGATAACGGCGCCAAAACATGATGTGTTTGCCGAAATTATTTTTAATAAATCAAAGAAATCAAAGTCAAAAATTAAAAATCTTCCTCGACAACGGTGCCAAAAACTTGATAGGAGCGTGATATTGTTGTTAAGACATCATGTTTATCAGTTTAATCCGACTTCTTAAAATTATTGAAAATGCGTAGATAGTAGTGAGTCGGATCGAATCCACAAGGAAGGTAGTATTTTTAGATTTGAAATCTTTGATTTTTTTGAGAAGAAAAAGAAAATAATTTGAATTTTGAAATAAAAACTGAAGTCGGAAGATTGAAAATAAAAATTAAAAGATGCAGAAATTTAAATTTGGTACTAAGATCTATTAGTTAGATCTTAGCATCTACTTGCAATAAAATAAAAAATAATAATTAAAGTATAAAAATTAAATTATAATAAAAATAAAAAGTAAAAAATTAAAATACAAAAAATAAAATTTTTATTAATTAAAATTTTAGAATTTAAATACATAAAATTTAAAAAAAAAAAAAATTTATTTAAAATAAAAATTTAAATAAATTTGATCACCATCAGGAGGAAATCTGGCCGCAAATCACACACCTGAGAGTTTGATCACCATCAGGAGCTTTCTGGACCGTCGGATCATCGCCTGGATTGAGCGCTGCCATCCGATGGTGATCCGCGTGATGTTTGCAGCTGAATCAAATCCGGAAGCAACCACAACCGTCCGATCCTAACCGCAAATAACCACATCCGTCCGATCATGCAATCACTGTTCCCATGGACCGCGTAGACCGACCGCACCACACGCTGCAACCAATCAGCGCCTCTATTGTCGAGCGAAAAAGACTAAATTACCCTTGTGAGCCACGATAAATTTCTGTAGACCCTTTAGGGGTCTAGGTCCACCACGTGGCAAGCTCTGATTCGCTGGATTTTGCTGAGCTGGCGGTCCATGCCTGGATCGTAGACCGGCTGATGGCTTCAATGGCTGAGTCGGCTTTGATGGCTTGGCTTGGCTTGGTGGCTCGGCTTGCGGAGCCGGCTGAGCTGTTTTCTTTTTTATTTAATTTTTATTTATTTTATATTTTTAAAAATTCATATCTTTTCCATTTTAGCTCTGTTTTACTTGAAATTTATTTTGTTGTGATCAAAAAAATGAGCTCTTTCTATTGATAATAAAATTTTATTTTTTATTTTTTATTATTTTTTATTATTTTTTAATTAATTTTTTAATTAATAAAAAAATAATTTTTTAAAAAATTATATATAAATTGATTAATAATTTTTAAAAATTAATATAAATTAATTAATAAATTAATATTTTTATTGATGAATTTATGATGCTTATCAGTTACTGCATAATTTATTTCTTTGATGTCTGTGTATAGGATGACTTAGGATTAAACTGTCAACCCTGAAAGATACATCCAAATTGTATCTCAAAGCAATTAGTCCAATAACTCCTCACTAGAACTACCCTGGTCAAGGCTTTGCTAAATTAAAATACTATTGAATATAGCTCCTGAAATTAGGAGTGGTTGATCCCATTTTGACTCACGTACCGACTCCTCAAGTACTTGACCATACCTAGAAATCTTCCATCACTGAATTAGAAATTCAGATAGTTCGACATCAAAGCATAGTGAGTTGCTTGAAAATCACCATGGTGATCTTTGAAGATTTTTAGTGCAGGATTTCTAGCCTTATTTTTGATTTTTTTAAAAAAATTTATTAAATATAGTAAATAATATAATAAATCTAATTAATTATGAGCTATTGATCATATCAAAAAATTTTATATATAGGATCTAAATATGATATACATGCTTTGAATTCGAAAACTAAAATAATAGCAGTAACTATTTACTACTACAGCTATATGTTCAGAACATGATACCTTACATGGATAGTCGATCATCATAATTCGATCATCGTCGGAGAGGTCCACTCATCATGATGCAGCCACATAGTGTATCTGGCTTTCGTGGATCATCCACATGAGGCTTCTGATCCCGATCGGCTCATCCCGAGTGCTAGCTCGACATCCAAAAGCTTCGATGATTGATTTTGATCGAACTCATTTGATCTTCATCTATGGACTCTTCGAATGCCTTGGATCATTAGTAGATGTAGTAGAAAGATAGAGGAGGCTCTTCTAAAATTTTGGTGGGCTCACGACACTCATAGCTCATCAACTCTCTTCCTGAACCCTAGGATGAAACCCTAGGATATGCACTCAGAAAACCTTGCGCCCACTTCTCTCTATATATATTTTTCATGGTATTTTTTGGATTTTTCCATGCAGAAGGGTCAGCACACGCACTCCTTTTCTTGCTCAGTAAGAAGCTTGCACGCCTAGGGAGAAATCAAATTTAAAGTATCCATTTCAGCATTCACAATGCATGGAAGGATGAGATCAAGTTGGTTTTTGATTCAAATTCAAACTTGATTTGAATTTAAACCAAAACCACTTGATCTTATTCATTTTGGGCATGAGAAAGGGAGGTGTGCACCCTCCCAAGTGCATGAAAAAATTTCATGAGAAACTTTTCTCATGGAATATAGTTGGCGCAAGAATGAGAAGGGATAAAGCCAAGTGGTTATACATTTGAATTCAGACTCTCTTTGAATTCAAATAAAACCAACTTGGTTTTATCCACAAGCAACGAGATAATGTAGGGTGTGGGCTCCCTTTGTGCATTAATGAAGCCACAAGAAACATCTTTCTCGTAAGAAAAAGTGGGCACAGAATAGGGTGGTGCATGGGAAGAGAAGACTAGTCAAACTAGTCTTGAATTTAAACTCATCTAATTGAACCAACCCAATCTAAATTAGCCAGGCTCAATTAGATCAGATTAAATCCAATCAATTTAGACTTAATTAAATTTTAATAAAATTAAAAATTGATCAAGCCCATCCTCTGATCAAATTAGAGATCAAACCTTCTCGGCGATTAGGTCATCTCATGACCTAATCGGATCAAATTCAACTGAATAGAATTCAATTGGACTTGATCCAAAAATTAATACTCAATCAAATTAAGTTAATTAGTGATCAAATCACTAATTAAATCTCTCATAAATACTAAATCCAAATTCGATGGGTGTTTGGGCAATAAAGTCCATCGATATGAAATTCTGATCGAAGAGTCCCAAATCAGTAGGACTCTTGACCCCGGTGTCCCAAAATGAGTGAAACTTATGATTACAGAGTCCAAACTCTCAATCATAGAGTTTTAGATAGGTAGGACTCAGAGTTTTAGATCAATAGGATTCTTTGTCAAAGAGTCCTAGTCCAGTGGGACTCTTGACCATAGAGTCTCAGTTCAGTGGGACTCTTCACCAACCATCAGATCGAGTAGAAACCTTTACTGTGTGTGACTCCATAGGTTTGAACCTAAATCAATAGCACAGAAATCACTTTTTGTATCAATCAAAGTGATCATCTAGTAATAGTACCTGACATCTAGATAGGTCGAATGGTCATAATTGCAACATTCAAAACCTACGCGAATATAGTTATCATATAATTCATCCCTTTGACCTCTATATATATGATTATCGTATAATTCATCCCTTTGACCTCTATGTATAGGATGACTCGGAGTTAAACTATCAACTCTGATAAATACATCCAAATCATATTTCAAAGCAATTAGTCCCATGACTCCTCGCTAGGACTATCCTGACCAATGTTTTTGCTAAATTGAAATACAATTAAACACAGTTCCTGAACCAAAGTGGTCAATCCCATCTTGACTCACACATTAACTTCTCAAGTACTTGACTGTGCCTAGAAATCTTTCATCACTAAATTAGAAATTCAGACAGTCCGACACCAAAGCATAATGAGTTACTTGAAAGTCACCATTGTGATCTCAATTCGGAGGGACACTTATACCCATATTTCATTAGAGCAAATCTCGACAGCATAAAAGCTCCAGAGTTGATCACGTTCAGTGCAGATGTATCCATACATCTCACTTGCATGCTGTTAGATGTGTGCTCTAGAAGCCCAGATTAGCTAACACTTATAATACACTTCCAAGAGCAATTTTTATAATTTTGACTATAAATTAATAAAAAGATTATTTTCTATCATAGTGTATATTTAAAGTGTATGTGATACATCCTTTGAGTTAATGGTAATGATAATTCATATTTTCAAAGAGTTAAAAATTTAAGATATGGATTTTCATAATTAACTCATAAATTACTCCCGATCGTAAGATCATCATGAGGATGGTAATTGATCTAGAAGGTTGGTGTACGATCGCTTTCTTTGAGTAGATGAGTCTTGAGTCTATGGTGTGGAGACATCAAAGCGAGAGCATAGGTACTCGTTAGAGAATGAGAGCACAGAGCATGACTACCTCGAGCATTCATAAAGAAGTCTATCTTCTCGTTGATGATTAGCTCGATGTTGCAGTAGTATATATGGTTCTTTGACCTAAGGTGCATCAATAATTCACCTTTAAGGGTATTATAATTTGACTATACCATGATTCGATCTTCTAGCCATTCGGAATCTTGAGGTGTATGTTGGCTATAGTACGTTCATTGTATGAATTGGATTGCACCAATAAGGGATCTATCTACCTCGGTAGATGAGAAGTAGTCCTATGATGATCATGAGAATCGAGTCCATAAGCCCATGGCCATGGCAGAGTGAAGATGATAGAAAGAGTTTCTATAAAGGGTTTCACATAGGACTCAAATCAAATGATTAATTCATATGATGGATATTAGATTTGATGAGTTTACCTTAATCCTAATCCTGTCGGAGCTCAAGATAGAAAAATTCAATCACACAGGTAGCTGCATTGAGATGTTCACTTTCAATTCTGATGGGTTGCCACCATATACTGCTAGGTGTCACTGATGAATTTTGGGAGCAATTAAAATAATTTTGATGATCGATCATTCTAATTGTATGAATCAGAAAAGTTTTGGTCCATCGAAAGATGTTTCAATGATGTCGATGATGAAGATCATGACATGTCTTATTATTATACAAAACTAAACTTTACTAGATCACACAAACTGTTAGATATATGTGCCCTAGAAGCTAGAATTGGCTGACACTTGTAATACACTTCTAGGGGTAAAATTATAATTTTGACTAAAATAAATAAAATGGATTATTTTCTATCACATATGTGTATTTAGTGTCCGTGATACATCCTTTGAATTAATGGTAATTGATAATTCATATTTTCAAGAGTTTGAAAATTTAAGGCATGAATAACATTATTAACTCATATAATGTACTTCGCGACAATAAACTATACGAAGATGGTGATTGGTCTGGAGGTTGGTGTACAATCGCTTCCTTTAGTAAGTGAGTCTTGAGTCTACGGTGTGGAGACATCGGAGCGAGAGTATAGTATACTTGTTAGAGAACGAGGGCACTAAGCGTGACCACCTCGAGTAGTCATTAGAAAGTCTACCTTCTCGTCAATGACTGACTCGATGCTGTAGTGGTGTGTCTGGTTCTTTAACCTAAGATGCATTGGCAGTTCACCTTGAGGGTGTTATAGTTTGACTACACCATTACTCGATCTCCTAGCCATATGGAATCCTGAGGTGTATGTTGGTTATAGCATGTTCATTATAGGAATTGGATTGCATCAAGATGGAATCATCTACCTCGGTGGTAGAGGAGCAGCCCTATGATGATCATAAGAATCAAGTCCAGAAGTCCATGACCATGGCAGAGTGAAATAATAGAATTAATTTCTATTTAGATTTTTACATCAGACTTGAATCGAATGATTACATCATATGATAGAGGCTAGGGTTTGACGAGTTCACCTTAACCCTAATCTGATTGGGACTCAAGATAGAAGAACTTAATCACACATGTAGCTACACCAAGAGGTTCGCATTCAGCTCTGATGGATTGCCATCATATACTGCTAGCGTGTCACTGGTAGATTTGAGAGCAATTAGAATGATTTAGATGATCGATCTTCTAGTGTTCGAATCAGAAGAGTTCTGATCCATCGAAAGGAGTTTCGATGATGTCGATGATAGAGATTCATGACATATTCCTTACCATACAGAACTGAACCTAATTAGGTCACACAATAAAGGGTTTGAATTTGGTGATCATCAATTGAACTAATCCATTGTTCAATTGATCTGAATGAGATTCAATAGGTTCAAGAAAATCGTGCTAGCACTCGATTGAACCTAAATGTTCTTTCTTTTACTATCATAAATATTGTCCTAACTGAGCCAAAGGAGTTTGTGCTCATTCAGAGGCCTTCACTTGGTCTGACTAGAGCCTGTCCAGGTCAGAAAAGGCTTATCTTATTTTGTAAGATAATACCTTCCATTTTTGGTCATCTACCATTTCTCGTCCTTTGACTTTGGTCAAAAGTTGACCTTTGACTGGTCAAACATTGACCATTGACACTTTGACTTCTATCCATATGTCATGCACCTATTGGAGAGCTGGTGGAGGCTTGTCTCCTTACCAGAATCTAGCAAGAAGGAGGGTGCACGCCACCCTTGGCGTGTGCCCAAGCTGGAGGCGCCCAGGAGTCCCTAGTGGATAGGGACTCCATCTTCTTTTTGGATTCCGATTAGAGTTCTCCTAAGAATCAAGTTTGACTGGTCTTAGGCACCATCTAAGGAGAAATCCAGGGGACTCTATTTCCATCAATCAAATTTAGATCTAATTTCATAAAGGATTGTAATTGGTTGGGAAGAAGAGGAGTTGGATCACACTTAGTCTATAAATAAGACCTTGCGCCCAACTCAAGAAAAAATCTAATCTAATCTGATTGAGAAAATTCCCTACGCCCAAGGCTCCTCCCTCTTCCTCCTCCATGCTAATTTCTCCCTCTCCTCTCCATGCCCAAAGGTGTTTGGGTCCTTAGTTGGTGCATATCTCAGATGAGAGAAGGCGACTAAAGCATAGAGGCTGCCGCTGCTGCATAGGACAACTGCTGATTCTTCGAAAGGAGTTTGAAGATCCTCCAGATCAGATCTAGATCTAATTTTTGGAGATATGATAGAAAAGAAGAGGATCTCTAGATCTAGTCTGAGTGGATATCGATAGAGGTCAGACACTTACGTGGTTCGATCCAGAACCTTCCGCTGCTTACAGGATCATCAACGGGTAATAGGATTACCCACTTCAAGATAAATTAAATTAAATTAAATTTATTTAAATTTATTTTAATTACTAAAATAATAAAAATCAGATCTAAAATATCTTAGATCTAATTTAGATCAAAGAAATTTTTTTTTGAAATATATCTCTTGATCCGATCAAATCTGAACGAATCTGGTCCGAAAAATCAAGATTTCCCTTCAACTAGTATCAGAGCTAAGGTTCTAAAAGTATTTAAATTTAATTTTAAATTTATTCTGATCAAAAAATAAGTAATTTTAGATATCACATGAGATATGATCAGATCTAAAATTAGAAAAAATTAAAATTAAATAATTTGGATCTAAGATTAGAAAATATACATGACTAGTTCTAAAATAGAATAGTTCCATAGAATAGTCTTACATGTTTTTAATTTAATTTAATTAAATCATATTTTAGATTTATTTATTTACTATTTTATAATATTATAGATATTATTATAATAAACATCTAAAAAATATAAATAAAATTATTTAATTTTAAACATCATACTAGATATGAGTATATTGATTGATTATGTTACTTATAAATATCTAGAATTACTGATAGTTTTAGAAATAAGATTCCAATATTAAGATCATATATTTTTTAATTTATTATGAGAAAATTGTAGTAATAATATAAAAATAGCATAATTCAATCACTATTGAAATGCAAAATATGTCATGATTATATCTAATTTGTATATAGAGATATATGATATTAGATCTAAAATTTGATTTGTAGTATTACATGTTCCTGATTAAGGCGTTCCTCTTGGCCGTCGCAGTCGATGAAGAATCATAAGAATGATAGAAGTGGAGGTTTAAAGGCCCTCTCCATCCCATCCGATGGGGTGTTCTTATGACGTGTAGGGGTGCTGCGCGCATTCGTCCTTAATCAGAAACCCAAAACTTACTTTCTATAAAATCCTAGATCCTGAAACCCTAGAATTTATTGTGCATATTTTATTTATGAACCCTACTTAATTAAGAATTAAGATTATGAAATATTAATTAGGTCTAAAATTGAGAATTTCATATCTAAGAAATATTCATAATACTGGGTCGGGCTTAGGTAGCTCATTAGGTCTAAGCGGTTGATCAACCGAATCAAGAGTTGTTAGATGGGATCAACAATGCTTAAATTGACCAGCCTAATAGGATTAAGTCTGGGTCAAGATCGAGTCACGATCAAGCAAGACCTAATTAGGCTCAGAGGTTAGAGTCTTGATTGTAGGCTAACCTAATTGATTTTGGCTCAACAATTTGGTGTCTAAGGTAAGTTTGGCACATACGACCGACTGGTTTTTAATTGGGAGCTACTCAACCTGAATGTATTCTTGTACGAGTTAATGGCATATCCCTTCCATCGATCTCACTTACCTGGCCATATCTATTAACCCAGTTCTAATTTGAGGTGGTCAATAATCCGAGCTAACCCATGCCACTAGGTTAGTCATAATTGTTATGACTATGATAAGTCTAGTTTAATAAGACCTGAATCAATTCTTCCTAAGAAAAGATTAAGTCTGAGGTCTTTCACCATTGTAGATGTGCGGGCCCTTTTCGGGGTTGATTGTTCTCAGCTGAATATAGTGGCTCAGTTGCACTGAGAAGACGCAACCATGTCTATTAGGCATTGGATGCTATGTGCTGGAGGATGAATTGGGCTTAATATTTTGGATACGATGAGAGACTCAATTAGAAATCCAGTCTGTGCAAATGGTGGGTCTGACTTAACTAAGGAGTGGATCAATATTTCGGATATGATGAGATTCATGAATTAGAGATCAAGTTTGGGTGCACCATGATTAGAGAATCATTGAACAAGAGTTGTTCACTCATTGGCTAACCCATTACCAATAACTGTTAGGTGAGGTGATGAATCAGCTGGTGAGACCGCACCATCCACTAGAAATCATTAATCATGGAGATTTTTGCATCTCTACAGAGGGAGTGTAGGGATCCAAAAAAATAGTGAAAGCTAATTTATTTAAAAATAAAATTTTTAAATAAATTGGTCAAGTCACAATTACAGTATCTAACTAGAATCTTTGATTCTCTATAGGAACATATCTGCGTCCAACCCATTGGCACGTATCCTGGACGCACAGAGACTGACCGAATTCAATTATAAAGATTGACTAAGAAACTACAAAATTATTTTGGATTCTGAGAAGTTAACCCATGTATTGGATCAGGACCCTTCCACCTTACCAGCTTGTCCATCCACTGAACAGAGAGCATCTCTGAAAAAATGGATAGACAAAGATAATAAGGCCAGATATTACATATTGGACTCGATGTCTGATGAGCTCCAGCGCTAACATGAAGATATCGGAACTGCTCACCAAATGTTGGCTCACCTGCAGGAGATATTTGGTGAATAGAGTCGCGCAGCCAAGTATCAAGTCATGAAACGACTTTTTAAGCGACAAGATCGCGTGATGAGCAGTCAGATCCAAATCACTAGTCTGATGATGATCAAAGAAATGGAAGAGCTTAAGAAGCTCGGTGTGAAGTTAAGAACCTTAGAGATCTTACAGATATTTTCTAACATCCTTGACTGATGCATATGGGCAATTCATCTGAATTACTACATGCATAAACTTCAAATTCCTTGGTCGAATTAATGAATATGCTGGTCACCGCTGAGCTTTCCATGAAAGGTTCTAAAGGCTCAGTTCTTGCTATGGAACGAACTTCTTTCAAAAGAAAGTCTTATGGAAAGAAAAAGAATTTGTAAAAAAGCAGCAAGGTGGAAGAGCAAGAGAAGAAGGGCAGAGCCAAGATGAAGCCGCTGCCAAAGAAAGTATTTTCATTGCAACAGCGACGGCCACTGAAAATGGAACTGTCCTACTTATCTGGCCACCCTGAAGAACAAGAAGGAAGATCCTTCTAGAGGTATGCTCGTTATTGAGTCTAACCTTATGATTTTTTCTGCATCCGATTGGGTGCTTGACTCTAGTTCTAGTACTCATCTGTGCACTTCCATGCAGGATCTTGAGGATAGTAGAAGACTGAGGAATGGAGACATGATCCTACGCATCGGTAATAGAGCAAGAGTTACTGCAGTAGCCATGGGAACATACCCTCTTCGATTACCATTTGGTTTAGACTTAGTTTTGAAAGATTGTTATTATGTGCCTGCAGCTAGTAGGAATTTGATTTCTGTTTCATGCTTAGCATAAGAAGGCTATGTGATTACCTTCTTTAAGGACCATTGTAATATTCTTTATGAAAGAAATAAAATTGCAAATGGTTTCCTTATTAACGGTCTTTATTAGCTATATATTGATGTATCTATTCTAACTATCGAGCAAAATGTGAATGCCAAACGACCTAAGGATAGTCCAAATGATAGGTATCTATGGCACCTAAGATTAAGTCATATAGCAGAAGATAGGATCAATAAATTAGAGAAAAATGGGCTATTGAGTCCATTGACTTTTGAGTCATATCCAACTTGTGAATCTTGTCTTCAAGGCAAAATGAATAAACTTTCTTTTATTGAACATGGGGAAAGGGCCACAGATCTCCTTGCCCTAGTACATACTGATTTGTGCGGCCCATTTGATGTGCCGATTAGAGATAATTTTGTCTACTTCATTATCTTTACCAATGATCTGTCTAGGTATGGGTATGTGTATCTTATGAGACACAAGTCTGAAGCTTTTGAAAAGTTTAAAGAATTCAGACATGAAATAGAAAAACAAACTGAAAAATCCATTAAGATTCTTCGATCAGATCGAGGAGATGAATACCTTAGCCGAAAATTTTTAGACCATCTCAAGGATAACGGCATAGTCTCTCAATGGACTCCATCAGGAACACCCCAACTCAACAGGATTTCAGAACGGAGAAATCGAACTCTATTGGATATGATCCAATCCATGATGAGCTTCACAGACCTTCCTAATTTTCTTTGGGGACATTCATGTGTAACTTAAAATTTAATCTACTCTAAATAGGGTTTCCTCTAAAATCGTTCCTACCACACCATATGAGATATGGCATGGTAAGAAACTAAGTCTGAGTCATCTCAGAATTTGGGATTGTCCGACTCATGTCAAAAGACAACAAGCGGATAAGTTAGAGTTTAGGTCCTTCAGAGCTCGATTCATAGGATATCCTAAAGAGTCATTAGGATACTAATTTCTACATTCCAGAAGACCATAATGTGATTGTGAGTCGACATGCCATTCTTTCTTGAAAAATAGTTTTTCAAAATAGCGGCATTGAAAAGCAGATTAAGCTTGATGAGAAAGTCTCAACAGTACAATGAGCTAAGGACCAATTGGAACCAAATCAGATTGAGCCAATTAAGAACAACTCATCCTCCCCTTGTAGATCGAAAAGAGTTTTCCGTCTTCTTGAAAAGTACTTAGGTATTATTTCAGAGGAAGTAGAGAAAAATATTTCTCGTAGGTAATGGTGCTTATGGTGATGATCCCAAAACCTACAACGAGACGATATCAGATATCGACTCTGAGAAATGGCTAAAGGCAATGCAGTCAAAAATTGACTCGATGCACTCGAACTAAGTCTGGACCTTGGTAGATCCACCAGAAGGTATAGTACCTATTGGGTGTAAATGGATCTTCAAAAGAAAGATTGGTGCAGATGAGAATGTGGAGACATTCAAGGCTAGACTAGTGGCAAAAGGTTATAGTCAATGCGAAGGCATTGACTATCAGGATACCTTTTCCTCAGTGGCTATGCTAAAATCCATCCGCACATTGCTTGCCATTGCAGCCTATTTTGATTATGAAATATGATAAATGGACGTGAAAACGGCATTCTTGAATGGATATCTTGAGGAAGATATCTATATGGAACAGCTGCTAGATTTCACATCCAGTGATACTGATCACAAGATTTGCAAGCTGCAAAGATCCATATATGGACTTAAGCAAGCATCTTAGAGCTGGAACACTCATTTTAATGATGTGATCAAAATGTTTGGCTTCATCAAAAATGAAGAGGAACCATGTCTTCAAAAAGATCAGTGGGAGCGCTGTTGTCTTCCTCGTATTGTACGCGGATGACATCCTCCTTATTGAAAATGATATTCCCATGATGACAACAGTCAAATTATGGTTGTCCAAAAAATTCTCCATGAAGGACCTAGGTGAAGCATCCTTTATTCTAGAAATTAAGATCTATAGGGATAGACCGAATAGGATGCTAGGACTTTCACAGAAGATGTACATAGAGGAAGTACTAAAGAGGTTTAGTATGGAAAACTTTAAGAGGGGATTAATATCCTTCAGACATAGTATTCATCTTTCCAAGAAGATGTGCCCTAGCACACCTGAGGAAATAGAATGCATGAGCAAAATCTCTTATGCTTCCACAATAGGGAGCCTCATATATACCATGCTATGTACACGATCTGATATAGCCCATGCTGTGAGTGTTACAAGCAGATATCAGTCAAATTCAGATGAAGAACACTGAACTTCTGTGAAATATATCCTTAAGTACTTGAGAAGAACTAAGGATATGATGTTGGTCTTTGGTAACGGAGAACTCCAAGTCTAGGGATACACAAACTCGAATTTTATGTCCGATGTAGATGATTGAAAGTCGACATCTGAGAGTCTGTTGTGTGCAATGGTGGTGCTATCAGCTGGAAGAGTTTCAAATAAATCATGATAGCAGATTCCACCAGGGAAGCAGAATATATCGCTCATCAGAGGCTGCGAAGGAAGCATTCTGGTACAAGAAGTTTGCTGTAGAAATTAGAGTAATGCCATCAGATGCCATTCCTCTATACTACGACAACAATGGTGTCATAGCCCTTACTAAGGAGCTAAAGTCTCACCAAAAATTCAAGCACATTGAGCGGCAATACCACCTCATCTGCAATTATCTCGAGAAGGATTACGTCGAGGTCAAGAGAGTCAACTCCACAGCTAATGTGGCAGACCCACTTACAAAGCCGTTGGGCCAATAGAAGATCGAAGCCCACCTTGAGAAGATGGGACTTAGACTTATAGCCAATTGACTTTAGGACAAGTGGGAGATTATTAGATATATGTGCCCTAGAAGCCAAAATTGGCTGACACTTGTAATACACTTCTAGGAGTAAAATTATAATTTTGACTAATATCAATAAAATATATTATTTTCTATCATATATGTGTATTTAGTATCTGTGATACATCCTTTGAGTTAATGATAATGATAATTCATATTTTCAAGAGTTGAAAATTTAAGACATGAATAATCATTATTAACTCATAAAATGCTTCCGACCATAGGATCATCACGAGGATGGTGATTGATCTGGAAGGTTGGTGTACAATCGCTTCTCTTTAGTAGATGAATCTTGAGTCTACGGTGTGGAGACACCGAAGCGAGAGTATAGGTACTCGTTAGAGAACGAGGGCACTGAGCGTGACCACCTCGAGTAGTCATTAGGAAGTCTACCTTCTCATCAATGACTGACTTGATGCTGTAGTGGTGTGTCTGGTTCTTTGACCTGAGATACATCGATAGTTCACCTTGAGGATGTTATAGTTTGACTACACCATTACTCGATCTCCTAGCATACGGAATCCTAAGGTGTATGTTGGTTATAGCATGTTCATTGTAGGAATTGGATTGCATCAAGATGGAATCTATCTACCTCGATGGTAGAGGAGCAGCCCTATGATGATCATGAGAATCAAGTCCAGAAGTCCATGGCCATGGCAGAGTAAAATAATAGAAAGAGTTTCTATTTAGGTTTTCACATCGGACTTGAATCGAATGATTACATCATATGATAGAGACTAGGGTTTGGACGAGTTCACCTTAACCCTAATCTAATCGGGGCTCAAGATAGAAGAACTTAATCACACAGGTAGCTGTACCAAGAGGTTCGCATTCAGTTCTGATGGGTTGCCACCATATACTGCTAGGTATCACTGGTGGATTTTGAAAGCAATTAGAATGATTTATATGATCGATCATTCTAGTTGTTCGAATCAGAAGAGTTCTGATCCATCGAAAGGAGTTTTGATGATATCGATGATAGAGATCATGACATATCCCATTACCATACAGAACTGAACCTAACTGGGTCACACAAATAAGGATTTGAATCTGGTGATCATCAATTGAACTAATCTAGTTCAATTTATCTGAATGAGATGCAGTTAGGTTCAAGGAAATCGTGCTAGCACTCGATTGAACCTAACGTTCTTCTTTTACTATCATAAATAGTTGTCCTGACTGAGCTAAAGAAGTTTGTGCTCATTCAGAGGCCTTCACTTAGTCTGACTGGAGCCTGTCTAGGTCAGAAAAGGATTGTCTTATTTTGTAAGATAATATCTGCCATTTTTGGTCATCTGTCATTTCTCATCCTTTGATTTTGGTCAAAAGTTGCCCTTTGACTGGTCAAACGTTGACCATTGACACTTTGACTTCTGTCCACATGTCACGCACCTATTGGAGAGCTGGTGGGGGCTTGTCCTTCCATCAGAACCTGGCAAGGAGGAGGGCGCACGCCAAAGGGCTTGTCCTCCCGTCAGAACCTGGCAAGGAGGAGGGCGCATGCCAAGGAGAGCTGGTGGGGGCTTGTCCTCCCATCAGAACCTAGCAAGGAGGAGGGCGCATGCCAAGAGGCTTGTCCTCCCATCAGAACCTGACAAGGAGGGCGCACGCCATCCTTGACGTGTGCCCAAGCTGGAGGCGCCCAGCAGTCCCTGTTGGACAGGGACTCCATCTCCTTTTTGGATTTCAATTAGAGTTCTCCTAAGAACCAAGTTTGACTGGTCTTAGGCACCATCTAAGAAGGAATCCAGGGGACTCTATTTTCACCAATCAGATTTAGATCTTGTTGATGCAAAATTGATCATCGTCGGGACCGCTGGAGTGAGAGGCCGAGGAGGTCGCCGTCGGGGACCTGTAAAATGAAGTCCTGTCCAAAGCCGACGGGGGATGGCTCTGGTAAGACCCTCCGATGATCAAGTCAGTCCAGGCCAATAGGAATAGAGTGCTTGAGAGTGAGTTCCGGAGCTTAGAGAAGAAGAGGAGAGCTTAAAGATCAGAGAGATTCCAATTAGCGTATCTGGAGGATCTTTTATAGGCGGAGCTTAGTTGATGGTGACGGCCATACCGTCGCATGGAGTTCGACATGGAGAGGAGGGCATTGTCAGGTGGATGATGACAGCCATACTGGAAAGTCATGTACTGCATGGAGTTCGGTATGGAGAGGAAGGCACCATCAGGCAGATGGTGATGGCCATACTGGCAGGTCGTTGGCCGCATGGGGCTGGTTACGAAGAGAGTGGCGTCATCAGTAGTGGCGGCCATACCGCCCAATCTCGTTGTTCGTCCAGAGGAGTTCAGACTTGTAGGAGAGTTCGATCGAAAAGAAAGCTTGGGAGCAGCTCGATCGTGGAGGAATTCGGAGGAGCTCGGTCAATCGAAGGGACGGTCGCTTGGGAAGTTCGACCGAGGGACGACCGCTGAGGAGTTCGACCGCTGAGAAGTCCGAAGGAGCTCGATCGGCTTGGTAGTTCGATCGGCTGTAAGGGTTCGGTTAAGACCCGTCTGCTGGATGTCCAAGGAGCTCTTCGACGGCTACTGGTTGCATTAGGTAGGGCCTCAAACTAGACTTCGACGGGAGCGGGATTTATCCCCAACACTAGCAACCCCACTCTCGAGTTCGAAACTCGAAGGAAGAAAGTGCAGAAAAGGCGACTGCTGAAGTCTTCTTCTGAGCTCCGGGCTGGTTTAGGTCGAAGCTCGGGGGAGGTCTCATGTCCTGCCATGGCTAGTATGGGTGCTCGGAAGGGATCTGATCTGCAGCCGAGGTTGTCTCCGATCTTATTTCTGGTCGAGCTTGTTGTGGACCTTATCTCTAGCCGAGGTCGAAGTTGAAGCTCTTCAGCCGAGGTTGACATGATCGCCTTCTCCAGTCGAGGTTGTCATGGTTGCTTTCTCCACCCGAGGTCGAAGTTGAAGCTCTCCAGCCGAGGTTGTCATGGTTGCTTTCTTCAGCCAAGGTCGGAGCTGAAGCTCTATGGGGGCACGTGCAGACCATCATCGTTCGAGCCTCTCCTCCCATCTCGTCTAAGGTGAACGAAGCCTTCGACCTTGCTTGCGTTAGGATGAGGTCCTCCTCCTGCTCCTAACGGGCTGTGGGGGCACATGCGGACCGTCGTCCGAGTCTCTCTCTCCATCTTGTCTAAGGTGAATGAGGCCTTCGACCTTGCTCGCGTTAGGACGAGATCCTCCTCCTGTTCCTAAAGGGCTGTGGAGCCACATGCGGACCGTCGTGCGAGCCTCTCCCTCCATCTCGTCTAAGGTGAACGAGGCCTTCGACCTTGCTCGCGTTAGGACGAGGTCCTCCTCCTATTCCTAACAGGCTGTGGGGGCACATGCGACCATCGTCCGAGCCTCTCCCCCCATCTCGTCTAAGGTGAACGAGGCCTTCGACCTTGCTCGCGTTAGGACGAGGTCTCCTCCTATTCCTAATGGGCTATGGGGGCACATGCGGACCGTCGTCCGAAGCCTCTCCCCCATCTCGTCTAAGGTGAATGAGGCCTTCGACCTTGCTCGCATTAGGATGAGGTCCTCCTGTTCCTAATCGAGGTTGTCAATGGTCGCTCGGAAGAGATCTTATCTCTAATCGAGGTTGTTGCTCCATTAGGACGAGGTTCTCCTCCTGTTCCTAACGGGCTATGGGGGCACATGCGGACCATCGTCCGAGCCTCTCCCTCCGTCTCGTCTAAGATGAACGAGGCCTTCGACCTTGCTTGCGTTAGGACGAGGTCCTCCTCCTATTCCTAACGGGCTGTGGAGGCACGTGCGGACCATCGTCGTCCGAGCCTCTCCTCCCATCTCGTCTAAGTGAACAAGGCCTTCCACCTTGCTCGTGTTAGGATGAGGCCTCCTCCTATTTCTAATGGGCTATTAGGCACATGCGTACCATCGTCCGAGCCTCTCCCCCCATCTCGTCTAAGGTGAAACGAGGCCTTCGATCTTGCTCGCGTTAGGACGAGATTCCTCTTCCTATTCCTAACGGGCTGTGGGGGCACATGCGGATCGTCGTCCGAGCCTCTCCCTCCATCTCGTCTAAGGTGAACGAGGCCTTCGACCTTTGCTCGCGTTAGGATGAGGTCCTCCTCCTGTTCCTAACGGGCTGTGGGGGCATATGTGGACCATCGTCGAGCCTCTTCTCCCCATCTTATCTAAGGTGAATGAGGCCTTCGATCTTGCTCGCGTTAGGACGAGGTCCTCCTCCTGTTCCTAATGGACTATGGGGGCACATGCGGACCGTCGTCCGAGCCTCTTTCCCTCATCTCGTCTAAGGTGAACGAGGCCTTCGATCTTGCTCACGTTAGGATGAGGTCCTCCTCCTGTTCCTAACGGGCTATGGGGGCACGTGCGGACCATCGTCCGAGCCTCTCCCCCCATCTCGTCTAAGGTGAATGAGGCCTTCGACCTTACTCGTGTTTAGGACGAGATCTCCTCCTGTTCCTAACGGGCTGTGGGGGCACGTGCGAACCATCGTCCGAGCCTCTCCCCCATCTCATCTAAGGTGAACGAGGCCTTCGATCTTGCTCGTGTTAGGACGAGGTCCTCCTCCTGTTCCTAACGGGCTGTGGGGGCACATGCGGACCATTGTCCGAGCCTCTCCCTCCATCTCATCTAAGGTGAACGAGGCCTTCGACCTTGCTCGCATTAGGACGAGGTCCTCCTGTTCCTAATTGAGGTTGTCAATGGTCGCTCGGGAGAGATCTTATCTCTGGCTGAACTTCACGGGAGAGATTTTATCTCTAACCGAGGTTGTTGCTTGCATTAGGATGAGATCCTCCTCCTGTTCCTAACAGCTGCTTTTGCTCATTTCTTTCCTGTTCTTCATTACCAAAAATCAATAATGCAGAGCAAAGGAGTGTTTAAAGGAAGTCTACTGATAATACATCCTCAAATTTTCTGAGTTCCACGGTCGGGAAAGCATTGTCCCTCCGAGTTTCTTCAGGCGACAAGTTTTGGATCAGATGACCTCCGTCACCTCATACGAGCCTTCCTAGTTTGGGGCGAGCTTCCCTCAATTCTGAGGCTGAGCGACATTGGCTCGCCGCAGCACCAAGTCCCCTGCTCTGAACGTCTTGTTTTTAACCCTGGAATTATAGTACCGAGCCACCTTCTATCTGTAGGCTGCCATCCGGATGCGGGCTTCCTCCCTCTTTTCTTCCAGAAGGTCAAGGCTGACTATAAGGTCCTGGGGGTTGTGCTGCTCATTGAAGCCCATGACTCGTGCAGATGGGAGCTTAAGCTCGACCGGGATAACTGCCTCGGTACCGAAGGCCAAGGTGAAGGGCGTTTCTTCGGTTGGCACCCTTTGGATAGTTCGGTATGCCTAGAGGACGTGGTAGAGTTCGTCCATCCAGACCCCTTTTGTCCTATCGAGTCTCGCTTTGATTCCTTGTAGCAGGGTCCGGTTGGTTATCTCAGCTTCCCCATTGGCCTACGGGTGAGCCACCGATGTGAAGTGATGGAAGATGTTTAATCCTTCGCAGAACTCGATGAACCTCGCCCCGACGAACTGCCGCCCATTATCGGTTGTGAGGGTTTGGGGCAGGCCGAACCAGCAAACTAGTGACCTCCAGACGAAGTTCTGTACCTTGGCCTCAGTAATCTTCACGAGTGATTCAGCTACGACCCACTTGGTGAAGTAGTCGATCGCAATCAGAAGAAACTTTCGCTGCCCAGACGTCGTTGGAAAGGGGCCGAGTATATCCATCCCCCACTGCGCAAACGGCCAGGGTGAGCTAAGCGGAGTGAGTTCGAATGTCGGCCGCCTCTGCACGCTGGCATTCTTCTGACAGCAGTCGCACCTCTTTACATACTCCACGAAATTATGAAATAAAGTCGGCCAGTAATACCCCTATCAGAGTAGTTTTTGCGACAGGGACCTGGCTCCTACGTGACTTCCGCAGAGTCCTTCATGCACATCCCATAGCACGAGGTCGGCTTCTGAAGGTCGGAGACATCTCAGCAACGGGAGGGAGTACGACCTCTTATACAACCTGCCTTCGTATAAGACGTAGCGGGAGGCCTGATTCCTGAGCTTTCGAGCTTCTTTCGGAACTTGAGGAAGGACCCCCTCCCTGAGGTAGGCGACCAGCGGGTCGATCCAGCTTGGCTCAAATTTCGTCTGCAGGATGACCTAAAGCTCCTCTGAGGTTGGGTACTTTAGAGTCTCCAAAAATACTCCTCAGGGCAGTTCGACCGGGGCAGAGGTGGCCAATCTGGAGAGAAGATCGGCTTTCGTATTTTCCACCCTCGAAATATGCTGAATGCCGAAGCTGTCGAAGGCCTAAGTCAAATCCCTCACCTTTCCGAGGTATCTAACCATGTTTTCCTCCTGTGCCTCATAACTGCCGCTGACTTAGCCGACCACCAGCTGGAAATCGCTGTAGACTTGAAGCCGATCTACCTTTAATTTTCTTGCTATCTTTAATTCGGCAATCAGCGCTTCATATTCGGCCCCATTGTTGGTCATAGGGAACTCGAAGCATAGCGCATACTCGACGATGACTCCCTCAGGACTGACCAGGACCAGCCTGGCACCAGCTTTAGTGGAGTTGGATGAACCATCCACGTGCACGGCCCAGGAGCCTTCGGGGAGGTTGGCGCTTTCCTCGGGCAGGTCCAGCCACGGCAGCTCGGCTTTGTCGAAGTTCGGCCTCACTTTGGTGCCGATTCCGCTCGATTCAAGCTCGGCTTCGACTGGAATGGTGCATTCCAGCACAAAATCTACTAATATCTGGGCTATGATTGACGGCCTGGGGTGGTAGTTGATGTCAAACTCTGTGAGCTCGATTGCCCATTTTGCAATTCTTTCGAAAGCATCTGCTCGGGGGAGAACTACTTTTATTGGTTGGTCCGTGAGGACCATTATGGTGTGCTCCTGAAAGTAAGGTCGGAGCCTCCTGGCAACGATTAGAAGATAGTAAGTTAGTTTTTCTAACCTAGAGTACCTGGTCTCCGTGTCTCTCAGGACTCAGCTCATGTAGTAGATCGGTCGCTGCATCTTTGCTTCCTTCCTGACTAGGGTTGCCGCCAGGGCCATCGGGAAGGCAGCTAGGTACAGGAATAATTCTTCCCTGGGTTTGGGCTTTGCCAGCAGTGGAAGCGTGCCGAGGTAGTTTTTGAGCTCCTCAAATTCCTATTGGCACTTCGCCGTCTAGCAGAAGTCCTTCGGCCGTCTGAGAACCTCGAAGAAGGGCATGCATCGCTCGGTCGACCTTGAGACGAAGTGATTTAGGGATGCCACCTTCCCGACCAGGCGCTGAACTTCCTTGATCGTCTTTGGAATGGCCGTTTTTCGAATGGCTCAGATTTTCTGAGGGTTTGTCTCGATTCCGCATCTCGATACCATGAACCTAAGAAATCTTCCGGAGGTTACACCAAAGGAGCATTTGGTTGGATTTAGCTTCATCTTGTGCTTTTTGAGTGCACTGAAGGTCTCTTCAAGGTCGGTCAGGTGGTCTGTTGAAGCTCGACTTTTGACGAGCATGTCATCTACGTACACCTCTATGTTGCGGCCGATCTGCTCCTTGAAGACCTTATTAACCAAATGCTGGTATGTTGCCCCTGCATTCTTGAGTCCAAAAGGCATGACCCCGTAGCAGTAAAGACCTTGGTCAGTAATGAAGGCAGTCTTCTCTTCGTCCTCAGGCGCCATGCGTATTTGGTTGTAACCAGAAAAGGCATCCATGAAGGTGAGAAGCTCGTGGCCCGAGGTTGCATCCACTAGCTGGTCGATCTTGGGTAGGGGGTAGCTGTCCTTCGGGCAAGCCTTGTTCAGCTTCTTGAAGTCGACGCACATCCTCCACTTGTTATTCATTTTCTTGACAAGAATCACGTTCGAGACCCAGGTCAGATAGCTAACCTCCCGGATGAGTCCGACTTTGAGGAGCTTGTCCACTTCTTCGACGATCGCTTTCTATCTCTCCGGGGCATGGTGGTGCAGCTTTTCTCTTATCGGTCGGTGCCTCAGATCAACGGTCAGTCGATGTTCCATAACCTCGACGTCGATCCCCGACATATCAGCTAGGGTCCAGGCGAAGACGTCCGCATTCATTCTGAGGAAAGCAACGAGCTGCTCCCAAACCTTGGTCGTCAGGTTGGAGCCGATCTGCACCACGTGCTCCGAGCTTCCGTCATTCAAGGGCACAGAGATGAGGTCCTCTGCAGGCTCCCCCCGCTCCTCAATGAGGTCGTCGCGGAGGTCCAGTCCGTCAACAAGACAAGGGTCGGGCCGATCTCCCTTATGCAGGGTGATCGAGTAGCAATATCTCGCCAGAGCCTGGTCTCCTCTGACCTCTCCGATCCCATGACTCGTCAGAAACTTCATCTTCAAATAATAGATCGACACTACCGTCCGAAGTGCATTTAGACTAGGTCGGCCAAGGATCGCATTGTAAGCGGATGGGGTCCTTACGACTAGGAAGTCGACCCGAGCTTTCGCCAACTTCGGGCATTGCCCTACCGCTATGGTCAATGTTATTATGCCTTCGACTGATATGGTGGTGCCAACAAACCCTACCAGTGGAAAATTCATCGACCCCAAACGGTTGTCGGGCAGAAATATTTTTGAGAAGGCATCGTAAAACAACACATCGACCGAGCTTCCATTATCTACCAAAATGCGGCGTACATCATAGTCGGCAATATTCAAGAAAATTACAACCGTATCATTATGCGGAAATTGGATTTCCTGGCCATCCTCCTTGGTGAAGGTCATGGGCTCCACGATCCTCCGCCTCTTCACCGATCCTCCAGATCCATTGGTCTCCCCTTGCTGAGGTCCCCCTAAGATAGTATTGATGACGCCAAGGGGCGGCCGATCTTCTTGCTGGTTTTTCTCGTCTGGCGGTGACGCTCTCGACCGCTCTTCCTTTCCTTCAGGCCACCTTCGTAGAAATCGGCTAAGTCTACCTCGCCTGACGAGCTCTTCAATCTCATCCTAAAGTTGGATGCACTCCTTAGTGTCATGATCGTGGTCGCGGTGGTAAAGGCAGAACTTGTTGGGATTGCGCTTGTCGGGATGGAAACGCATTCTCTCCGATCTTAAAAGTCGCTCCCAGATCTCCATCAGTACTTGAGTCTTTGGGGCATTAAGGGGAGTGTAATTATAAAATCGTCGTCGTCGGGGAGAACTTCGGCACTGGGGGGAACCTCGGCGTGCCCTTCCATCAGGGCTTCTGTGCCTCCAAGCCTGAGGGGGAGTTCGGGCTCGCCCGCGGCTCGGGGGAGTCCGGGAACGCGATTGAGCTTCAGTCTACTTTCTTTCTTCGACAGGCCTGCCTGGCCCATCGGTTCGTTGCCTACCATCGGCTTCGTCATCCTTAGCCCCGAAGGCCTCTTCTACTCGGGCATAACTTTCGGCCTGAGCCAGCATGTCGGCAAAGTCCCTGAGATACTTTTTTTCAGGGAGAACAGTAGGTCGTTCTTCTGAAGGCCGGTCTTGAGAGCGGCTATGGCGACTGATTAGTCCAGGTCCTAGACTTTCAGTGCAGCAGTATTAAACTGGATGATGTAAGCTCGGATGGATTCCCCCTCCTTCTGTCTGATGGTCATTAGAGAATTTGAACCTCGGCGTGGACGCCGACTACTGACGAAGTGGACCATGAATTATTGACTCATTTGGTCAAACGACAAGATGGTACTCGACAATGGTACTCGGCTTGAGCACCGAGTATCAGTTCCTGATGGCTCCTTTAAGGATAGAGGGGAAAGCCCGGCACAGGATAGCATCTGGCGCGCTATGGAGTAGTATCGTCGTCCGAAAGGCTTCCAAATGATCGATTGGATTGGTGGTCCCATCATAGCTCTCAAACTATGGGAGCTTGAAGTTCGGCGGGATCGATTCCTGCATGATTTTCTATGAAAAAGGAGGGTCGGTGCGGACGTCATTACCACGTGAGGAGGGAGCGTGACGGAGTTCTTCGATTCGTCGGCTCATTTCTAAGAGCCTTTGATCCAGAAGATCTTTGCGGTCTCTGATCTTCTTGCTGAATGGGTGTGAGGCTTCACCCTGGCTCGAGCCGTGGTCCGAGTAGGGGCTCTCCCTCCGTTGCCTTCCTCTTCTGAGGATTGGAGGTCGGGTGGCCCATGTCGGTCACCCCTGGACTGGACCACACGGCTCTGGAGAATCCCACGTCGGTTGAGCTGGTACTGGGGCTTGCTGGTGCATGGCCTGCACTGCCTCCGTGAGATCGCGAACCTGCTTGACGAGCAGGTTGAACTGCTCTGCATCCACCGCAGCTACAGAGTGAGCCTGGGTTGCCGGGGTTGGAGCGGGAGCGGACAAATCCGAACGGGATCGAGCCACGGAGGCCGCTGACCGTCGAGTCAAGGCTCTCTTGGGGGGCATCTTTTTTTTTTGAAAAGAGGAAGAAGAGAAATCTCTAGAGTGGAAAGGGGGAAAACATCGTTGAGCACTCCTTTAAGAACGAGGAGACTTCGGCTTCCTTTAAGAGAGAAATCATGGCCCTCCTTCTAGCGTCAATCTGTTGACGCGAAAATTGATCGTCGTCGGGGACCGCTGGAGTGGAGGCCGAGGAGGTCACCGTCGGAGACCTGCAAAACGAAGTCCCATCCGGAGCCGATGGGGGATGGCTCCGGTAGGATCTCCGATGATCAAGTCAGTTCAGGCCAATCGGAATGGAGTGCTCGGGAGTGAGTTCTGGAGCTTGGAGAAGAAGAGGAGAGCATAGAGATCAAAGAGATTCCAATTAGCGTATCTGGAGGGTCCTTTATAGGCGGAGCTTAGTTGATGGTGACGGTCATACTGCCGTATGAAGTTCGGCATGGAGAGGAGGGCGTTGTCAGGTGGATGGTGACAGCCATACTGGCGAGTCGTGAGCCGCATGGAGTTCGATATGGAGAGGAAGGCGCCATCAGGCAAATGGTGACGGCCATACTGGCAGGTCATGGGCTGCATGGGGCTGGTTACGGAGAGAGTGGCATCGCCAGTAGTGGCGGCCATACCGTCCAGTCTCGTTGTTCGTCCAGAGGAGTTCGAACTTGTAGGAGAGTTCGATCAAAGAGAAAGCTTGGGAGCAGCTTGGTCGTAGAGGAATTCGAAGGAGCTCAATCGATCGAAGGGATGGCCGCTTGGGAAGTTCGATCGAGGGACGACCGCTAAGGAGTTCGGCCGTTGAGAAGTCCAAAGGAGCTCGGTCGGCTGGGCAGTTTGGCCGGCTGTAAGGGTTCGATTAAGATCCGTCTGCTGGGCATCCAAGGAGCTCTTCGATGGCTACTGGTTGCATTAGCCAGGGCATCGAACTAGACTTCGGTGGGAGCAGGATTTATCCCCAATAAATCTGATTTCACAAAGGGTTGTGATTGGTTGGAAAGAAGAGGAGTTGGATCACACTTAATCTATAAATAAGACCCTGCGCCCAACTCAAGAAAAAATCTAATCTAATCTGATTGAGAAAATTCCCTACGCCCAAGGCTCCTCCCTCTTCCTCCTCCATGCCAACTTCTCCCTCTCCTCTCCACGCCCAAAGGTGTTTGGGTCCTTGGTAGGTGCAATTCAGACGAGAGAAAGGTGACTGAAAGCTAGAAGGCTGCGCTGCTGCATAGGACAACTGCTGATCTTCGAAAGAAGTTTTGAAGATCCTCCAGATCAGATCTAGATCTAATTTTTGGAGATGTGATAGAGAAGAAGAGGATCTCTAGATTCAGCTCGAGTGGAGGCCAGGCACTTGCGTGGCTAGATCCAGAACCTTCCGCTGCTTATAAGATCATCAACAGATAATAGGATTACCCACTTCAAGGTAAATTAAATTTAATTTAATTTATCTAAATTTATTTTAATTACTAAAATAATAAGAATCAGATCTAAAATATTTTAGATCTAATCTAGATCAAAGAAAATTTTTTTTGAAATATATCTCTTGATCCGATCAGATCTGAACGAACATGGTCTAAAAAATCATGATTTTCCTTTACAAACAAGGGTTTGGGTTTAGATGTCATCAATTAAGCTAATCGAGTTTGATTGATTTGGATTAGATCCAATCAGGTTCATGGTAATCGTGCTAGCACATGATTGAGTCTGACTTTCTCCTTCTGGAATCTTTCTAATTCATCACAATCGAGTCAAATTTAATTTAACTCATTTCTGTATCTTAAATGAATTTATTTTTATCTAATTGGAGCAAATCTAGATCAGATTAATTATGAAAATTAAATTCATTTCTAGTGCAATTGGACTAAGGTCAATAGTTGACCCAATTGAGAGAATTGAGGATCACATGATCAAGGAATTTTAAAAATTTCTTTAGAAATTATTTTGCTTTAATTTTTAGATATGTGATAGGACACAAGTTATACATTGGGTGTGAAAAAGTGACTTTTGGAGGTGTCCAGTCTGGGTTTTGATAGAGTTTGATTTGGATCAAACTCTTGAGGGAAGAGTCCTAGACGCACATGGACTCTTCCTTATCCTTTCATACTGCCATCTTCTAGATGGATTTTTGGTGTCAAAACTAGATGAGATCTAAAGTTTTTATGGAAATCAGCTCTAGGAGTCCCAATGATCGAATTAATAAGGTTTTTGGTCAAAAAGGGACTCTTTATGGCGCTATGTCTAGTATAAGAACTCTTCTCACGAAATTGCCTCAACATAATTTATTTTTTCCACACCCAAAGGAGCCTTTCCTCCAACATCCATGCCCCCTCTATCCTCTCTCTCCCCCTTTTCTACATGTCTAAAAAGTTAGGCATAAATTTGAGTTGAAGATCCAAGGTTTTTGGCACAAGATTCAGCATCTACGCGATGGTGTTCGTGAGACAAAAAGACTGCCCTCAGAAGTCATTTTGAAGGCTTTTCAAATCAGATCCAGATCTAATTTTTGAAGAAAAAATTCATAAGAAGAAGATATTCAGATCCTGCTTGAGTGGATACTAGTAGAGGCCAAATGCGTGCGTAGCTCCTTTCAGAATCTCAGGAATCAATAGGATTATCGTAGGATAATTAGATTACCAAATCAGATACTTAAAATTAAATTAAATTTAATTTTATTTTTAATTTTTAATATTAGATCTCTATGATTAGATTCAAAAAGTCTTATATTTGATTAAGATTTTAGAAAAAAAAATTTAAAATATTTCTTCAGATCCAATCAGATCTAGACGATCCTATGCCAAAAAAATAGATTTTTTCTTCAACTGATATTAGAGCCAGATTGCAGTTCTTCATATCTATTTTAGATTTAATTTTATTTTTATTTTTTATCTAATATTAAAAAATTTTAGATGTCACATTGAATATGATTAGATCTAAAATCAAAAAATTAAAATTAAATCATTTAGATCTAATATATATGAGATGCATGAATAGTTCTGTGTAGTCTAGTATAATCATATTATTAATTTGATTAAATATAATTTTAGATCTATTTAATTTTTATTTTTTTGATATTATAATTATTTTAATTAGATCTAAAAAATAGAAAATAAAGTTTATAATTTTTGATTTATTCGTATGTGATATGAAAAGATGCATATTTAGACTAGTTGTAAAATAGTTCTACAAATTATCTAGAATAGTTTTATTTTGATATGATCAAATTTAAATCTATTTTTTATATATTATATATGATATTTTAGATCTAAAAAATATGCATGTTTAATTTAGTGATGATACATGAGATGTATGCAAAGCATGTATTAGTTAGATCATTAATTATATATGTGATATATGATCTAGATCTAACTAGTTTTGTAGTTTTAATTATATTTTTGATTAAGGCATTCTCCTTGACCGTCTGATCATAAGAATAATGTAGGATTTAAAGGTCCTCTCCTTTCATTTGATGAGATGTTCTTTTGGCATGTAGGGATGCTGTGCATTCGTCCTTAATCAGAAATCAAAACTTATTTTCTACAAAACTCTAGATCCTGAAATCTTAGAATTTTGATACATATTTTTTATTTATGAATCCAAACTTAATTAAGAATTAAGATTATAAACTAATTAGATCTAAAATTGAGAATTTGCAGATCTAAGATATTTTCATAAAATTGGGTTTAGACTTGGGTAGCTCAATTAGGTCTAGCAGTTGATCAAACTAAATCAAGAGTTGGTTGGGTGGGATCAAGAGTGCTTAGAATTGACCAGCCCAATAGTTGTAAGTCTGGATCAAGGTCGACTCATAGCCACATGTGATCGATCCAATTAAGACCTAATTTGGCTCCATGTCTCGAGCCTGGATTGTAGGCTAATCCGATTAGTTCTGATTCGATAATTTAGTATCTAAGGTAAGTTTGGCAGATACGATCGACTGATTTTTAATTGAGAGCTACTCAATCTGAATGCATTCTTGTTAAGTTAATGATATATCCCTTCCATCGATCTTACTTATCTGACCATTTGTGTCAACCTAGTTCTGATTTGAGATAGCTAACAGTTCGAGCTAACCCATGCCACTAGACTTGTCATAACCATTATGACTGAATCAAGTCTAAGAGACCTAAATTGAATCTTTCTAAGAAAAAATTAAGTTAATTGGTCTTTCACCATTGTAGATGTGCGGGCCCTTCCTGGGGTTGATTGTTCTCAACTGGTTATAGTGGTTTAGTTGCACCAAAAAGATGCAACCATGTCTATCAGGTATTGGATGCTATGGGTTGGAGGATGGGTTGGGTTCAATATTCTGGATATGATGAGAAATCCAATCAGAAATTCAATTCACGCAAATGGTGGATCAGACTTAACTAAAGAGTGGATCAATATTTTGGATATGGTGAGATTCATGAATTAGAGATCAGGATTAGATACACCATGATTAGAGAATCATTAGATAAGAGTTATCCACTCATCGATTGATCCATCACCAATAATTGTTAGGTAAGATGGTGAGCCAGTTGGTTGGACCGCACCATCTACTAGAAATCAATTGATTACGAAGATTTTTGCATCTCTGCCCCGGGAGTGTAGGGATCCAAGAAAATAGTGAGAGCCTAATTTATTTAAAAAAATAAAATTTTTAAATAAATTAATTAAATCTAATTAGAAAATCTAATTAGAAACTTTGACTCTCTAAAGAAAAATATCTGCGTCTAATCCACTAGCCCGTATCCTAGATACTTATAGACTGAAAGGACCTAACTTCAAGGATTGGCTTCGGAACTTTAAAATTATTTTGGGTTTCAAGAAGTTGACTCATGTGTTGGAACAAGATCCTTTCACTTTATCAGTCCGTCCATCTGCTGATCAGAAAGCGTCTCTAGAGAAGTGGATGGATAATGATAAGAAAGCTAGGTATTACATATTAGGCTCGATGTCTGATGAGCTCCAGCGCCAACATAAAGACATTAAGACTAGTCATCAAATGTTGGCTCACTCATAAGAGTTGTTTGGTGAACAAAGTCGCATAGCCAAATATCAAGTTACTAGAAGATTTTTTAAGGCTCAAATCAACGAGGATAGTCAGTCCAAGATCATTGTCTGATGATGATCAAAGACTTAGAAGAGCTTGAGAAGCTCGGTGTTAAGTTGGATAAGGATTTGTAGATTGATATAATTCTACAATCTTTGACTAATGCATATGGGCAGTTCATCATGAACTACCATATGCATAAACTATAGAATACTTTGGTAGAACTTTCGAATAAGCTGGTTACTGCTGAGCTTTCTACGAAAGGTTCTAAAGACTCAGTACTTACTATGGAGTAGACTTCTTTCAAGAGAAAGTCTTTTGGAAAGAAAAAGTTCATGAAGAAGCAGAAGATGGATGGTGAAAAGAAGAAGAAGGCAGAGCTAAAGAAGAAGGTTGCTAACAAAGAAAAATATTTTTATTGCAACACAGACGATCATTGAAAGCAGAACTGCCTCTTGTACCTAGCTAGTCTGAAGAACAAGAAGGAGGCAGGTCTTTCTGGTGGTATGCTCATTATAGAATCTAATCTTACGATTTCTTCTGCATGTAGTTGGATGCTTGATTCTAGTTCTAGTGCTCACTTATGCACTTCTATGCAGGATCTTAAGAATAGCAGGAGGTTGAGGGATGGTGAGATAATCCTACGCATCAAAAATAGAGCAAGAATTGCTGCAGTGGCCGTAAAAATCTACCCTCTGTGATTACCATTAGGATTAGATTTAGTTCTTAAAGATTGCTTTTATGTGCCTGCAACAAGCAGAAATTTGATTTCTATTTCATGTTTAGCATAAGAAGGCTATGTAATTAGTTTTCTTAAGGATCATTATAATATTCTTTATGAAAAAAATAAAATTACAAATGATTTTCTTATAAATGATCTCTATTAGTTATATATTGATGTTTCTATTTTCAATATCGAGCAAAACATGAATGCCATAGGATCAAAATGACCTAGGGATAGTCTAAATGATAGGTATTTGTGGCACCTTAGGCTAGGTCATATAGCAGAAGACGGGATTAACAAATTGAAGAAATTTGGGCTATTGAGTCCATTGACTTTCGAGTCATATCTGATTTGTAAATCATGCCTTCATGGCAAAATAACCAAGCTTCCTTTTGTAGGACATGAAAAAAGGGCCATAAAACTATTTATCCTAGTACATACTGATGTGTGCGATCCATTTGATGTGCCGGCTAGAGACAACTATGTCTACTTCATTACCTTTATCGATGATTTATCTCGGTATGGGTATGTGTATTTGATACAACATAAATCTAAAGCTTTTGAAAAGTTTAAAGAATTCAGACATGAAGTAGAAAAATAAATTGAAAAATTTATTAAGATTCTTCGATCAGATCGAGGAGGTAAATACCTTAGTCAAAAATTTCTAGACTATCTTAAGCAAAATGATATAGCCCTCTTAATGAACTCCACCTGGAATATCTTAACTCAATAAAATTTTAGAACAAAAAAATCAGACCTTATTAGATATGGTCTGATCTATGATGAGCTTCACGGACCTCCCTGAGTTTCTTTAGGGATATAGTCTAATGACCGCTATATATTTACTGAATATGATTTCTTCTAAAATCGTTCCTATCATACCGTATGAGATATGACATGATAAGAAATCAAGTCTGAGTCATCTTAGAATTTGGGATTGTTCGGCTCATATCAAGAGACAATAGACGGACAAGTTAGAGTATAGGTCCTTTAGAGCTCGGTTCATAGGATATCCTAAAGAGTCATTAGGATATTATTTCTACATTTCGTAAGACCATAATATGATTGTGAGTCGACATACCATCTTCCTTAAAAAATAGTTTATTCAAGATGGTGACATCGGAAAGTAGATTAGGCTCGAGAAGAAAGTCTCCTAAGAGCAACAAGCTAAGGATCCTATGAAACCCAATCAGATTGAGCCAGTCCAATCACTACCTCCTCCACCTCATAGATCAGAAAGAATTTTTCGTCCTCCTGAAAGATACTTAGATACTATTTCAGAGGACGTAGAGAAAATATTCCTCACAAAAAATAAGGTTCATGGTGATGATCCCAAGATCTATGATGAGACGATATTAGATATCGACTCCGAAAAATTATTAGAGATAATGAAGTCAGAGATTGACTCAATGCGCTTGAACCAAGTCTAGACATTGGTAGATCCACCTGAAGGTATAGTACCTATTGGGTGTAAATGAATCTACAAAAGAAAGATAGGTGCAGATGGAAATGTGAAGATATTCAAGGCTAGGTTAGTGGCAAAAGGGTATAGTCAGCATGAAGACATTGACTATCAGGATACCTTCTTGTCAGTAGCTATGCTAAAATCCATCCGCATATTGCTTGCTATTGCAGTCTATTTCAATTATGAAATATGACAGATAGACGTAAAAATGGCCTTCTTAAATGGATATCTTGATGAAGATATCTATATGGAACAATCGTTAGATTTCACATCCAGTAATGCTGATCATAAGATCTGCAAGCTGCAAAGATCCATCTATGGACTTAAGCAAGCATCTCGGAGTTGGAATGCTCATTTTAATGATGTGATCAAATCATTTGAATTCATCAAGAATGAGGAGGAATCATGTGTATTCAAAAAGATCAGTAAAAATGCTGTTGTCTTTCTCATACTATACGTGGATGACATCCTCCTTATTGAAAATGATATTCCCATGTTGACCATAGTTAAAATATGGTTATCAAAAGAGTTCTCTATGAAAGACCTAGGAGAAGCATCCTTTTTTCTAGGAATTAAGGTCTATAGGGATAGACCAAATAGGATGCTAGGTCTCTCACAGAAAATGTACATAAAAAAGGTACTAAAGAGGTTTAGCATAGAAAACTCTAAGAGAAGATTGGTGCCCTTCAGACATGGCATTCCTCTCTCCAAGAAGATGTGCTCCAACACACCTGAGGAGATTGAACGCATGAGTAAGATCTCTTATGCTTCGGCAATAGGGAGCCTCATGTATGCCATGCTATGTACACGATCTGATATCGCCCATGGTGTAAGTGTCACGAGCAGATATCAGTCGAATCTAGGTGAAGAGCATTGGACTTCTGTGAAATGTATCCTTAAGTACTTGAGAAGGACTAAGGATATATTCTTAATTTTTGGTAATGGAGAACTCCAGGTCAAGGGTTATACAGACTTAGATTTTATGTCTGATATAGATGATCAAAAGTCAACATCTAGTAGTTTGTTTGTGTGTAATGATGGTGCTGTCAGCTGAAAAAATTTCAAGCAGACTATGATAGCAGATTTTACTATGAAAGCAGAGTACATCGCTGCATCGAAAGCTATAAAGGAGGCATTCTGGTATAATAAGTTCATCATAGAACTTAGAGTGATGCCATCAGATGTCGTTCCTCTATACTGTGATAACAATGGCACCATAGCCCTAGCTAAGAAGATGAGATCTCACTAGAAATCCAAGCACATCGAGCGGCGATTCCACCTCATCCGCGATTATCTCGAGAAGCATTACGTCAAGGTCAAGAGAGTCGACTCCATAGATAATGCGACAAATCCACTAATGAAGCCTTTAGGCCAATAGAAGATCGAAGCAAACCTTGAGAAGATGGGACTTAGATTTGTAGCCAATTGGCTTTAGGTCAAGTGGGAGTTTGTTAGATGTGTGCCCTAGAAGCCAGATTGGCTAACACTTGTAATACACTTCTAAGGACAATTTTATAATTTTGACTATAAATTAATAAAAAAATTATTTTATATCATAGTATGTATTTAAAGTGTATGTGATACATCCTTTAAGTTAATAGTAATGATAATTCATATTTTTAAAGAGTTGAAAATTTAAGACATGAATTTTCATAATTAACTCATAAACTGCTCTTGATCGTAGGATCATCACGAGGATGGTGATTGATCTGAAGATTGGTGTACGATTGCTTTCTTTGAGTAGATGAGTCTTGAGTCTACGGTGTGAGACATCGGAGTGAGAGTATAGATATTCGTTAGAGAACGAGGGCACTGAGCGTGACCATCTCGAGCATTCATAAGGAAGTCTACCTTCTCATTGATGACTGGCTCAATGTTATAGTAGTGTGTCTGATTCTTTGACCTGAGATGCATCGATAATTCATCTTGTGAGTGTTGTAGTTTGACTATATCATAACTCGATCTCCTAGCCATTCAAAATCTTGAGGTGTATGTTGGCTATAGTACTTTCATTGTAGGAATTGGATTGCACCAATAAGGGATCTATCTATCTCGGTAGATGAGGAGTAGTCCTATGATAATCATAAGAATCGAGTCCATAAGTCTATGACCATGGCAGAGTGAAGATGATGGAAAGAGTTTCTATAAAGGATTTCACATAGGATTCGAATCAAATGATTAATTCATATGATGGATATTGGGTTTGACGAGTTCACCTTAATCCTAATCCTATCGAAACTCAAGATAGAAGAATCCAATCACACAGGTAGCTACATCAAGAGGTTCATTTTCAGTTCTGATGGATTGCCACCATATAATGCTAGGTATCACTAGTGAATTTTGGGAGCAATTAGAATGATTTTGATGATCGATCATTTTAATTGTATGAATCAGAAAAATTCTGGTTCATCAAAAGGTATTTCGATGATGTCGATGATAGAGATCATTACATTTCTCATTACCATACAGAACTAAATCTAACTGGATCACACAAATAAGAGTTTGGATCTGCATGTCATCAATTGAGCTAACCGAGTTCGATTGATTTGGATTAGATCCAATCAGGTTCAAGATAATCGTGCTAGCACACGATTGAGCCTAACTTTCTACTTCTGTAATCTTTTTGATTCATCACAATCGAGTCAAATTTAATTTGACTCATTTCTATATCTTGAATGAGTTTATTTTTATCTGATTGGAATAAGTTTAGATTAAATTAATTATGAAAATTAAATTCATTCCTAGTGTAATTGGACTAGGGTCAATGGTTGACCCAATTGAGAGAATTGAGGGTCACATAATCAAAGAATTTTAGAAATTTTTTTAGAATTCATTTTGCTTTAATTTTTGGTTATGTGATAGGGCACAAGTTATACTTTAAGTGTGCAAAATTTTGTGATTTTTAGAGGTACCTAATCTAGGTTTTAATAGAGTTTAATTTGGATCAAACTCTTGAGGGAAGAGTCCTAAACGCACATGGACTCTTCCTTATCCTTTCGTGCCGCCACCTTCTAGATAGATTTTTAGCATCAAAACTAGACGAGATCTGGGGTTTTTCATGGAAATCAGGTCCAAGAGTCCTAATGGTTGAATTAGTAAGATTTTTGATAAAAAAGGGACTCTTTATGGTGCTATCTCTAGTATAAGAACTCTTTTCATGAAATTGTCTCAACATAATTTATTTTTTCCACACCCAAAGGAGCCTTCCCTCTGATATCTATGCCCCCTCTATCCTCTCTCTTCCTCTCTTCTACATGCCTAAAAACTTAGGCACAAATCTGAGTTGAAGGTCCAAGATTTTTGGCATAAGATTCAACATCTACGCGACGGTATTCGTGAGACGGATAGGCTACCCTCAGAAGTTGTTGTAAAGGCTTTTCAAATCAGATCTAGATCTAATTTTTGAAGAAAAGATTCATGAGGAGAAGATGTTCAGATCCTATTCAAGTGGATATTGGTAGAGATCAGGCGCGTGCGTGGCTCCTTCTAAAATCTCAGGAATCAACAGGATCATCGTAGGATAATTAGATTACCAAATTAGATACTTAAAATTAAATCTAATTTAATTTTATTTTTAACTTTTAATATCAGATCTCCATGATCAGATCTAAGAAGTCTCAAATCTGATTAGAATTTTAGAAAAAACTTTTAAAATATTCCATCAGATCCAATCAGATCTAAACGATCTTGTGTGGAAAAAATAGATTTTTTCTTCACATACCATACCAATGTCTACACATTCTTTGGTTAAGAGGACAACCAACCTATATGGCACACAACAATCTATACTCAATAAACATTATCATCCTAGGTAACAATATATCATTTGGTCATGAATAGGTTTAAGGATTAAACGATAAATCCTTTTTTGTCGATTCTAAGTAGTCCTAAGGACTTCACCACCACACAGAAGTTCATTTGAAGATGAAAGAATTTATGATAAAAAAATATTAAAATAATTTTTATTTATTTATAATTCATATACAAATTTAAAAATCAATACAATCATCAATAAACTGATGATTGGCTTTGGAATACCATTCCTAACAATCTTAGGTCGGAGGGATATTTATGCCCAGATTTCATTGGAGCAATTCTTGACAGCAGAAAAGCTCCAGAGTTGGTTACGTTCAGTACAGATGTATCTCTACATCTTACCTGCATGCCATATCAGTATCTCCACACTCCTTAGTTAAGAGGACAATTAATCTATATGACACATAATGATCTATATTCGATAAACGTTATTGTCTTTGGTAACAACGTATCATTTAGTCGTGAACAATTTTAAGGACTAAATAATAAATTCTCTTTTATCGATTCTAAATAGTTCTAAGAACTTCATTACAACAGATAGAAGTTCATTAAAAGATGAAAAATTTATGATGAAAAAGCTAGAATATTTTTTATTTAATTAATAATTTATATATAATTACATAAAATAGTTCAATCATCAATAGACTGATGGGGGCTTTGAGACACTATTTTCAATAAGTAGATAAGCTCTCTAAAGATCTCCATAAAGATAGAACCTCCATCGAGTCCCTACTCGAGCTCGCTCGGGCTCCTTTAGATAATTGTTGCCAAAATCGGACGATCTCATCATCAGCTCTTTGAAGCTTTTTCTTGAGGTTAGTGACTTGGCCATATCAATCACGTCTATATTCATTATGAGAGTCCCTAGCTATCTGTAATTGGCTTTGGAGTTTGGAGAATTTTTTTGTCTAATTCCAGCCATATTCCTCTCAATTGATGGACCACACTAAGCTTCCTTCAAGCAATTGAATCCTTTCTTGTGCGGCCTTCAGTTCAATTTTCAGAGAGCTTGCCTTGACCGTCAGAGTCCATGTCTTGTTGCTGCCGAGCTTCTTCACCCATTTTAACTTCTCTATCAGATGGTGCTTCTTATTGATATAATTCATGGCATCCTTTTTATGGACTTATCGAAAGTAGGTGACTAAAACTGTAGCTTCCGAATAATGCTTCTTCAACATTAGAAGCTCGTCCTCTACTTTCTTTAGTTTTCTCTTAGTTTAATGAACCTCCCTCTTCAGGTTCTTAATGATAGATCATAAAAAAAGGCCTTGGAGCAGCGGGGTAGTATTAGCAGGGGGAGATAAAGCATGATTATCTTCACTAGGAGGATTCTAAAAAACATGCATACCACGATACAAAGTTAAAGTAAACTTATTTTCATTAATTAAAATATTTTTTAAATATAAAAGAAGAAATAAATGAAAAGAAAAAATATAAATTGAGAGGTCTCAGACCTCTGAGAGAGCAGCCATGGAGTTCGATGCAGCATCGATCAATCCCGGCTCTTTAGTGGCAAGCTCGATAGGGGGAAGGTTGGTTGCGTCAGTAGATAGTCCCGCTTCTTCATCAGGAGCTCCTTCAATAAGAAAGTCGAGATTGAGCTTAGAAAACTTGCTAGCTATCCTGTCCTCGCAAAGCTCGAATCCCTTGATGAAGGCTTTCTGACCGAACTTGACATTCAAGTCCCTCATCTCAGAGAAGACCTTGAACTCCTCTACTAGCTAGGCCTTCACCTCTGAGATCTATCTCAAAATTTGCTCCTTCAATTTGGCGATCTCGACTTTAATCTTTTTCCTCCTCTCTTCTTTCAAAGCCAAGGCAGCCTTCAATTCCGCCGATGTTTGCTCTTCCTTTTTGAGCGCCTCTTGAAGAACTTCAACCTCGATGGTCTTCTCCTTTATGAGGTGATCGACCTCGATAGCTTTCTATTCCTAGAGATGGCTGACCTCAACTTGATGATCTTCCTGAGCCTTCAATGCTTTTAACCTCAAACAGTTCACCATATTGATGTGAGTGAGCAATTAGTGATCCGACTATAAGAAATAAATTGAGTTAGGCATACATACATATATATATATAAGGAAGAAAGAAGGGACAAGGTAACTACCACGAGAAGGCCCTGAGGGAATTCCAAGTGTGTTGCTCATAATCGAAGTCAGCGATCTTGTCTACCACTTCGGATAGGGCAAATTTATCAACTAAATCCCTGATGATGTCCTGATTGTAGAAAAAATTTTCTTCCAAGTCTTCATCACCGTTATTGGACTTACTGGGATGAGCTTTACGTCGAACTTTTATGGTGACCGACTTCTATTTCTCCTTCCTTTTTTCTCTCTTTTTTCCTCCTGCAGGAAGCTTCGAAATTTGAACTTCGGCGGGAGGGCCCGAGGATGTAGGGGCACTGCGGCCCCATCAGTAGCACCCACCTTGGTGATCGAAATAACCTCGACGCCATCAAGAATCTCGGGAGTACCAATGGCATTAGTAGGTGCTGCGGAGCTCAAGGTATCAACCCTCGCCTTCTTTGAAACCTCGCTGGGTGCCTTTTCTTTTCTCTTGTGTGCTTGGAGCTCCCTAGCGAGCATTTCAGCTGCCTAAGCATCCATCTTTGCAATAAAGAAGGGAGTATGATTAAAAAGAAGAAGAAGAAGAAGAATTTTTGTGAAGTGCAGAGATATACAGCAGGATTAAGAGAACTTAGGCCTATATTGAATAAAGTCTGGTCCTTCAGAAGTTCGGATAGGAGGGGGGTCAATAGTTCTTGAGTTTATTGGTGAAATCAAGATCGTCCACCTTTAGACTAGGAGCTCGTCGAACTAATTCTCTAAGAAAACCCCAAGAAGGAAGCCCTAACTCTAAAGTTGGACAGGATACAAAGAAGAACCTCTCCTTCCAATTATGCATAGAAGAAGGAGCACCTTTCAACAGTCCTTTCTTGTCGAACTGGAATGAGAAGTACCACTAGTACTTCACAGAAGGATGACATTTAAAAGTATAGTAGTTTTGGAGTAGGAAAAGATTGGACGAACTTCAGCAAAGAGGCAAAAGGAGATGAATCCAATAATGAACCTAAAAGAGTTCGGCACTACAAAAGCAAAGGAGATATTCAAAAAATGAAAAAGGACTACTATAAAAGGAGGGATGAGAAGTCTCAATCCGACATGAAAAACTTCTAAGTACAAATAAAAATATCCTGGAGGAGAACAAGCCCAATCACTTGGTCCAGAGAGTTCCAGTTCGTACTCAAGAGAGATTCTGTATTGGATCCTGATCAAGAAAAGGTCATTCGGGGATAAGAAATACAGAATGGTTTTGGGTATGAAGTTCAGTTGGGGTACATTCCTAAGTTCAGTCTTTTTTTTGAAATTAAGATTTTGGAAGATGGATCGGACGAACTCCTGGAATCAGACGACCATGAAGTTTTGGAAGACATTTAAATCAAAGAAAACTTAGAAATATCCATAAAAGCGATGAGAAAAAGATTATAAAACCTTGGGAGAAGAATAGCAAAACTCGTATAGAAGACTAAAAAACTGAAAAATAAAAGAAAAGAAGAGAGAGCGACTGAAGACTAACCTAGATTGGTAAGGAGATGACCGAAAAGGCGAGATGCAGCCAAGAGAGAGACTTCGACAATCGAAAGGGTTGTGAATGAGAGAAAATAAGGCGAGATGGTCAAGACAGCAGGAATCAGTCGGTGATGGTCGGAGAATCGACGGAAAGGATGGAACACTCTGAGATGGAGAAGAATGAATGAAGAAAGAAGGAAGACTCGGGCAGAGGTGAAGAGCTGCAAAGGAGAAGAAGAAGAACTTAAATAGGCATACGGAAATAGAGTAAGTTATGATTATGGACAGTCCTTGGTCGATCCTAGCCTGCCGCGTGCCCCACTCACCCCAACGCCTGTCAGGACAATAATTGTGCGTAATACGGGGCTTCATGCTAGGTGAGTTTTCAAAGAATTTTGTTCTTCAAGTCATCCAGCATTAAAACACCAATGACAATTTAAAAAAAAAGGCTAAATTATTTTCTTTATCAAAAAGCGGGGACAAGACTGGCATTGAAGGACTTCGGCACTAGTAATTTTCGTACTCTCTTCATCCAAAATTCGAACTCAAGAGTAGGGGGACAAGTGTTGGGGGTAAAATAATTCCTGCCGATGTCCTTGGCTGTCGACCTCCATCCAATGAAAATTTATCGATTTTTTCACTAACAAAGTCTGTATTGCAGAACTTGCTAAAAGCATATTAGAGTTCGGCCAGACAATCCAGGACAGTAAAAGAGAACTATTATTTTACTAATCCTACCTCTTGACTAAGAATGACTGATAGGACCAAAGCCTAGTTTCTCCAACCTTAATCGGTGATGAATTTCAAAGATGAATGAGGTTTTATATTATAAACGACGGACTCCTTCAGCAGCTTTTCTTTCGAATGGACTCCTTCAACAGCACTTCTTTCAGACGGACTCCTTCAGCAGTGCTCCATCCGAACGGACTCCTTCAACAGTATTTCTTCTGGATGGACTTCAACAGCATTCCTTCTAGATGGACTTCTTCAGTAGCACTTCTTCTGGACGGACTCCTTCAACAGTGCTCTTTTCGGATGGACTCCTTCAGCAGCTATCCTTCCGAATGAACTTCCCTAGTCACATTCCTTTCAGGCGGACTCCTTCCAAATGCACTCCCTTTAGTCATGCTTCTTCAATTGAAGTCATTCCAGTCGAATGCCTTTTAGGATGAGCTTCTTCTAGCCAGTTGTGGACCCGCTTGGCTCATGTTACGCTTGTCAGGTGAGTCCATCCAAAAAGATCTCATCAAACCATCGATTCATGACAACCACTCCTCGAAGAGTGAAGCATGATACTTCAAATTTCAATTTAAGAGGCACATACCTACACACGACCCAGGAGGCTTCCAAACTCTTTAAAGCCACTAGCTATTATCCCAATAAATTTTGATCGGTTATAAGTTTACTGCACATACTGAAGTCTTCAATCAATGATCGAACTCCAACAAATAGATCTCCACCGTCTACAAGTCATGATAAATGATAATTCATCCTCCATAACAAACTCTACATGGCTTGAGCGGCCCACTATCAGACGATTATGACTGTCACTATTAGTTTGTTACATGCTCTATCTATAAAAAAAATCCTCCAGATATATTTTTTTCAAGCTCTCCTCTCCTTCCCATTACTCTGCTTTTCTATTTCTCTAGCACTCCATTTCAGTTGGCCAGAAAATTAACTTGAACGTCGGAGGATCTTGTCGGAGTCATCCACCTCTAGTTTGAATTTTGTTTTGCAGGTTCCATCGGTGGCCCTGCCTTCCTAAATTCAGCTACCTCCGGTGTCCTCATAAATTTCTGCATCAATAGTCTTTGCTATAGACTTGCTCAGAATATTGTTCAAAATATAATAAGCTATCTCAAGTGCATCACCCCAAAATGAAAATGGCAGACTCGCAAACCCCATCATGGATCAAATTATGTCTAACAGGATCCAATTCCTTCTTTCAGACATATCATTATGCTGTGGTATTTTAGGAGGGGTCTATTATGAGAGAATTTTATTCTCTCCTAGATATGTCAAAATTTATTAGAAAGGTATTCACCTCCTCAGTCTGACCAAAGAGTCTTAATATTCTTTCCAAGTTATTTTTCTACCTTATTTCGATATCATTTGAATATTTCAAATAAATCAGATTTACTCTTGATAAGATAGATGTATTCATACTTAGATAGATCGTCAGTAAATATAATGAAATAGTAATATCTGTCTCTAGCATATGTATTCATAGATCCATATACATCACTATGTGCTAGACCTGGAAGATTAGTGGCCCATTCATGCTTTTCAGTAAAATATGATTTAGCCATTTTACCAAGAAGACAGGACTCACAGATAGTCAATAATTCACAATCATCGATGTCAAGAACATGCTCTTTAACTAATCTGTTGATCCTATTCTTATTTATATGATCGAGCTGGCAGTGCCAAATATAGGTGTCGATGATATTATCTAGTTTTGGATATTTATTTGACGTGTACATTACACTAATAGACTATAATAATATATAAATATTATTTTTTAATTATCTTCATATTATTATAACATCATTTATAATGATATTATAATAATTTTTTTATTGACAAATTATAAGCATCCTGGGCTAAAAGTCTAATAGATATTATGTTCATCATAAAAGATGAACAGTAGTGACAGTCACTCAAAATGATATTATTTATTTTAAAAATAAGCTCAAGAGTTTTCAATACTAGAACTAAAATATTTTTTTATTTTCAACATTTAGAAATCTATCACCGTCCTTAAACTTTCTATCAATTTGAAGTCCATGCAATGAATTGCATATATGAACTAGACTTCCAGTATCTAATACCCAGGTAGATTTATCACAAACAGAGAAATTATAAAGTATTATCATATAACAATCTTGCCCAGCAACTACTTGCTGATCTCTCCTATTCAGTCTATTCGAGTCTAGAAGATAATTTCTCTTTAGGTCTACTGATAAGGGTCGACACTAGACTTCTTGAAATCATGTTCTATAAGCTTGTTACTATCCAATAGTGAGTGAAGCGGATTTACACTAGCTATTCTATTTATCTAAAAGAAAAATATAGGACCATATTAGTACTCAAATTATTTAACTCTAAAGATTTGAATTTTAGTCTAAAAGTTCTTTCACTATTTTTATGAATTGGTAGCTTCTACCTCTAATTCGAGAAATTACACTAACTCCTTAGTGGATACTAGAATTTCAATGGACTACAAATGGATCCGAGAAAAACTCTAGCTAACCCATGTGCATCTATAGGTAGGTTCATAATCAATTATTTTTAAAATAATTTTTAATATTTAATTTTATCCTAGAAGTCAATTTAGTAGGTTATGGCCTCCATTGAAAAGATATGGTTAGGTCCAACTATTAATATGATTAAGTTCAGTGCATCTAACCAACAATGACCAGGTTCGAGAAAAGTTCTAGCTAATCTGATTATCATTAAGAGAGTACGATCTAATCATCATATGATGGATAGTAATTCTAATATCTAGATGAACACCAGGTGTAAGACACCTCCAATATTTACCTAAAAAATTGGACTCATTATTATTCATCTTAATGAGAGGCTATGACTTAGTTATCCTCATAACTTAGTCATTTTTAAGGATCTAATAATTTATAGAATTTAGATTACTTATGATTTTAAGGATGGAAAAGACACGAACCAATTTACTCCCACTAACTTCAATAAGTCAAATCCTCCTACTAACTTCACTAAGTCAATAGATGAGGACTATGATTAAATTTAGGTCCATGGGCACCTAATTCAGTCTTACTAATTGAAATCAGTCAAACTGATTTATAGTGACATTGGTCAGCTTGAATCATCAAGTGATCTAATCAAATCCTAATTCATCATGTCGGCTAGGTAAGTGAGATTAGTAGAAGGAATATGTCATTAACTCGTCAAAAATTGCTAAACTTACTTTAGACCATGTGCGAGTAGCTCCTAATTAAAAATTACTGATTTAGACCGCTAAACTTACTTTAGACACCAACTGATTAATTAGGTTTAATTTAATCAACCTAGTAATTTCGGGCTCGACCTCTTAGTCATGAATCAAGTCCATCTTGGTCTCATTAAAGACATGGACTTGACCAACTATAACTATTGAAGTTGATTCTAAAGTATCCTTGATCTAATCTAAGTCAATACTTAGTTAGATTTGATCAATTATTCTAGATTAATCCATTCTTTAACTAACCTTAGGTCTAACCCAATTAATAGACCTAATTCATCGAACCCTTTAATCCATAGATGCTTTTATCTTAGGATCTTTAATTCATAATTCTAGATCCTATTAAATAACACTTAATTCTTTTAATTAAGTTTTAGACTAATGGATCAAGGTTTGGCATTTCAAAAATATTTTTTAAATTTTAAAAGATTTTTATTTTCTATTCATCAAATAGATTGACTCATTTGAGAAATGGATCAGCTCATTTTATAAATAACAACCTATTGCTAGTTTCATAATAGAAAATAAAGCATAATTAAATCATGAATTCTTTTAGATCTAATCTAAACTTATTCATGTTTAATTTTTATATTAAAATAATTTTAATAATAAAAATTTTTTTACTATTCATCTTATTGAATGAGTTCATGGTGGCATCCCTACCGCCATAAGGGATCCCCACTGAATGGAAGGAGATGACCTTTAAACCATGCTTATCCCTTATAATCAAATGGCTTGGTGGCTCATACATCCTCGATTACTAAGTTATTTGGATCTAACATATCAAATATGCTAATATTCAATTTTTCTAATTAATATATAAACATGTCCAGCAACCTGCCTCTGATACCATTGATGGAAACTATGCAGGGTTCAAGGCATGCATTTTAAAATTTTTTTGAAATAAATATGCAGCAAAAGCTAAAATTAATTTAATATTAATTTAAGATATGCTATGATCAAATCATATAACCCTACACATGGATATAGATAAGTATATATGCAATGAAAAATTAAATATATTCGATCAGCAAATCATATTTGCTGATCGATCTTGTGTTCAAAACACAATACTTGTGCGCAGGTAGATGATCTCTATAATTCGAAATCATAGGAGAAAGCTCTCGCATCGTGCTACAGCTGCACAATCGTCTAGCCTCTATAGTGAGTCCATACGGAGCTCCTGGTTCCAATCAGCTCCACCAGAGTGCTAGTTCCTCGTCGGGGTCTTCGATGGCTAATCTCGATTGATTTGATTAACCTTCTTCTTCCTAATCACTCGGATGTTCTAGAAAATCAAAAGATGTGGAGGATGACTAGGTGGTGCATGAAGTTTCATGGTGATTGGGCACTCACAATACTCAAACTCACCACTTGAACCTAGGGTCCAAATCCTAGGATTTTGCACACCCAAAAAACCCTAACACCCAAAAATTTTCTCATGCCCTCTCCCAATAGAATTTTTTCATGAAATAAATTTTTATGGATAGAGAAACTCTCCTTTATCCTACACCCACTCTCAAACCCTTTTTCAAATAGATGAGTAAAGAGAGAAAAAAATAAAATATGGCATGAGAGGAATAGTTCAGCACAAGAGAACTTTTCTCTCCTTTTGACTTTTCCACACACAAAAGTTGTGCCCCTCTCTCAAAATTTCTCTCTCTCAAAAACCCCTCACGAGCATTCTTCTCATCTGCACGCACGTAAAAAAAAAAAAATCTCATTTACATTGGCTTGCAAAGAGTGGGAAAATTGCATGGAAGAGATAAGGGATGTTGAGAGGTTTTAACAAATCGCTTGAATTTTGACTATTCTATCCACTCTCCAACGCCTACCCAGAGTGAATGACGTGTAGAAGGACTCTCGTTCTATATGTCCACACTCAAAAATGCACAAAAATTTGCAACAAAAATATAAGGGGGCATGGAGAAGAGAATAGATAAGGATGGGATTGATTTCAACCTCTTAATAACTCTAGTTGAATTCAAAATTTAACTTTATTTGAACCGATCCAACACTTGGATCAGGTCAAAGAGAGAAAGGAGAGGAGGCGCACTACTTCTTCTGCATGAGAAAAACTCATGTAAAATCTAGATGGGGTGGGGGTCAAAGTTTTATGGCGAGAAAGTAAATTCAAAATTTAAACTAACTTTGACTTGATCCAAATTGGTTTCAACCAAACTAATTTTTTCAGACCCAATTAAACTAGGATAAACCTAATCAAATTAGGCTTAACCCAATTTAATAAATTTTTAATCAAATTTAAAATTAATTAAGTCAAGATCCTGATTAAATCAGGATTGAATCTTTCATAACGATTAAGTCATCTCATGATCTGATCGGATCAAACCTAATCAAATCAAATTCAATCAAATTTGATCGAATCCTTATCGCTCGATCAAATTAAGCTAATCAATATTTAAATTAAGCTAATCAATAATCAAATTACTAATTAATCCTTCAATAAATATAGAGTTTCAATCAGATGGATGTTTGGATAACAGAGTCCCATCTACATGAAACTCTTGATTGAAGAGTTTTAAATCAGTGGGACTCTTGATTGAGTATCCTAAATAAATGAAACTCATCATCATAGAGTTTCAGACTAGTGAAACTCTTGATCATAGAGTTTCAGACAAGTAGAACTCAGAGTTTCAGTCTAGTGGGATCCATAAAGGTAAAGTTTTAGTCCAATAAAACTCTTGACCATAGAGTTTCAGACTATTGAAATTTTTGATCAGCCATCAGATCAGATAGAAATTTCTATTGTATGTGATCTCATAGGTTCAAACCCTAAGTCGGTAGCTCAAAAATTAATTTTCTATTCCAATCGATGTGACTATCTAATAATGGTACTTGACATCCGAATATGTCAAATAGTCGCAATGCAACATCGATGAATCTATGGCATATGATTATCATATAATTCATCCCCTTAATCTCAATGCTTAAAGAATGATCTAATATTTACTGCCAACTTTAAAAATCATGTATATTATATTTTAAAATTCAGTGTCCATCATATGAATTATTTCGATCAAAATTTTACTAAATTGAAATACAATGATGCACTTGCTCCAATACTTAGAGGGGTCAATCCCATCTTGACTCACACATCAACTAAACAAATACTTAACTACATCCAATAACCTTCCATTATTGAATTAAAAATTCAAGTAATCCAGTACCAAAGTGCAGTGAACTTGCAAGTCATCATGATGATCTCAGATCTAAAAGATACGTATATCCATATCCTTCACGAGCAACTCTTAATAGCAGAGAGCTCCATAGTTAGGTTACGATCAGTGAAATATATCCATATATTTTACTTGCATGCCATATCAGTATATCCATACTTCTTAGTTAAGAGGACAACCAACTCACATGGCACGCAACGACCTACACTCGATAAACGTTATCATTCTAGGTAATAACATATCATTTGATCGTAATCAAATTTAAAGACTAAATGATAAATCCTTCTTTGTCGCATTTAAATAGTCCTAAGAACTTCATCATAGAAGAGTTAATTACAGGAAGATACAAAAGCATGATGAAATATCAGAATAATAATTTTATTTATTTATAATTCAAGTATATTTTATAATCAGCTCAACCGTCTATAATTTAGACGATTGGCTTTAGAATATAATGCCCAATAAATTCTTCATTCAAATGTTATTCATCATTAGGCACAATATTTTGTATAGATATGGACGAAGAAATACTTATAGATAATAAAATATCTATCCTAACTTTATTTTTATATTATTTGATTTATCATTTTTACTAACTTCATAATTTTTAATAAATCTTGCATTATCAATTTTAATAATTTTCAGACTATGGTTTGGATAATAACATCTATATCCTTTAGATTTTTTTAGGTAACCAATAAAGTAATCACTAATCATTCGAGAATCTAATTTTTTTCATATAAATTATAAATTTTTGCTTTCGCTGTGTAATCCTAAATATGAAGGTGCTTTAAACTAAGTTTTCTTTCAGTTTATAGTTTCAAAAAATTTTTTGAATCTATCTTACTAAGAATCCTATTTAGTAAATATATAGCAGTTTTAAGAGCATACATCCACAATGATTTGGATAATAAAGAGTTACTTATCATACTCTTAATCATATCCATTAATATTTGATTTTGTCTTTCAGCTATACCATTTTACTGAGATATACCTGGCATAGTATATTGTACCCATATATCATATTTTTTAAGAAACTTTATAAATAGATCCAGACATTATCCTATTTTATTATATTTTTCATAATATTCACCATCTCTATCAGACCTTATAATTTTCATCTTTTTATCTAATTATCTTTCAACCTCATTTATAAATACCTCAAGGGTGTCCACTGCTTGAGATTTTTAATGAAGCAAAGAGATAAAATCATAACATAAAAAAATATTGATAAAAATAATAAAATATTTATCTTCACTAAAGGATGGAACATCAAAAGATTCATATATATTAATATGTATAATTTCAAGAAGCTAAGTGCTTCTTGTGGTGCCTTTCTTATTATATTTAGTTTGTTTTCTCTTGATATAATCTATACATATACCAAGATCAGTAAAATCTAGATTTGGAAGAATTATATTTTTTACTAATCTTTCTTTGAATATATGATCCAAACGTTTATGCCATAAATAAGCAAAATTTTTATTTAGTAAACTACGCTTAATTTCAAAATTATGATGCACAGTAAAAAAGAATTTAGCAAAAAGATTGTTAAGTTTTAATTTATATAAATCATTAATAAATACTCCAGAACTAATAAAAGAAGTATTCTTACATAAACTAAAATAATCATGTCCAAACTTAAAATTAAACCCAAAAACATCAAGTTTTGAAAGAGAAACTAAATTCCTAAATATTGAAGGTGCATAAACAGTCTGTAATAGATCCAAATAATATTCGATATCTAAGATCAAATAATAAGTGCCTATGCCTTCAATTGAAGATTTTGTTTCTGATAGTATCCAATTTTCTTACAGAAATAATATTTATCCAAGTTTTGTTTCTTCTTATCAGCTTAAAGATTTTTAGTAGGTATTTTTTTCTTAAACTCGTTGGCTTTCTTTTTGTATTCTTTACTAGCTTTTTGATTCATGAAGTTAATAGAATAACTATCTTATTTTCTCTTGAATAAGCATAGTGGATAATTCACTGATATCCCACTTATTCTTAACAATATTATAATTGATGTGAAAATATCCATACGCAGAAGGTGGTGAGTTTAGAATGAATTGCACCTAGAAGGAGTCATTCACAGTCATCCCCAAAGTTTTTAATCTTGCTGCAATAATAGTCATCTCTATAATGTGGTTTTGCATACTCCGTGATCTATCAAATTTCATGATCGTGAGTTCTGTCATTAGTGTACCAGTGAGTGACTTATCTGCAGAATAAAAATATTCTTTCAAAAACTTTAAATATTCTTTGATACTTTCTATTTTTGAAATAATGCTCTTAATATTGTTGGCAGTAGTCATTCGCATGAATATAAGACTTAATCTATTAAAATATTCTTATGCTTTATGATGTAACTTCTCTTCCTCACTATTGAAATTCGTAAGAGCAGTAGGCTTATTTTTCAATAGTACTAAGTCAAGATCCAATACACCAAAGTGAAAACTGACTTGTTCACATCATTTAGAAAAGTTCAAACCATTAAATATGATAACAGATGAAGCATGCAAATGAAGAAAAATAGCTACAAAAATAATACATAAATACTCAAATTAAAATAAAATAATTTTATTATGGATTCAGATAATTAGCAATAAAAGCATATTGTAATTCTTCTTTGGATAGATATTACAACATACTATCATAATTTAATATCATTAATAATTTTTTAATAGGTAATTAAATATTTTCAATCAAACATATCTATTATCTTTGGATATACAAATATATTTGATCAAGAATATCAATTTATCTTTATCATGCTCACTATTCATTGAATAATTGATTTACCTTTGATAAACCCTAAAGTTTCAATGAATTGTGAACATTAATTTATCCACTAAATTTTTCATTAATAGGCATTTAATCATGAATAAATGATCAAATTATGCATGTTAAAATTTTTTTAAACATTCTAGTTTAGCCACTTTGGTGACTAACAAACTATAAACTTAAAATCATGCATATAAACGATAATTTAATATTTTTAATGCATGTTAAATATTCTAGTTTGGCCACTTTTTTGACTAACAAACTATAAATAAGCATAAGATCATGCATACAAAAGAAATTTCATTAATAATTGATATTTTATAGCATAAAATCCTAAGATCTTTAGTAAACAAAGATTTAAAACAAACTTAATAGATCATTAAAGGATAAAACAATCATTTAGGAACTGAAATTTTTTTTTTTGAGAATTATTCTATAATTTTAAAATTTATAGGGGCTAATTTGCAAAAAGATCCAAAACTAAAATTGAATCTTTTCATAATTTAAACTTTATTGAAGGCTTAAATGCAAAAGAGCTTGAATCCAAATTAAAGAGACTCGGCTCAATTGATTTAAACATTAATGGGTTTGTACCTAATGGATGTGAATTAAAAATCAATACTCGAAACCTGATTGCCCTTTAGGGCTTCATTCTCTTCTCTGTTACGAGAAGGAATATTTCATGCCGCAAGGCGGCCGACCGCCCACCCCAAAACCTTCCGGCCACCATCCAAACCATCATCCTTCATGGCCGCTTAGATTGCCAACTGTTCCTGCCACTGCCGCGACAGACCACTACGGGCGAGAGAGATCGATCGCAGCTGCTGGCTGCATCACCGCTTTGCACGATGATATAGCGAGCGCAGTAGATCGCCATCGGTCCCGTGCTCTACTGCCATCGGTCCTTTTCTTTTTTGGGCTGATTTGGTGCTACCATCGAACCCCACTGTAGGATTTATCTGTGGTATCAAAAGGGCTGAAAGCGGCCATGTCGCCGTTGCTTTGGGGTGGCAGTTGTGGCCGCAAGTCCGACCTACCGTTGGCATGGCAACAGCCATGGTTGCTGCCCATTCGTCAGATGATATGGATCGGCCGATGCGGTCGCCCCCAAAAATCCATCTATCCCTTTTTTTTTGTTGCAGGAGATGACTTGTCGGTCCTGTCGTCGGCCCATCCTCATGGCTTGCCGACAAATAGGATCCAACCATCCTAATGGAAGATAGGGATTCGACAGATGATCCATAATAATTTATTTATTTATTTATTTCATCATAAAACTTTAATTTTATATTTTTAAAATAAATAAATAAATTTTTTATAAAGATTATGAAAATACAGGCTTTGATATCATATGTAAACTTAATTTAATATTTTAGATATATATTTTTAATCAAAAACATCATGAATCTAGGATAATAAAGAAGATTTCATAATCCTCATGTCTAATGCAGAAGAATTTGATGCAGAAGAAAAGGAAGATATGTTACTTCCTGAAAATCAGTTTCTCTTCCTTCTTCCGTTCTTTATATCGTAGCAATAATAATGGATTTCTATGTATCTCTTATGGATAGAATTAGGATCTCTATTTATAGACATTTATCAGTACTCCCATCAAGTAATCGGATGAGATTTGAATTATATTTAAATTCAAGTTAATCATTATCCAAATTTAAATAGTAGAATCCATGATAAATTAGCTACTTAATTGGGATATTATCTAACTCTAAAATCTCATCGATCCACTTGGATGTTTGACATGCTAACTAAAGTTGATGATAGGTCAAGCCAACTCAATTTTGGTCAAAAATCATCCGACCTTGGATCTAATTTGTTTACAATTAAGTTAGAAAATAAAAATCTATATCTATTTAATTATGTGTGGAGCATGCCCAATTTGTGAACTCAATTAAGCTTTTATTTGCCAATTATGTGTCATAGTAAATGACCATAAAATAGGTTAAAAATAGAGGATCTAAAGTTGGGCATCCAAATAAAGTGAAAAAAGAGAGAAGAAATTAGAGGGGATAAGTAAAGGAAGTGAAACATAAATATGATATCTCCTTCATTTTTCTCTTAATATATTTTATTCTTTTAGTCATTAATTATGCAATTATTAGTCACTCTAATTAGTCTTTTACAAAGCTATAAGTCACCAAACTATTCCTCCTATTATTGAGGTTTCTAAGTAGATTTTAATGTTTTACTCAATCCATGTTACCTATCATCCATTTATGACCAGGGTGGTCTTAACTAGTCCAAACCTGTATTAATTATAAAATTTTATGGGATAAGTGCAATAAAAAGGAGTAAAAGTTAGCTCTGTTCTCATCCGGTGGAATACTTATTGGAGCACTTGGATTAAACTAATTTTTCGAACGGTAAAATAAATTTATCTTGGAATAAAGAGGAGTAGAAGTAAGTTAATCTATTAATCTGGTTTAACTTATCTTGCTTCCAAAGGTAGCTTTCGGTTGTGGTTCTTGGCCGTCGTAGACCAGATTACAGAACCACCGTTGCATGTAAGGCCGCAAGGAAAATTCAGACATGAAAGAAAAATATATAATAATATTTTAAATAATAATTTTATATGTAAAATAGAAGAATAGGTAAAAAGTATCATAAATTATGATATGCATGCAGGATGGTGGAAAACGTGATGGACGACAGTGATGTGATAAGAAGAGAGAAGGGAGGGCTGGTTAAGGTTGTATGAAATCCCGAGTTCCCAATGGAAGGTAAGGTCGCTTACAGCTAGTTACCCAAAAAAAAAAAAATCGCTTAAAACTGGATGAAAAAAAAAAGTCCGTGTTTTACGGAAAACAAAGAGAATAATGCACGAAACTTTTCCTCCAGGGAAGATTTATTTTATTTTTTATTGTTTGAAAACTTGATGTGCTGTCCACCCCACCACATGCCATTCCCAAAAAAGGAAAAAAAGAGAGAACAAAAGGCACCCCCACCCGTAGTCGCGGTGGAAACTGGTGGCGTCTCCTCTTCCTCTTTTCCCCACTCCGTCCCCTCCTCCTGCAGCATTAGAAGCGCCTCCAGCTCTTACCGTCGATTGGATCGGGGAAGCAGTTCAAGGAGCGTCCGATGCCCGCTAAATGGGGAAGCCTGAGGAAGTCCAGCTCGATATCCCGGATGACGGGGCCGGCGGACTCGACCTCCTCCGTCCCTGCGCCACCGCCCTTGGCGGGATCGGGAAGGCCTTCACCTTGAGGTGCGCCGTCGTGCTGGTCCTCAGCGCCTGCGTGCTCCTCCCCGCCATCTTCTGGCTGCCGCCCTTCAGTTCCTTCCGATCCGGCTTCGTCCCCAGCGACCCCGATAGCGCTTCCGGTGAGCTTCCTTCTTAGCTCCTCCTTTTCCTTCTCCTTGATTATCTCTAAAAATTGGTGTTCTTTGGGCTTCTTTTGGGAAAAAATGAGATGGCAATCTGTAATCTCGGCGGGGTTTCTGTTTGGTGATTAGGGATTTGGGTTTTTTAATTGCATTAGCCGGAATTTCCTCGACGATTTTATTTTTATTTTTGTGGGTTTTCTGTCATTTTTCATTTTGTTGTTGGAACTTTGGTTTATTGGATGGTGCATTGGTGCAAATTCTGCGCAATTGATCACTGTCAGTGTTAGATGAAGGTGGATGATATACTGGTGCCGAATTATATGAATTGCTCCTGTTATTGCCAATTTTTCTAGGTAGTTGTCGACAAGCTGCTGCTATTACTCAGCTATATTTGGAAGAGAACATCAGGAGTGTACTGGGTTTCTCTTGTAATTAATAGGTTTGACCTGTCAGTTTTGATGCCTCCTGTTTCTTTCTGTGTGGCGAAGTATTTATTCTGGTTATGTTTAGTGAGTTGGTCACATGGTTTCCTTCCGCATTCATCATCTTTCTTCCTTATAAAAGGGAAAATCGTATACATAATGCAATGGAGAAGGACTGGAGGAAATTTTTAGCTTTTGAGTCCATGTCTTAGAAAGAATTTGCTTGTACCGCATTTAAGAATGGACTTTGTTATTTTAGATGATTAGAAAGAGCTCATGGACTACGTGTTGACTGTTCAGTCTAAATTAAGATATTTCTTTTGTACCTCCTTTTGATTTTAGGCTAAAATAGAACCCTTTGACTTGTGGTAATTAGAGATACTAGTTAAAGGAGTCTTTGTACTAGCAATATAATATATGCAAAAGATGTGGTTATTGTATAAGGGGGCAATGGATTTGATATGGAAGTGCGTTAATCTTTTCTTTCCAGAAACTCTTGCATGTCAGGTCAGTTTTCTGCCACTCTGACCTAAGTGCTTCTTGCCTTTCCTAAGCTCGTGGTGTTGGAAAAGGGAGGTATGTGGAGGTGAGGGTAAGACCCGTGCAGTTGGAGGCGAGGAGGCCAGTGAGGTCCAAGTTGGGGTTCATGTGGCTGTGGCAAATAAGTGGGATAGAGGGAGAGAAAGAGAGACTTATGGAGTTGATCAGAGCAATGCTAACTTGATGATGAAGAGATAAGAAGGGGAGAGATCCAGAAAGGGAGGTAGATAAGTGTGGCAGTCATGGAGATGGATGGAACAAAACAAAGAATGGAGGGAGAATAGCTGACTGAAGTCACTGAACAATAAGTTTCTCTGACCTTGGCCACCCACTTTAGCAACTTATCCTAAGCTCCTTCAACTCCGTCTTCAGCAACACGACAAAGTACCTTGTCCCAGGCTCCTGCAGATCTGGTCTGGCCAGCAAATGGAGCATCTTCCTCCTACCCAATCCCTCATGCACTCTGACTCTCCAAACAATCTGGACTCAGCCGTCCCCTTTCCATGCTCACAAACATGTTCTTATGTAACCTGGCTATCTTTAGCCTTGTCATTGCTTGGTTGAGGGAGATGCAGAGAGAGATAAAGAGAGGGGGAGATAAGCAATGCCCCACTCCTCTCCATGCTCCACTGTCCCATAGTTCTGCATCTTCACTTTGAACTTAATAATAGATTGTATTGTTTACTATGCATATAACACATTTTGCCTAGCCCAATTTCATAGTTGAGATTTAATGGCCCATAGAAATCTCCAAAGTTAAACTGAGTTTGGGAAAGTCGGTTGTTTGATAAATTGGGTTGAAGTTGTCATGAGACAGGAGTATTGTTTTTTGCATGAAACACAGGTCTTACAATATTGAAGATACAACACACTGATTGCAAGATGCATAATTGTGGATTCAGTTTTAACTTGAATCTTTGATTGTCTTGTCACTTGTTTTTCTATCTGCACCTATTACTTAAGTGAAATAAGTGAATTTGTTCACATGATCCAATTGTTTTGATAAAATCCATTTTATTTCGATTTTATGCCTGTATAAATTTTTGGAAAAGTCTTGGATGATTCCTGTAAGTTAAACATTTTCTTCTTGACCTTTTTTCCTGTTTTTTATTTTTTTTTTGGGGGGGGGCGGACATTATTTCCTAACTGTTTGTCATACCCTATTATCATTTCTTAAGCATTCATAGTCTCTCCCAGTTTCTTCCTTTATGCCTATTTTGGCCTAGAAAATTGCTTTATTTTAATGCAAGAAAGCGATTGATGGGAAAAGGAATTTTGGAAACACTAAAATGCATTCTTCTTATTGTGACAAAGAGGTATTGTAAGAGAAGGGGACACTTAATAAAAGGAGAATCTGTATTTTTATTTTATAATACTAACATAGGTAAAACTCATTGTAAAGCTAAATTTTACTAAATCATCATTTCTTCAAGTTGAAGGTGCATCATGTGATGAATTCCATGTGAATTATAACCAAATCATAATGTATATCATATAAATTTGACAGATATGACATGGATTAACATTAAAATGTGAGCAAATTTCATTTTTTAATAGAGTGTTAACATTGAATGTTGGGTGTGGAACTTGAACTAGATAGAGGAAGTGCTTTATTAGTGGAGTTTATGATGTATCCATGCACGTTATGGTCTAGTCCTAGTTTGAGTAACTTATGCACATGAATGTATTGTAATATAAGATGTGCTAAACCTACTCATGTTAGTAGGCCTAAAATACCAACAAGCACTTAAAAAAGCCAACACATGGCATGAAAACTTGTTTCATAGTTTGCACTGATGAATTGTTTCACTTGCCAGCATCGTGCATGCCAGCCCGGCTGTGCTCACTGCCGCCGTGCGTCTGTGGCTTATTATGGCGGGCTTTAGTGTCTTGAGCATGCTCACCATGCCATCCATTTCGACGTCTTCTTTGACTACTGCTTTGCCTTCCACCACCGCATCTTTCAATCTAGCTAAGTGAATGGTTGGTGAAATACCCTCAAAAGAAGGTGAAATAGTTGGAGTTATACTCCTGGCTGCATGAAGTCAGTAGGTGGCATGGATAGCCAACTGGATAAAGAGGTCTAAGGGGTGCCAATGAAAATCATGATGATTATTTTTCTCAAGCAGAGAAAAATGGCATTAGCATTTGTCTAATTGGTGCTAAGAACTCCCTTTGTTTGGTTTCCATTCACATTGCATATGGAAGAATTGGGTTTGATCATAACCAGAAAGACAATGAGACAGTAATGAACCCCAATCATCACCATTACCTTTCTATTGGACTCCTCCATGCCTCCATCTGTTACCACCTTACCTATGGTCAACAAACATTGTTTCCTTAATCATCTCTAGCAGGCGTGCACTTTTCTTTTCCTTTTACTTATTAATGTTTAGGAACCATGGTAATACGATAGGCATTAGTTAGAGTAGCAATGAGCTGATGGAAGTGTAGGTGAGATGTGCTGAGCTATAGGCATGCAGAGTGTTGTTAGACCTACATGCACAGGTGCTCCTAGCTTGCCCCTTGTGATATTTGTATTGCTTTTTGATATAAATGTCCGCCATATAGATTTTTCAAGATGGGACATTTATATTTGGTTTGTTAAATTATCTAGAGCTTGTGCAATTAGCTGTATGTTATTGTAGTGAGAGTCTTGGTCCATAAGAAGGATGTATATTTTTTATTTTTTTACTAAAAGAAAAACATAAATCCATATTCCTTTTTGTAAATACTCTATTTTAGTCTTTTATCATAGTTCAACTTATATTTCATCATAAGTTTTGTAGAAGCCCCCATTATCGAAGAGAACCATGGATGCTTGCTAACATGTTAGTGGCATGGATCGAAAGGCAAAACTTCTAAACTAAACTTGTAATGTTTTTCGGTTCAAGCCATGGTTTTCCGTATCGGTCCGAACCGGCCGGTACATTCCATACCGTACCGTACTGATGGAAAATCGGAACGGTTCAGGCCTATTTTTTCAAAAAATGGCCTGAACTGGACTGAACCGGTCGGTATGGTACGGTACGGACCGGTATCGGGCAGTTTGGTCCGGTACGGTTCGGTATAGGATAGTTTTTCTTTTCTTTTTTTTTTTTGGACCATTGGGTAGGCGGTATGGTATGGTATGGTACCATACTGTACCGTACCGGCTGGCAACCGGCACAGGTGCCGGTACCGAGTCCGCGAATCTTGGTTCAAGCCAATCTGAAAATGGGTTAGTTTTTGAATTTCAGTGGAAACTATCTTATGAAGGTAAATTTATTTCTGTCCTTTGTCATGTCTTCAATTCTTCAGATTCTAATTCTTTTTTTACAAAATACCAAACATGAAATTTGCAGGTTTATAATCAGAGGTGTTTTTATATGAGGTTAATGGGAATTGAAAGAAATACTTTTTTGTTGGCAGATTTAACCATCCTAGGCTTGAATATGTTTAGAATTTCAAGGGATATTTGGTTAGTCAACTTTACCAAAACAGATAGTTCCAATACCAATTTTCGATATTTTTTGTGAAAGCATGTGTGAGATACCAAAAATTGTTCTCATTAATACTGTTATCTCTTAAAACTTGAAAATCTGAGTTTATGAAAGACCTAAGAAACCCTGTTTTTAAATAAAGTGGGATTATACTTGATCTAACAACCCATTTTCTCCTTTCACTTTGACAAATATAGACTTGTAGCATTGAATGGTTCTCAACAGTTACCATTTCTTTTGCACACACACTCACTCACTTTGAATGCCTTCCCTGCTAATTACTTTAATTGTCACGCCCCAAATCTTTGCTCTCTGTTGGTGCAGAAATCCGTCGCCGCCGGAGGTCGCCGCAATCGAGGCCGCTGGGCGCCGCCGGGGACCTGCAAAACGAAGTCCCGTCCGGAACCGGTGGGGTGGTGGCTCCGGCAGGACCCTCCGACGGTCAAGTTAGTTTCCGGCCAACAGTAATGGAGTGCTCGGAATGAGTTCCGGAGCTTAGAAATGTGGTGGAGAGCTTAGAGAGTCGAGAGTTCAGAGAGCCTAGCCTTAGTATGTCGGGAGGGGTCCTTTTATAGCGGAGCTTAGTTGATGGTGACGGCTGTGCCGTCTGGCAGAGAGTCGTCGGGCAGCATGGAGTTTGGTACGGAGAGGAAGGCGTCGTCCGGTAGATCGTGGGAGCCATACCGGCGAGTCGTGGGCCGCATGGAGTCCGGTACGGAGAGGAAGGCGTCGTCCGGTAGATCGTGGGAGCCATACCGGCGAGCCGTGGGCCGCATGGAGTCCGGTACGGAGAGGAAGGCGTCGTCCGGTAGGTCGTGGGAGCCATACTGGCGAGTCGTCGGGCCGCATGGAGTCCGGTACGGAGAGGAAGGCGCCGTCCGGTCTTGCTGCAGGCGACAGTTCGTCCAATGGAGTTCGGACTTGTAACAGAGTTCGGCCGAGGGGGAAGCTGGGGGAGTTCGTCTGGCTGAAGGGTCGGCCATCTGTAGAGTTCGGCCGCGGGACGGTTGCCGAGGAGTTCGACCGCTGAGAGGCCCGAAGAAGCTCGGCTGGCCAGTTGAAGGACTTCGGTTGCTAGTTGGTTCGGCCAGGGCTCGCTGAGGAGTTCGGTCGCCTAGGGTCGGTCCGAAGGGGTTCGGCCGTGGGAAGTCCGAAGGAGTTCGGCTGCATGGGCTCGCCTGGGGTCGGTCCGAAGGAGTTCGGCCGTGGGAAGTCCGAAGGAGTTCGGCTGCATGGGCTCGCCTGGGGTCGGTCCGAAGGGGTTCGGCCGTGGGAAGTCCGAAGGAGTTCGGCTGCATGGGCTCGCCTGGGGTCGGTCCGAAGGAGTTCGGCCGTGGGAAGTCCGAAGGAGTTCGGCTGCATGGGCTCGCCTGGGGTCGGTCCGAAGGAGTTCGGCCGTGGGAAGTCCGAAGGAGTTCGGCTGCATGGGCTCGCCTGGGGTCGGTCCGAAGGAGTTCGGCCGTGGGGTCCGAAGGAGTTCGGCTGCATGGGCTCGCCTGGGGTCGGTCCGAAGGAGTTCGGCCGTCAGGAAGTTCGGCTGGCGGTGGGAGTTCGTCCTCTAGGCAGTTTGGCCCGGACCTTGGCGCAGGGGAGTTCGGCCTCTAGGCAGTTCGGCCCGGACCTTGGCGCAGGGGAGTTCGGCCTTTAGGCAGTTCGGCCGTGGTAGGGGCTCGGCCTGGCGCCTGGCGCTAAAGCTCTTCAGCGGCTACTGGTTACATTGGGCTGAGCGTCGGGCCGGGCTTCGGCAGGAGCGGGATTTATCCCCAACAGTAGCCCCCCACTCCCGAGTTCAAAAATTGAAGGAAGGGAGTACCAAAACAGGCGGCTGCCGAAGTCTTCTTCCAGGCTCCGCATTTGTTGCAGCTGAAGCTCGGGGGAGATCTCATCTCCAGCCAATATTGACGCTGAAGTTGAAGTGGGACTCGTTTCCAGCCAAAATTGGTGAAGCCGATGTTGAGGCCGGGGTCAATGTCGCCCCCCGTGATCAGGGTCGGAGTCGACATTGCCTAAATCAACCGAAGTCGATTCGGGGGAGACCTCCTTTTTTGCAGTCAAGGTTATGATCGCTTGGGGGAGATCCCGTCTCCCGCTGATGCTGACACCGAAGTTGAAGCTGAGGTCCAAAGGAGACCTCGTCTTCTGCAGTGAAGCTTGCCGTAGACTCTGGGGCTCGGCCTTGGACCTTGCTCACGTTAGGACGAGGTTCTCCTCTTGTTCCCAACGGGCTGTGGGGGCACATGGGGACCGTCGTCCTCGGCCTCTCCCCCATCCCGTCCTTGGTGGACGGGACCTTCGACTTTGCTCACGCTAGGACGAGGTTCTCCTCCTGTTCCTAGCCGGCTGTGGGGGCACATGAGGACCGTCGTCCTCGCTTCTCCCCCCATCCCGTCCTTTGTGGACGGGGCCTTCGACTTTGCTCACGCTAGGACGAGGTTCTCCTCCTGTTCCTAGCCGGCTGTGGGGGCACATGAGGACCGTCGTCCTCGCTTCTCCCCCCATCCCGTCCTTTGTGGACGGGGCCTTCGACTTTGCTCATGCGCTAGGACGAGGTTCTCCTCCTGTTCCTAGCCGGCTGTGGGGGCACATGAGGACCGTCGTCCTCGCCTTCTCCCCCCATCCCGTCCTTTGTGGACGGGGCCTTCGACTTTGCTCACGCTAGGACGAGGTTCTCCTCCTGTTCCTAGCCGGCTGTGGGGGCACATGAGGACCGTCGTCCTCGCTTCTCCCCCCATCCCGTCCTTGGTGACGGGGCCTTTGACTTTGCTCGTGCTAGGACGAGGTTCTCCTCCTGTTCCTAGCCGGCTGTGGGGGCACATGAGGACCGTCGTCCTCGCTTCTCCCCCCATCCCGTCCTTTGTGGACGGGGCCTTCGACTTTGCTCACGCTAGGACGAGGTTCTCCTCCTGTTCCTAGCCGGCTGTTGGGGGCACATGAGGACCGTCGTCCTCGCTTCTCCCCCCATCCCGTCCTTGGTGGACGGGGCCTTTGACTTTGCTCGTGCTACTGTTGGGGTTGCGTTTTCTGGGATGGGAACGCATTCTCTCCGGCTCCGGAAGTCGTCTCTTGATCTCCAGCAGCACTTGAGCCTTCGGGGTGTTGAGGGGGGCGTAGCTGTGAAAACGCCGCCGGAGGGGAGAACCTTGGCGCGGAGATGAACCTCGTCGCGGGGGAGAACCTCGGCGCCGGGGGGAACTTCGGCGCCGGAGGGGACTTCGGCGTCGGGGGGGACTTCGGTGTGCCCTTCCGTCGGTGGCTTCCCGCCCCCGAGCCTGAGGTGGAGTCCGGGCTCGCCCGCGACCAGGGGGAGTTCGGGAGCGCGGCCAAGCTTCGGTGCGCTTTCTTTCTTCGGCGGGCCTTCCCGCTCTGCCTACTCGTCGCTTGTCGCGAGCTTCATTATCCTTGGCCTCAAAAGCCTCCTCTGCCCGGGCATAGCTTTCGGCCCGAGCTAGCATGTCAGCAAAATCCCTGGGATATTTCTTTTCCAGGGAGAACAACAGGTCGTTCTTCTGAAGGCCGCCCTTGAGTGCGGCCATAGCAACTGATTGGTCCAGGTTCCGGACTTCCAGCGCGGCAGCGTTGAACCGGGTGACGTAAGCCCGGATGGGTTCCCCCTCTTTTTGCCTGATGGCCAACAAGGAATCCGAGCCTCTGCGCGGCCGTTTGCTGCTGACAAGCAAAGTGGGCCGCGAATTGTTGACTCATTTGGTCAAACGATAGGATGGTGCCCGGCTTAAGCGCCGAGTACCAATTCCTGGCCGCTCCTTTGAGGGTAGAAGGGAAAGCCCGACACAAAATGGCATCAGGCGCGCCATGGAGCAACATCGTTGTCCTGAAGGCCTCCAAATGGTCGACCGGGTCGGTGGTCCCATCGTAGCTTTCAAAATGCGGGAGCTTGAAGTTCGGCGGTACCTGTTCCTGCATAATTTTCTGTGAGAAGGGAGGATCAGTGCAAATATCGTTACCGCGGGAGGAAGGAGTATGACGAAGTTCTTCTATGCGTCGTCCCATCTCCAAGAGCCTTTGATCCAGGAAGTCTTCGCGATCCTTAATCCCCAAGGTCTTCTCGCGGAATAGGTGTGAAGCCTCTCCCTGGGTCGAGCCGCGGTCCGAGCAGGGGCTCCTTGCCGGCTGCCCTTCTCTCCCGAGGGCCGGAGGTCGGGTAGCCCACATCGGTCGCTCCTGGACTGGGTTCCCGGGCTCCGGGGAACCCCGCGCCGGTCGAGTGGGCGCCGGACCTCGCGAATGCGTGGCCTGCACCGCCCGCACCGCCTCCGTAAGATCGCGGACCTGCTGGGCAAGCAGGTCGAACCGCTCCGCATCCACCGCGGGTACGGAGCGGGCCCGTGTCGCCGGGGCCGGAGTGGGAGCGGACGGACCCGAACGGGATCGGGCCGCGGAGGCTGCCGACCTCCGGGTCGAGGCTCTTCTGGGGGGCATTTTTCTTTCCAAAAAAGGAATACTGAAGAGGGAGAAGAGAGATCCGGAGCAGGGGAAGAGAAATCGTCGCCGAGCACTCCTTTAAGAACAAGGGAACCTCGAAGGTTCAAGGCCCTCCTTCTAGCGCCAATCTGTTGGTGCAGAAATCCGTCGCCGCCGGAGGTCGCCGCAATCGAGGCCGCTGGGCGCCGCCGGGGACCTGCAAAACGAAGTCCCGTCCGGAACCGGTGGGGTGGTGGCTCCGGCAGGACCCTCCGACGGTCAAGTTAGTTTCCGGCCAACAGTAATGGAGTGCTCGGAATGAGTTCCGGAGCTTAGAAATGTGGAGGAGAGCTTAGAGAGTCGAGAGTTCAGAGAGCTTAGCCTTAGTATGTCGGGAGGGGTCCTTTTATAGCGGAGCTTAGTTGATGGTGACGGCTGTGCCGTCTGGCAGAGAGTCGTCGGGCAGCATGGAGTTTGGTACGGAGAGGAAGGCGTCGTCCGGTAGATCGTGGGAGCCATACCGGCGAGTCGTGGGCCGCATGGAGTCCGGTACGGAGAGGAAGGCGTCGTCCGGTAGATCGTGGGAGCCATACCGGCGAGCCGTGGGCCGCATGGAGTCCGGTACGGAGAGGAAGGCGTCGTCCGGTAGGTCGTGGGAGCCATACTGGCGAGTCGTCGGCCGCATGGAGTCCGGTACGGAGAGGAAGGCGCCGTCCGGTCTTGCTGCAGGCGACAGTTCGTCCAATGGAGTTCGGACTTGTAACAGAGTTCGGCCGAGGGGGAAGCTGGGGGAGTTCGTCTGGCTGAAGGGTCGGCCATCTGTAGAGTTCGACCGCGGGACGGTTGCCGAGGAGTTCGACCGCTGAGAGGCCCGAAGAAGCTCGGCTGGCCAGTTGAAGGACTTCGGTTGCTAGTTGGTTCGGCCAGGGCTCGCTGAGGAGTTCGGTCGCCTAGGGTCGGTCCGAAGGGGTTCGGCCGTGGGAAGTCCGAAGGAGTTCGGCTGCATGGGCTCGCTGCATGGGCTCGCCTGGGGTCGGTCCGAAGGAGTTCGGCCGTGGGGTCCGAAGGAGTTCGGCTGCATGGGCTCGCCTGGGGTCGGTCCGAAGGAGTCCGGCCGTCAGGAAGTTCGGCTGGCGGTGGGAGTTCGTCCTCTAGGCAGTTTGGCCCGGACCTTGGCGCAGGGGAGTTCGGCCTCTAGGCAGTTCGGCCCGGACCTTGGCGCAGGGGAGTTCGGCCTTTAGGCAGTTCGGCCGTGGTAGGGGCTCGGCCTGGCGCCTGGCGCTAAAGCTCTTCAGCGGCTACTGGTTACATTGGGCTGAGCGTCGGGCCGGGCTTTGGCAGGAGCGGGATTTATCCCCAACACTCTCGATAACACAAAGCCTAACAATCATAAACAGCTAAAATCCATCACAAATAAAATATAATAAGAGATTCAATTCGATCATTTATCAAGTAAATAAATCAAGATTGGTTCAGAGCATCTAAATCCAAAATCAAATGCTAAACTTATGTCTCAAGATTCATAAATAGTTAACTACAAGTTCATGATCATCCAATAAACTAAGTGTCAACTATAAAATTTTCAAGCTTGCTATGCAGACCCCCAAGTCAGGATCTTCTATTGTTCCTAACCTTATTCTTCTGTTAAAAAAAAAAAGAAAAAAGAGGTAATAAGCTATACGGCTTAATAAGTAAAACCTACACTTTCTTGCCGGATTAAGCATAAGTTTTTCTATGTTAATGCAATATTTAGAAAATAACATATATTACAAAAATAAAGTATTTCCTAGAGCAGTATAATAAAACAAGCTATAAAGACAATCATGCATATATAAATCATTAACGTTTCATAAACATGATGATTCATAAGTCATTCTTGTCATGTGTGCATATCATGTTTTAAAATCTTGCTTATAGATATTCTTGCTATGGTCACTTTATATCCATGATAGGGTATGTGCTCTTAATTGATAAAGTTCTTGTTTTATATGCCAATTTTATTCCCACTGGTAGGGCCTATGTTCGTATGGATGCTAGCTCCGGATGTTGATTTTCCCAATTCTAGGAATTCATACATAACTATTTGAGAGTCTTTGAAATATTTATATTTTTTTTCTTAAAACATACATAGACATAAATAGGAAAACAATGAACTTTATGCTTTTTAAACATGTTATTTTCATAAAATATATTCATGGAATCATTTGTCACAATAAAACATGCTTTTTCATATCTCATATGCTGATTCTTATTTTATGAAAAATATGATTTCATATATCAATAGATCAATTATATAGAAAATATGATAATTTGAAAATAAATAAGGAATGTAAGATTTACTTACCTCGTTTTCGCTAGCTCTTCCATCTTTGTTAGGAGAGTCAGCTAATCCTATTTATAATATTGAAAATACAATTAATTTCTTGTTTGATGAATTTAATGAAATTAAATAATACAAAGAGGAGATTGTTAATCGGGTGGTCAGTCCAATAGACTAGATGGATTAAATCTAATCAAGTTGATCAAGAAATCATGAAGCACATATTGGATCAAGGCTAAGATCGATCAACAGGATTTATCAGTAGTGGAATTCAAAGATACTCGACATGGCCGAGGTAAGGTCGACATACTACACAGATATTGAACTGTTTTCGAATCTCTTTGAAAAGATCATCTCAAGTTCATATGGGGGTCTAGGGGTCTATGGATCTGATAGAGAGAGAAAAATCCTAGAGAGAGAGAGAGATCTTTGAGAGAAGGAGAGAGAGAGAGATAAATCTTTGAGAGAAGGAGAGAGAGAGAGACACAAGAGGGAGAACCCTTCTCTCTTCTTTTCTTTTCTTCTCATCTTCTTTTCTTTTCTTGTTCCTTTTCTTGGCTGAACAGGGGAGGAATAGGGGTCGTGGCTAGTGGCTGGAAGACTGGTGGCGAGCGGCGACGCTAATGGCCGGTGGTGGTGGAGCAACGAAAGGCCGGTGGTAGTGGCTGCTGGTCAAAAAAAATCATGAAAAAAGCATGAAAAATAGGAGATCGGACACCCCTTTTTATGGATTTTCAGTCATTGGCCACTCACCGATGGCCATAGCCTCATCGGGACAAGCTGTGGGGAGGCCGGGCAACCCGATTGAGGGTTCGACGTTAAGCAGTGGTAGTGCTGGTGGCTGGAAAAAGCAAAGAAAGGCCAGAAAAATAGGGGATTCTTTTTGTGATGGATTTCTGGTGAAGTCCGTGGCTGGCAGTGGTGCCCAAAGCCATGGGAAGCAGGGGAAGAGAGCAAGAAGGAAGATAGGGGCTTTTACCTTGGCTTTAGTGGCGTCTCTGGCCCCAATTTCCGGTGGACACATATCTAGGGTGCCGTGAGCTCTGACGGAAGGAGGAGGAAGAAAGAGGGAGAAAGAAGGGAAGATGCTCATAGTGGAGGAGGGTCTTGGAGGAAGGGGAGTCCTATTTGTAGAGAGCCCTAGGGTTCCTGTGGTCCTAGGACTCCAGTTCCTTCCCGAATTCACCATACGATGGGAGTCTTCTTCCAACTCTTTTTTTTTTGTGTTTCTTTTGGGGGCTTGGGGACTTAGGCTAATTAGTGATGGGCCTGGTCCATTAGACCAGGCCATCATATTAATGTCCTCCACTCATACTACTTGTGCTAGAGCTGACCCTTCCCATCCTCCTAAATACCCATTAGACCAGCCCATCACATTAATGTCCTCCACTCATACTACTAGCGCGAGAGCTGACCCTTCCCATCCTCCTAAATACCCAGTTCTTGATAATATCATGCCTCTACATTCTTAAACCCTCCTTGTGATTGAATAGTGAATTTTTATAGCCTCTAGAAATTGTGGCAACATTTGTTAAAAGCAATTGCTATTGAAGGTAGAAATATATGAAAGAAATTCTTTCCGTAAAATGATGAATATTCATAAACAAATATGATTAACCTTGAGCATGCATACATCACTGATATTCTCCACATATCTTAGGGTTGTTCTCCTTCTGCTTTAGATTGAAAGTATATTACTTCAGGTTATTCTTCTACCATCATTGGATAGCCAAATAATAAATAATCAGCACAAGTTTTCCCTGTATTGTTTTACCTTTTTAACAGAATTTCATTTTAGGAAAACAACTGTCACAAAGCTGGAGAACTTAACAGTCCCTTATTGTGTTAGATTGTCATCAAATGATGAATAATATATTACCGGAATGATACAAAACATGGTATCTGTCTTCTTTATTATTTTTTAAAAATTAGTTTCCAAGAAATACATCTTTTTAAATGACATCTCATTTTTCTGCTTTTCATTATACTTTTCCTTATTTTTCTTATTTTTATAATTTTCTGAATTTTTGGTCTAAAAATCACTGATGCTGGAGCACAAACTTCTGAAACTGTCAGAACTACTGAAATAAAAATATGTAAAGTTATAGAGGAGGTGGAGGAGGACTGTGTATTGGACTTATGTGGGCCACTTGGGTCTCCTGCTATGCAACTTGTCAATGTAAGAAAGGTGACCTAGACCCTATGCGGGCAGTTCAGACTTAGGAGCTCACATATGCTTATGATGCTGTGTAGACCACTTCTTGAAACAATTTCTCCATTATGTTTTCATTTTTTTATTATCTTCATCATTGACGAGGTACCATGATCTGTTGGGTGGTCTAAGGTATTACCAGCCTTTATTTTAGATATCATGCCCTTGTTCTCATCTTGTTCTTTTATGTGTCACGTAATTTGTTGTTTGATGATGGATCTTGCCTTGTTTGTCTTTGGTGATTAGGCTGGTGGGATATAACTGAGGTTTGGGTAGCTTGGCTTAGTGCACGTACTTCTTCTGGGCTTGATATATAATATTTACATGGTTGCTAGGTACTTTAGGACATTGAGGACATTTATATATGGTGCATAATTGGAGGATAGTTGATCGCTTAAATGATAGCGTGAGTGATCCTTGGGGTAGTGACTCAAAGTAGCACCATTGTGTTTTAGCTTTTAATATACCACATAAACTGTATGCAAACCACAGAACATTTGTATTAGTCAAAGGGGATACACGGAAATGTGGTATCCAACAACTTCACCTTGAGGTTAGTAGTTAAAAATATTATATCTAATTAGTTTCTTGATTTTCTGGTAAAGTAAAATTTCTTTTAGTTGATAGAGATCTAATAGTGGATAATTCTGTCTGATGATATATTGTGAGGTTCTTCTAATCATGTTTGGCTTAAGAACACAAATTTTCACATGATGCACTAGGAAAAGAAAGCTAAAACTAAATGACTGGCTTGTGCATGTCTAGCATTCCTTGTACATACCATTTATTGTTGATGTATTGATCATGTGGCATTTCCCCCTGGCCAACATTACCACAAATACACATGTTCACATACTTTATAAGTTCCCATTTAGTTATTTATTTTAATTGTTTCTGGCACTTGAACATGGAAGAAAATATTGAACTACATCGTTAATGCAAATCTTACACCTTTCACTTGTCAGCTGAAATCCAGGCCAGCTTCATTTTGCAAAAGCCAATTTCGCTGCTTGCTGCTGAAAGTGAAAGACTGGAATATGACATTTTTGAGGAAATAGGAGTACCAAATACTAAGGTGTGATGTTATGTTGTGTCATGGTTTTTGTCTATTTTTGCAAGAATGCTTAACATCATTGAATTGAATTATTGCAACAGGTGTCAACTGTTTCCATGCGTTCTTTGGCTCTAGCAAACTCTACTTATGTAGTATTTGGTGTTCTTCCTGATTCAAGATATGCCTTAATAAGTTCGCCTGCCTTAAGTGTGTTGAAATCATCTTTGGTAGAGTTGGTTCTCCAACAGTTGAATCTATCTTTGACACCATCGCTTTTTGGGCATCCATCTTCTTTTGAACTTTTGAAGTTTCCTGGAGGGATCACTGTGATTCCAGTGCAGACAGCTTCTATCTGGGAGAGAACCCAAGTCCTATTTAACTTCACATTAAATAATTCCATTGTTCAGATCCAGAAGAATCTTGATGAGTTGAATTATCAGCTGAAGTATGGGTTGAATCTGAGATCGGATGAGGTACCCATCCTATAACCAATATATATTGTATAACTGCTGCAATTTCTGTTCCATATGTGCGATAAAACATTTTAACATCTTTTCATTCTGGCAGAATGTGTATGTACAGATGACAAATGCAAATGGTTCAACCGTGGCACCTCCAGTTACTGTTCAGGCTTCAGTTTTGTCGGATATTGGGAGGAGCAGTCTTTTACCATATAGACTCAAACAACTAGCTCAGATCATCAGAGGGCATCATGCAAAAAATCTTGGCCTCAATCACTCTGTTTTTGGCAAAGTAAAGGAAGTGCGATTGTCATCATACCTACAGCATTCGATCTCATCTCTAGCTCCTAGTCCATCTCCATCTCCCTCCTTGACACCTTCCCCATCTCCATCTGAGGATATTCCATACATGGCACCACCAATTTCTTCTGACCCCACTCTCTCTCCTTCTCATGCTCCTTCTCCATCAACTAAGCACCTTCACCCGCCTCCATGTTTCCATTGTGATGCTTTGTCACCATCTGAAAGTCCAATGTCATATGCGCCTGCCCCTGAAAGGGGCCCTCAACCACCATTTCGATCTTTGGTTTCACCTGGACCTTCAGTGACAAATTCTGCTTCACCTCCTGAAAGGGAGCCTTGCCATCCACCATCACCTCCTCCTAAAACTGTTCCAGGAAATCATCCTTATGCACCTGTTCCTTCAGAACATTCACCTTACTCAGCCATTCCTCCACAGCACAAACAACTGGGACCAGTTTCCCAATTGCCCCCAAAGCTTTCACCATCATCACCTGCAGTTGCCTATGGAACCAGTCCAGTGAAAGGCAAGGGAAGTGGCATGGCTCCAGCATCTCCATTTTCTGTGCTTTCTCCGGTCTCTCCTTCTTCAACATGTGAGTTATTCCTACTAATTAGTTTGACATATTGTTAATATTATTGTAGAAGAGTTTGTTTAGAGAGCCTCTGCACTCCATTTTGCATTATTTTTTGGTAATTCTTAACACTGATTTTCTATGAAAAATGATAATTACATGTTTCATTTAAAGTGACTGTCTTGATGTCCTATCTAGTGTTTACATGTGCAAGCTTGAAAATCAACATATCAGAAATGGCATGAGAAGCAGCTAAACTAGTTATACATGCTCAATCTTTATTCTTTTCACACTTATTTGAGTGTTGATGGCATAAGTTTTTTTTATCTATGTTTATTTCTATCTTAAAACAAGTTTCATAGTGTTTTCTTATTACCAACCAGAAAATTCTAAACTGCAGAATGATAAATGATTTGGTGAATTTATTTATTGATCGGAATTTTTTTGCAAAAAAAAAGGGCCAGTTTTGCTATTCTTAGTTTTCTAGGTTGCTTGTAAAGCTCAGCCATTACTAGGTATGAATCTGACTAGGTGACTTCTTTTTTAAATTTTTCTTGCACATTTGTAAGTCTACGTTAAACTTTCATCTTTTGAAATTTACATAATAGAAATTAGGTTAAACTCTTAAAGTTCCATGCTAAAATGATGCATTAGTAGTAGTGCAGGGTTTCATAAAGTGATCCTCATATACGTTGTAGATTCTGTTAAGATTGGCTCAATAGCAAGAACTGATGTAGAATGATCCTTGGATTTTACTCATTATTAAGATTTCTGCTTTGTTCTTTAAATCAAGAATCGTGTATATATTCATTTGATTATAGAAGCCTTCATGTTGTTGTCTTGTTTCCAGGCTTATATAGCGGTGTTTTTTTTAAAGGGTCTGCAATGGATATGTTTGAACTGACCAAGCTATTGTTTCCTACTGCCACTTAATTCTGTTATCTTTAGTTGTTTATAGGATTAGGGTTTGGTTCCCCCTAGGTGGTTTAGAGGTATGTTCAACTTTAGCATTTCCACCCATGTTGTAAGACATACTATGAAGCACTGCAAATGCAAATCTTTTGCATTCATCTTTTAAAACTGAAGAAGGATACTAAATTTCTCTTGAATTGGCAAGTGCAGAGCTATTGAATTGGATCTGATTCACAAATGAAAGAGTAAATGTGGAAATTTGTTAAGGCATGAATGAGTGTTTGCTTTGAAAGTGCATGTGGCATTTAATCAACAGCCATTGCTGGTTCTTGATTTCAGCCAATAAAGTATAACTATAGCAGGTTCTTGATATCAACTGCGGCTGTCAGTGTTGATTAGATGTATGTCTAAAGGCTGTTTATACTGTTTCCTAAATCAGGAAACTAATTCTAAAAGCCCCCCACCTAAAAAGATGAGCACTATTTATTTCAATTGGGGGAGGCTAGTCTATCATTTTGGCATTACCTCCTCGATAGCTGTCATATTTCTTTGCTTTGCCTGGATTGGCAACTAATGATATACCTAGAGTTCAGAAGAAAACTGAGCAGGATGAGGACTCTGCTTGCTACTGCTGCAATCTAAGAAGAGCACCGAAAGATGATTATATTCTCTCGGGCTAACTTTAAGCAGGTCATCTCATGATGTCAATTTGGATCATTCAAAGAGAAACACATTGCGCTGATCTTTAAGTAATCTTTTCCATCTTATTCTTCCTTTTGCCAGGAGGGGACGCAGACTTGTCATTCCATGGAACCGCTCTAAATTATAGAAACTTGCTAGCTACCAGAGGGTGCATCTTAAGTTATGGGGTTATAATGAGGAACAAATAATTTCAGCTTATTCCAAATTTTTGGTTTGAAGGTGGGCCTTGGTGCAATGATAAGATTGCTCTATCATGACCTGGGCATCATGGGTTTGGAAACATGGAATAGTCTCTACACATGCAGGGGTGAGGCTGTGTACATTTGACCTTCCTCAAACCTCACAGACCGTAGTGGCGGGAGCCTCTTGCACCAGGCCATCTTTTTGTTTTTTCCCAAAAGCTTTGGTTTATTGAAGTGGAGATTATGATCACCTGTTTGCACAATGCCTTGATATTTAGAATCCTATCTCTAACTTCTCAAACCTTGGTTAGGTTTTGCAGAGCACTTTATGGATGCAACCTTGGAAACCTATTGTCATTGCATAGAGTCAACTGTTTACTCCAGATTTGGGTTTGTTACCATGTCTCAGAAAACTTGCCCTAATTGAAATTTGAAAACTTATAATAATTATTTCAGAATTTCTTCCTAGGCTGTTAACACCAATAAGTGATTGTTCTCTGGCCTTCTACATCCATGACTGGTACTTGAATCAAGTTTTTTGTTCTGTGCAGATGTATGCCTGATGGTTCTTTTTTTCAATTTACTATGTGATTTACTTTTGTCACTAAGTCTAACATTTCAATTGTTCATTTTAAAGTTGCCCACGGCCTTTATATAGTGATTCTCAGGGTGCATTTGTGACCTACCCTTGTCCCTGCATTGTATCCATGACAATGTCACGTTTAAATACCTTTTAATTCGGTCAGCATATGTAAAAGTTCTATCACATTCCAACTACCCCCAATTTTTGATTTACTTTTGAACTGATCCTACTTCATATTTTTTTGCGAGTGATATTCATATTGCCTCTTAAAATGCAGAATTAGCCCCTTCACTTCAACATTTCTGTGCCTAGCTTCTTTGTTATTCCCTTTAATATCTTCCTATCACCTTTTAACTTCGTTCCCTGACTGGACTTGTAGGCAATTGAATTAAGCAGATCTTTTACAGATGTAGTTGGCACTTATTTAGGCTGAAATTGCCGCATCTTACCCCATTATGTAGGACCAATACCATACAACCCAACCACAAGTATTAATTAACACCTTTACTCTTCTCTTCTGCAAGTTCCACAACACCATCTGCATCCTACCTTACCCACCACACATGCATCACAAAAACCCCAAAAGCTTTATTCTCAGTAAAAGATTGTGTTCTAAGAAGAATATTTTCTTCATATCCTTATGCACAACATGGCTCACTACCCATTCAACAAAATCATGCTAGTTCATGGACATGAAATGCTATTTCCCAATCTCACCTTGACACTGTTTAAAAATCCCACAACCACCTAAATCTTTTCTCTGCCAATGCCTATGTGACACTTAGTCCTCTCAAAGCATCATACATATAACTCCTTCCACCCATATTTCATCAAAATCGAACTTAGAATATTCATCCATTAAAGATTCTTCCATCTGATACAATGAGTATCTAGATTGTCTTACCATGTACTTGTCCCATGAAAAGCACCATTTTGGCAACGGAAATATTATCCCAAACTGCCAACTTTGTGTTTTCCCCCAATATCCCACAATAGGAAGATCAAATTGACCAAGTCTAGATAAAGCAAATCATCTTCACCCATCTCAATGCTCTATCTTTAAGAAATCCTAAGCATACGGTTACCCCTATTCATGGCTATCCTTTGCCCTTGATATCATTGATGATCCAAACCATTGCTAATGTTCTGGCATTCTCATCCAAACCTTCCATCACATCATAATTTTCCTATATATACTTGTGAAGGAAGAGCCTTTTTTCATATAATTCCTTGAGTTGCTTCTACACCTCTTAAAAAATCTAGGAGTCCCTCCTTATCGCCCATTTGGCTCATTATGAAAGGATCCCACTCTTCCATACCTAATTTACCACTTAGGAACACACCAAAACCTCAAGAAATCATCAACATGCTTAGGAAGTTGGCAACCGTAAAGTTGCATAAAATCTCTCCATAGAGCCTTCTCCCTCCCACATTGTGTGCTGGTTGCCTAAATAGCTCTTCCTGGAGACAAGTGCTGTTAGAGCATCAAGCTTTGACACAAGGATATGAATATGATGCAATACGGTATGGATATGCCAATATGATAGATCTTGATAGGGGTCGGATAGGATCAAGGTTTGCAGACTCGGTACTGCAATCTGTGTCGATTGCCAGCCGGTACAGTACCATACCATCTTGTACTATTCCATTTCGGCATTAAAAAAATAAAAAAAATCCCATCCAATGGACAAAAAAAAAACAAAGAAAAAACTGCTCCGTACTAGTGCCGTACCAGGCCAAACCATCTGGTACCGGCCTGTACAATACCGTACCAATCAGTTTGGTCTGGTTCAGACCATTTTCCGAAAAATCAGTCTGAACCGTGCCGGTTCCTTATTGGTACGATATGGTACGGAGTGTACCGGCTGGTATGGAACACCATGGATAGGATACAAAGATATGAAAATGAATATAAATAAATAAATATATATATGTATATATATATATGTATGTATGTATGTACGTACGTACGTACGTACCACAGCCCATACTTTATGTACTAACACAGCCCATACTTTATGTACTAACATTAACATTTACAAAGTCCACCATTTAACTGTCATCCAAATTGATAAACGATAATCCATACTTTATGTACTAACATTAACATATACAAAGTCCACCATTTAACTGTCATCCAAATTGATAAACGATAATCCATACTCGAAAATTGACTATTCACCATTACAAGGTCAACAATCATCAAACAGTAAAAAAAAAAAAATAATAAAGCCCTTTGCCACATCCTTACTGGTATGAGAAAGTATCTCATGCATATCTTGTAAGTATCTGAAGCCTTTTATAAATTTTGAATAATAGGATACTTAATATAAGTAGCCAACCAGTTTTTTTAGAAGTATCTAACAAGTATAGGTAGCCTATGTGTTCGGATACACAGACAATGCACTTTGAAGTATTAGTGCTTCTCAGATATCAATAGGAGCCCAAAGTCTTTCTAGTGGTCTACATGCCCTGGTGGAACGTTAATGGATGAGATTTTTCCTTAAGCCTGTGGAACGGCTACCTCCCTCTCCCGGTCTCTTCTATCCCCTTCTCCCTCTCCTCCCTCCCCCCACCGCCCCCTCTCCTCGGGCATGCCCTCTCACTCTTCTTCTTTTGGTACATTCCAAAATGACATGGTACAGACCTGTATTGCACCAAATTAGTTGCTGGCCGGTACAAGCCCCACTACTAGTTTGATGGACCTTGATTCAAATGGTAGTGGAAAAGTCCACCTCAGAGCACCCTCACTTTCCTATGCTGGTTAAGTTATACAGCACATCCACTCTCTTCTATTTATGTGATGAGTTCTTTCCCGCTGTGCTTAATCCTTGAAGGCTTGGTTCTTGGGCATTTGTGTCCCATAGGATTGATAAACCAGTAGAGATTTTTTGTGCCTGGGTGGTTAAGAGTCATTCCTCTATGGCTATAACTGAAGCTTATGGTTCACTGTAGCAAGGCATACCATACTGTTTCGGCACTAAACCAAGACTCGGTATATGGAATGTACCAAGTCTCCATACTCAGACTGACCCACATGGCAGGCGTACTGACACTATATCAGTATGCTATTGGCAGTGTTATTAAGGTGCTCGCCTAGGCGCTCAGGCAAGGCGCCTTCAACTAGGTGAGCGTCTCTGCCGCCTCACCTGGAGCAAGGTGCAAGGCGCTCGCATTTGGTGTCTAATTAAAATTGATTTTGTCTCTTGACTGTTCAGCTTTCAATTTAACAGCTGCAATTCACTTCAATTTGAAATTCTAGCTATGGGTAATAGGTAAATCCTTTAAAAGAACAAAAAAAAGGTATTCAAGTAATTTATTAAAAAAATTAAGAGATAAATAGGTTTTAAAAAGAATAATTAAAGTGTCATAACTATATGTAAGGACATTAGTTCCAGTTCAAAAGAAGAGATTGAGGAGAACATAGAGAATAACTTATTTGAAGATGGAGGAGATGATCATTATGACAACTTAGGCATAAAATTTGATGAAGACTTTCAGTTTTAGACTTTTAGAATAGAACCAATAGACTGCCCTCTATAAATAATGAAGAAAACAGAAAACTTAGAAAAGTTTTTATTGCTTGGGTGTGGTTTTTAGACCAAAAAATCTAATAAAGATTTTTAGTTTTGGATTAAATCATTAGAACAATAGACTATAATGAAGATTTTTAGTTTTAGAATAGACTATATTTATTTTCTTTTTTTTTTTTCTAAAAAAATGATGCCTGATTTCAATCAGGTGCTCATTTTTTCAGCGCCTAGCACCTCAAGCGCTAGACAAGGTCTAGCGCCTTGAGGGCGCCTGGCACTCTTAACAACCTTGTGCCCACGTGAAAAAAGGAAAGTGAAAAAGGCTCCTTTCATGGCAGTTGTTTAACTACCGAAACCAGGTTTCCCATGACTTTATGAATTCTTTGGCAATCATTTTATTAATGGCTACATGCGATGCCATCACAAGCTTTTCTAAAGCCTATTTCACAACTACCATTCATGTTTTTATTTTATTTTATTTGTTTTTTGTCATCTACTTCTTTCCAAACCCTTGGAGACGAAGCCAAGCACCTCTCTTTATTCAAGCCTCCATCTTCATTACATTAGTGCCAACCATCTCTATCAGTTCTTCGTGACGGTCATTAATTTCGGCAATCCTTATACCATCTTTTATGTATGTGGTCTTAACACATACTTCCTGGTTTTACCCCACATCCATCTAGGCATTCTAAGTTCTAGAATACCCATTTTACATGCTTGGACCCCTTGTTGATGAACTATCTGGATCATAGAAAAATGAACTCCTTATTTGTACGTTTATACACTTTCTCCATCAAGCACGTTATAATTATGATGCCAACATGAATACTGCATCCACCCAGACTAGTTTTCTTGGGTATTTTCTGTTCCCTATTCTTCTTTATGACAGATAACCGCACATAATACCTCTCCGCCATCATTTTCAGCTGGGCTTTCATTTCTATGCCTACTTTCTTTTTTTTATTGGCTTTCTTCTGCTGATTTTTACACATTTCTGCTTCGAGGTTTTCCTTCATAATTTTCAGATTTAGCACTCGATTCTATATTCATCTTATCAAACTGTATCATTTGCAACTCACATACATTATGGTGCCTTTCTATAAATTCCAAAATAAGTTTGCTTGCAACAAGTCTAAAGACAGTCTGGAAATTTTTGGTAAAATGGAGTTCATCTTAGCATTGACACAAGAAATCAAGGTCTTTAAGTACCCCACTTTTGCATTTATATTAGCTTGCATCCCCAGATAATATATTTGGGAAGGAGACATGGGGGCTTGCAACCTTCCAGGGAAGGTCAGGAATCATCTCTCATGTTTACTTTCAAGAAATAGGTTAGCGAGAGGGGTTTTTAATTCCAGGAGTCCATTTAACCAGAGTTATATAAGGCTTCAGTCGAGGATCGCCATTCAATACTGGACCTCATAATATGATCATGGTGGTTATTTAATGTTTCATAAATATGCATCCATGCATACGTACTGATGAATAATCTTAAGACTTCTAAAGGATTATACACCGATATGCACCTGATGGACCCAACATGATAGGGATGAGACTTGTTGCTAAAGATAGGGATGTACATGTCTGCATGTTCCTTTTCACCAGCTAGGGGCTTCTGAACTTGCCTGCTTGCCTTCACAGCCTCGAAGAAAAGTAAAATGTAACTTGGCAGGACCACAAAAAACTACCTATGGAGAACCGTGTTTCCGCTTTCCAAGTAGAATTTAGTTCTAATTTAACAAATAGCCGGATGATGCTATAGATAAAGATCAACAAGTGACTATAGACCGTAAACATTGTAATTTTTTACTTAAAAAGTCTGTCTGGTATATTGTTCATGTGGTATTCTTGGTTGTGCGCCCTTGAGATTTGCCTGTATTTGATTTCTACGTTTGCTTTTGAATTATTTTTTATTACTCGCTTTATCTGGAAATTAATCCCATGCACTTTCAATATTAACTGATTACCTGCTCTCTTTTGATTTCGCAGCTCATGCTGTAACCTCTTCCCACATAGAGATATGGCTGATCGTGTGGCTGGGACTCTTGTTCTTTAATTTGTAATGCAGTCTGTAATGATGTGTTACTGTCCTGATAAACGTGTATTACCTCACTCGAGCATGGGCAGTATCTCAAGGTTGGATAGGAATACATGGTGCTGGTGGAGCTATGGACTAGAAAATGGAGAGGCCCCCTGCTAGGTAGGATATATATGGTGGGTTTTGAGGGGGCCTGAGGAAATTTCAACTAGTGTAGATATGGAATGACGGTATATTCGACTGGGTCGAAGCTGCGAAGGTGGCTTGCCTTTTTGACTTCGTCTCTCAACAGAAGTTCTCCCCAAAGGGCTGGAGCACTTCATGGGCGGTTGATGCATCGGGGAATGCAATTTTCTCTTACCCCCTTCTGTTGTAAAATAACCTCATGGTTTAACTGTTAAATATATCAACAAAATATTACATATAAGATCACTCATCTTATCTTGGAATTGCAAAATTGAGCTTCCATTAGTTGCTAGCTGATACATGCATGCATGCATATGATGTCTTTCGTATCATTTGGTTATGCAATGATATCCCTCTTATCAGATGTTGGACCGGTGGCATTCATGGGTAACTATTTTAAGTGTAAAATGATATCGCTCCATGTGACTACTCTTGAAAATAATTATCCAACATTCTGGTTGTATTGTAGAGCTATATTTTTACATTAATTTTTCGGGCATTTCAATGTAAAAAGTTGACAAATCTGCCATCAGTCAATGTCCAATGGGAGAGGCTATATTTTGGAAAAATAGAATGATTTGGGCAAATGGTGATTTTCGAAAGGTATTTATGCGATGAACGCCAAGGAATGGGAAAAAAATAATCTTAGTTGTGCGTATCATGGTGGTGAAAATCGGGCTGAGACCTTTGCCTAGAATCCAATCCAATGCAACTTTCAGCTTCAGTCCTCTAGCCAAAGTTGGCCCGACCCTTTTATTATTATTATTATTATTATTTTTAGCTCAAATTCAAAATCATGATGGTTCAGATTGGGTTAGGTTGGTTGGATTGGGTCAATTTAGGCAAATCATCTATAAAATTCTCCTTGCTATATAAATAATATCTGGAAGTAGGGGATGGCAACATGTGAGCATGATGTGGATTCGAATTTCATATAGAAAAAGGCTAGTGAGATCTAGCAGACTATTTATGATAACTTTAGTCAATGCATCAAATATTTAAAAAAATAAATATTATATTTTTTTTTGACTACTTGAAGTGTAGGGTAAAGATTTTCAAATCATATGATTTTTAATGAGCAAATAGTTTAGAGTTAATAGATCATATCCAACGACTCAAATCGTTGATGTGGAATCTCTAATTTAGATCTAATTGAATTGAAGTGGAGGCTCACTCGAGTATAAACCAAGTTAGGTTGGGTAGCTAGTGAATTTTAGTCAGATTGCTTATTTTAGTCTTATTGTTACAAGTCTTCGAACTGCTATGGATGGGGTCGGCCTTCTGCTGAATTGAAGTTCGGTGGCTGTCTAAAGATGGGCATTTTTTATAAAATTTGAAAAAAAAAGTTTTTACTTATCAGAGATTTTCTGTAGAAGGTCCTCTGATGCTTAAGTTAATCGAAGCTTGACAATAATAGAGGAAAGAGAATAAGAGAGAATGGGTGCTTGTTTTCTTAGAGAAGAACTTATCTAAGAGTCTACCATGCCCTCCTTTATATAGAAGAGGGTAGCCATGTGTTATCTTCAAATTCGGTAGCAGAAGTAAAGAATCAGTTTCTATGATTATGAGGATCGTGGGTAGTAAGTTGCAGGCATTAATTACATAATATTAGCTCATGTGCCTATGATTAAATGAAATTGCTTAAGATTCTAGAAGACTTCTTCGAGATGATCTCTCCTTAATGATTTGATGGCTCAAAGTCCATATTGTGTCATCGGTATGGTCCCAACCTCAGGGTCGATATGCATACTTAGGGTCAGGTGGTAGCTGATGACATGGAATTATTTAGTTTGGTTGTTTGGTCTTCTCCTCCGATATCTAGAGAGGTCTTTTGTTTTGAGTCATCGATAACGGATCTGAAGTGAGTGTTCGATCGCAAGCCAAAGAAAGGAAGGTCGAAATTGAGTGGCAGATTCCCTCATAATACTTAATGTTGCAGTCAAGGGCTTATGGCTCAACAAATGAGGTATTGTCCCTTTTGGCCTATAAGCCTCATGATTTTGTCCCTCTAGTTATGAGTGTTAGATATATGCCCTAAAAGCCAAGTTGGCTGACACTTATAAACACTTTAAGAGCATAATTTATAATTTTAACTTATTAAATTAAATTAAATTATTTTTTATTCATGTTTATATTTTAGTATCCATAAATCATCCAAGAATTTAATAAGATGATGATACATATTCTCAAAAATTGAGAATTTGAGGTATATATCATTGATGGTTAATTTCTAAATTACTCTCGATCGATGGATCATCATAGAGATGGTGGATGATCCAGTGAGGTTGGTGCATAGATTACTTTCTTCTAGATAGATGAGTCTTGAATCTACACTATGAGGATATTGAGCGAGAATGCAGGTGGTTGTTAGGAAACAATGATACTGACCAACATAAGAAGTCACTTGGATGTCTATTCACTCATCAGTGACTTGCTTGATATTGTAGTAGTATAACTAGTTTTTGACCTACGATGTCTCGGCTATTATAGTGAGGTTGCTGTGATTTGACTATACATACATTTGATCCTTACCATTCGAATTCTTACGATGCATATTGGCTGCAATAGGTTCACTATAGGAGTAGGTTACACTTAGATGGAATCTATCAATTTTAATAGAAAAGAAGTACTCCTATGCGATTTGTCAGACTGAGTTCAGAAAATCTTGGCTAAGGCAATGTGATTAGTAGAAAGGAGTTTTTACAAAAAATCACTGGATGAATTCGAGTCAAATAAATCGGACGTATGACTGGTGGTGAGGTTTGACGAGTTTTTCTTGATCTCTGTCTAGTCAAGACTCATGATAGAAGAAAATATCATATGATACATCTAGATATTCATCTCTTCCATTCTACTAGGATGCTACTATATGCTGCTAGGTGTCATTGGTGGATTGTGAGACTCACAAGCATCATCTTGATGATCAATAATTCTTAATGGGTAGAGTTGGAATCGTTCTAACCTATTGAAAGGAGTTTCAATAATATTTTGATAAGGATCATAGTATATCTTACTATTAAACAGAATAGAACATACGGGTCACACATAAAAGAAGTTTTTGATTGATTAAATGGTTAAACTATAATTATAAATCATGGATGCATCTAATTATCAATGTGATTGATGATTAATCCAATACAAAAAGTTGCAATAAAAAAATTTACTAAGAGTTAGTGAGTTGTAGGAGGATTAAATTAGCAATTGAATTGTAATTTAGCTAAATCTAATTGAGCAACGAGGTTAGAATCAAGTCTAATTGAATTGAATTCAATTTGATTTAGTTTATGTTTGATTAGATCAAGCCTAATAGGATTATAAGATAATCCAATTGTAAGGAAGATCAATTTTTTATTTGATTAGGACTTAGGTACACCTAATTCCTAATTGGATTAGGATCTAACTGGATTCCTAGTTAGACTAGGATTTTTTTCTATTTGGTTGCAACCAATTTCTAATTAAATTAGATTTGATTAGATTTTAATCAAGGTACCAAGAGAGATCCCAATTTGACTAAAACTCTCTCTTCCTTATGCCCTTATCATATAAACTCATGCACGCCCTACCCCACATGCCCCTTCACTTGATTATTTGTATGAGATATTCTATACAATAAAAGAGGTGGTGTCCAAGAGTTGGATGCTTTTCAAACTCTACCCAAAAGAATTTTGGATGCCAAATATAAGGAGCCCTAGGGGTTTCAGATGATCACGCTAATATCCTTAGGCGTGGGTTTTTGGGGGTGTGACATCCTTTCTTAGGTGTGGTTGAGGGAGAAAAGGATAGAGGGTCTTCTTCTTCTTCCTTCTCTTCTTTATCCTCCTGTTTCTTTTTTTCTCTGAGAGAGTCTAAGAGAAAAGGAGAAGATTTCTTTAACCATTAAGGAAGCGATCTCTGCAAGAAAGCTAGCATCCCAGTGAGATCAAGAAGTCTTTGATCAAATCAAGACTTCGTGTGGATACCTATAAAAGTCGGACGCTTGTACGGCTTCAAAAAATCTGAAAAATATTTATGATCATCAGTTCTTGGTGAAGAACAACCCACATAAAGATATGAAGATTCGATCTTCTTTCCTTATTCTTTAAATTTCAAATTTCGTTTTCTGAATCCTGTCCATCGTATAAAGATCCTGTTGCATGATCTTTAGATTAGATGTTATGCATGTTGTAGATTAAAAATAATTTTTTTAATCTATTTTATTCCGATTGCATTCATATTTTAAAGCTTAAAAAAATCTATATGCGTGAAACCATAGCAATCCAATAATGAGTCTCACATTGGTTATAAGTTAAGAAAAATTCTAGCTTATATAGAAAGAGACCACCCCTCTCATATGAAGTGCCTTTTAGGTTAGAATCTGGAGGGCTAAGTTGGGAAGCTCATGGACCAAAGCGGATAATATTTTATATGCCAAGCCATGAGCGCTTTACTGCAACATTGGTGGCACGTGCAAGTCTCGAACCTGTGATTCTAATTTAAAAGGCATCTTATGTGGGAAAGATAGTCTCTTTTAATGTAAGTTAGAGTTCCTCTTGACTCATAATTAATATAGAATTGTAATAGTATAACTAGTTTTTGACCTACGATGTCTCGGCTATTATAGTGAGGTTGCTGTGATTTGACTATATATACATTTGGTCCTTACCATTCGGATTTTTATGGTGCATATTGGCTGCAATAGGTTCACTATAGGAGTAGGTTATACTTAGATGGAATCTATCAATTTTAATAGAAAAGGAGTAGTCCTATGCGATTTGTCAGACTGAGTTCAGAAAATCTTGGCTAAGGCAATGTGATTAGTAGAAAGGAGTTTTTACAAAAAATCACTGGATGAATTCGAGTCAAATAAATCGGACGTATGACTGATGGTGAGGTTTGACGAGTTTTTCTTGATCTCTGTCTAGTCAAGACTCATGATAGAAGAAAATATCATATGATAACTACATCTAGATATTCATCTCTTCCATTCTACTAGGATACCACTACATGCTGCTAGGTGTCATTGGTGGATTGAGAGACTCACAAGCATCATCTTGATGATCAATAATTCTTAATGGATAGAGTTGGAATCGTTCTAACCTATTGAAAGGAGTTTTAATAATATTTTGATAAGGATCATAGTATATCTTACTATTAAACAGAATAGAACATACGGGTCACACATAAAAGAGGTTTTTGATTGATCAAATGGTTAAATTACAATTATAAATCATGGATGCATCTAATTATCAATGTGATTGATGATTAATCCAATACAAAAGTTGCAATAAAAAAATTCACTAAGAGTTAGTGAGTTGTAGGAGGATTAAATTAGCAATTGAATTGTAATTTAGCTAAATCTAATTGAGCAACGAGGTTAGAATCAAGTCTAATTGAATTGAATTCAATTTAATTTAGTTTATGTTTGATTAGATCAAGCCTAATAGGATTATAAGATAATCCAATTGTAAGAAAGATCAATTTTTTATTTGATTAGGACTTAGATGCACCTAATTCCTAATTGGATTAGGATCTAACTGGATTCCTAGTTAGACTAGGATTTTTTTCTATTTGGTTGCAACCAATTTCTAATTAAATTATATTTGATTAGATTTTAATCAAGGTACCAAGAGAGATCCCAATTTGACTGAAACTCTCTCTTCCTTATGCCCTTATCATATAAACTCATGCATGCCCTACCCCACATGCCCCTTCACTTGATTATTTGTATGAGATATTCTATACAATAAATGAGGAGGTGTCCAAGAGTTGGATGCTTTTCAAACTCTACCCAAAAGAATTTTTGACGCCAAATATAAGGAGCCTTAGGGCGTGGGTTTCAGATGATCATGCTAATATCCTTAGGCGTGGGTTTTTGGGGGTGTGACATCCTTTCTTAGGTGTGGTTAAGGGAGAAAAGGATAGAGGGTCTTCTTCTTCTTTCTTCTCTTTCTTTATCCTCCTATTTCTTTTTTTCTTTGAGAGAGTCTAAGAGAAAAGGAGAAGATTTCTTTAACCATTAAGGAAGCGATCTCTGCAAGAAAGCTAGCATCCCAGTGAGACTAAGAAGTCTTTGATCAAATCAAGACTTCGTGTGGATACCTATAGAGGTCGGACGCTTGTACGGTTTCAAAAAATCTGAAAAATATTTATGATCATCAGTTCTTGGTGAAGAACAACCCACATAAAGATATGAAGATTCGATCTTCTTTCCTTATTCTTTAAATTTCAAATTTTGTTTTCTGAATCCCATCCATCGTATAAAGATCTTGTTGCATGATCTTTAGATTAGATGTTATGCATGTTGTAGATTAAAAATAATTTTTTTAATCTATTTTATTCCCATTACATTCATATTTTAAAGCTTAAAAAAATCTATATGCATGAAACCACAGCAATCCAATAATGAGTCTCACATTGGTTATAAGTTAAGAAAAATTCTAGTTTATATAGAAAGAGAGCACCCCTCTCATGTGAAGTGCCTTTTAGGTTAGAATCTGGAGGGCTAAGTTGGGAAGCTCATGGACCAAAGCGGATAATATTTTATATGCCAAGCCATGAGCCCTTTACTGCAACATTGGTGGCACGTGCAAGTCTCGAACCTGTGATTCTAATTTAAAAGGCATCTTATGTGGGAAAGATGGTCTCTTTTAATGTAAGTTAGAGTTCCATATAGAATTGTGATACCCTCCTTTCTTATCATCACCAAGTCTAAATTCAACTTGAATTTTAGTCGGACTGCTTATTTTAATGCAAACCCAGTTAGGGTCGTATGTTATACTTCATGCTCTCCTACAAAAAGCTGCTGGCAAAGAGCTTTGGTCTCATTTCATGAGGGTATTATTGTAGATATTAAGCAATGCTATGATTTGAAGACCGTTCTCATGCTCTGCTGCATTATTCATTTGCTTCTAACTGTCGGAATTTGCCGGGACATGCATACCAAGTGGACTTTTGCCCGACTTCTTTGCCGGCTTTGGTAGAATAAGTATTTGCCGTCATGGTAGAGGAGTCGAAGAGGTCAGCTGTGGTGTACGTGGCTAGGCTGATTTGGACAGCTAGGAATCGGCGAGTTTTTCAGCAACATGTTCTGACCCCTAATCAAGTTATTAGACATGTATGGGTGTTTGAGTCTCACTTGAAGTACCTTCAACAGCATGATTCTATTGGTACTCCAGTAAGGCGCTGGTGCAGCTCTAATTAGCAGGATTTTGCTCATGATCTTCCTCATTATGTGTTCTGGCTACCCCGTCCTTTTAGAATCTTTAGAATTAATTTTGATGCTACTGTTTCCTTTGGAAAAGCAACTGCTGGCTGGGTGATTAGAGATTATATAGGCAGTTTAATTCATGCTAAGGGTAAACTGTTGCGACCTTCTTCCATCACTGTTGCTGGGCTCCCGGCAGCCCGGTTTGTAATAAAAACTATTGCTGTAGGCTTCCAATCAGGCCATGACTCGATTTGATAGCTGGGAATGGGGCAGTATTGCAGGACAAGAACACCGGTCGGCACCTGTAAAAAAGTGTATATCAGTCAAATCAGTTGAAAGTTAGTAACAGAGAAAAAGAGAGATGAAGCAAGATAGAGAAGAATAATAATTAACTTTGAAGCGTGCTTAGGAGACTTACCTGGTTCCCTTCTTCCTTTTTTTTTTTTTTTTTTTTCCATGAACGTATACGCGAGATCAGAGGTGAACTTTTTTATGGACAAGGGAGACATAGGCCCCCCCAAAATTTTTTCAAAAATTATATATATATATCATGAGTAGGACGCTCCTTTTGCAAAAATTAAATAGTTTCTAGAAAAAAAAAGGAACCATCAAGCATTGACACGATGACTTATAATAAAATATAATATATTATAATTTGAGAATTAAGAAAACTAAGAGGCAGAGCCGGCCAAAGGTAGAGGAATCCATGGGGGTTCTAAAAAGAGAATGAACCCCATGAGAGAAAGAAAATTCCATCTAAAATAAAAAGATCGGACTTGTTGAGCAAATATTTTTGATGATTTTCGATCAAAATAAGAGAAGAGGATAAGAGATGGCACTGGCCAAGGATTTTTTTTTATCATCTACGACATCAATTTTCAGCGACAAGCTAGCAAAAGATTTTTTTTAGTTTATTGTTCTCCATTTTTATTTATTTTAATGATAATCTATTTACTTTGTACAATTATATGCGCTTCTATTTATGAGTTTGTTATAGGTTATATGGCTACTAAAGCTTTGAATGAGGATCTTGATTGGACTTCTCAATCTGTGATGTGATGGATACTCAGTTTGCTTCAATCCAAGGTTGTGATAGATCGTCAAGCCCTCTCTCTCTCTTATGGAGCTTCTCTTCTTATTACGTCCTCTTCCGGCGGTCTTTAGCTTTTTTTGGGTGATTGCTCTTGGTGTATCTGCTGGTGAATGGCACCGAGCCGGAATGGGTTTACCTTATGTTTTCCTCATCTCCCATTCGACCAGCATATTCATGAGAATGTTGGGCACTTCCTGGATGCACACTTTTCTCGTTCAGTGCCTCTGCTTTTTATGATACAATGTGCTCGGCTCTTCTTTTTGTACTATTTTCTAGGACTGGTTATTGCTTTCTATATTACACGTGCTGATCTATTGCCGTTAATGCTGTTTTCCATTTATTACGATGCCATGTTGGGTGTCCCAATATACGCATTATATTGCGTCGCTATTCAGACCCATCGTTAGGCAGCGAAACTAAGCTCTTGGTGTTGGTGGTGCCTTGTTACTGCATGGGGGAACTCTGTTTTGGTTTCTATGGCTGGTAATACCTGTTTTACCTTGGTATTTTGGCTATTTCCTCCTTACACTGGTTGGTCGTCGTTTTACTTTATACCGTCTTGCTGTCCTTTGTGAACTTCTACTACGTATAATAATACTGGACTTAGCTACTTCAACAGGGGAAAAAAAGAGAGAGGCTCAGGGCATCATTCATAAACTTTCCTTGGGTGCAAGATCGATGATATACACATCACGAGAATATGGTTGTAATATTATAATTTTGATTCACAAGTGATAGTAGTTGAATGCTGTATCTTAAAGACCATGTGCTCTTTTGGAAGCATAAATGGATTAAAAGATCAGGTGGTTTTCCTTCCCATGCGCATGATTAAGGCATCCTGCCGCTCTCTGTGGGTTTGGTTTTGTTCTCTCCTTGGTTGGCTGGAAACTGTGCGTTGTTTTGGTCCTTCATCCCTTTGTTTTCTGGTCTCTAGCTTATTTTGTGGAGACAATGATGGAGATTTTGCAGCATTGCAACGTGAATTGGACATCCATGCTGCTGTGTACCATGCTTGGATAGGTTCACTCTTCTGAGTCTCCCATTGGATGCAAATGCTCTCTAGTTGCTTGGAAGCTGCGTTTGGTTTGGTTTTCCATCCTTTTGTTTTTCTGGTTTTTGGTTTATTTTATGAATACAATGATGGAGTCGCAGCACTGTGATGTAAACCGGATCTGTTTGCTGCTGCGTACCACACTTGGATGGGTTTCCTCTCTTCCGAGTCTCCTTTTGATACGGTCTCCTGTTGTTTTGGTTATTTTGAGGTCTTTGTTTCATGTGTAAATTCTTGCCCATAGTCTTCCTTCTATGTACATAAATGTTTTTTTTTTTTTTATCTTTGATTAAAATTACGGGTGACCAATATGACTGAAGCTCATTAGTCTCCTAATCTCTCTCCCTCTCTCTCAAAAAAAAAAAAAAAAAAACTTCACGGCATTGCATGCATGATAAATATAAACTTATAGGGAATTTATATATTTCTATACAAAAAAGTATGAAATCTGATGTTCACTGGACAAGTTGTACAAATGTTGTGCAAGAAAGTCCATATTAAGCAGGAAAAAATATTTTATAATTTTGATGTATCTTTTAGTTTTGAAATTTTTTTTACACACATGCTTATTTCTTTATAAAAACAAAGATAGATTATGTTTGTTGGGATAGTTGTTTCCTTGAATATATGCACATATTTAAAATATTATTTTCTCCAATAATATAGACACCACTTATGACTAATATACTATAGCTACTTATGAATTGTAAAATAATTGAACTTAGTAGCAAATCAAAATGCAAGTAAAATCTATGCAATTATACAATATTGATAAAAGATATACATATTGATAGAATGTTGGGGCATACCATTATCCCAAGCATTTCGATGTAACAAGACGAAACAAACATACCATGATGTCCTAAGTATGAAGATGTAGGGTATTCAGTTTTATGGAAAAGAAATCAGAACTATACCATTCCATGGTATTTAAAACGACCAAATTAATAGCTTATTTTTTTTTTTCAATTGACAATAAAATGATAAGACAATTTAATTTTGACTTCCTTTGTCTTCCATATATAGTGACATGCACTGGATTCTTTTTTTTTTTAATTATTTATTTATAATTCTTAATGATTGCACCAGGGAATGGCCACTTGCACAAATTTTCTTTCTCCATCTGAAGGTGTTGAACTTGTTAACATTTTTAGGGCACAAAAGAATGGACCACGTAAGTGGGGTCAGATTATTTGTCATTAGCATGGCTAGAGCCACCGCAGCTAAGCTATTCTTTGTTTTCTTCTTCATCGAGGAAGGTTAGAATTACCGAAAAGGAGGAGGTAGTAGAGTAAGAAGATGAGAAAGAGGGGGAAAATATGAGAAAACCGGAAGAGAGAAAGGGTTCCCACCGCAAGGTAGAAAGCTTCAAGTTGGAATGGGTGCGACAACTTTGTTCCAACATCAAAAGATATCCAGAATCTTAAAACTAAAAAAAAACAAAAAAACAAAAAAACAAGGTGCAAATGAAAACTTTGGATAATTTAATGCAACAAAAGAAAGAATAAGAGAACCATAATGCATATCTTTTAAAGAAAATTGATGAAGCATTCAATGGTAAAGTTGGATTATTTCCTTTTTTTTTTAATAGAAGAAAAGAAAAACTGTTTTCCTAGGGCTAGATCAGCTTCTATCAGGGAGTGCAGAAGGAACAGTCATGACCCCAAGGGTGCAGAAGTGCCAACCAAATAAGTACAAATCAAATAAATCCCCGGTTGCATTGTATGTCATCTTAAACCCAGCCAAACCTTCAACCCAGCTCTGAACAAAAGGGAACACACCCAACATTTGTAAAGGATTCTTTGGTCAAAGAATCTTTGTGCTTCTTGCAGAATCCTAATTGCAACAAGAGGTCTCCCGGACAATTAAGAATTAATGCACCATAGCTCTATACTCCTAATGAAATGGCTTGGCTCATGCAGGTGGCAACTCAAGCAGCTATTAAGCAACCCAACAAAGGGGTACCATCCAAGCATGAAAAAGATGAGATTTCTTGAAGGCTATGTAATATCACGTAGAATCATTTCTTGGAGGCTCTAAAGAGTTTTTATATCTGGTTTTCATTTGGCATCCAACTTTTCCCTTTATTTTTTCTTCCCCTGATTTCCAATTGATAACAGCCAATAACCTTCAAGTGACCCTTTTTACAAATCAATAGTCTTGGTAAGTATTATGACTCTCAGATATCAGTGACTGTCTTAACGCAACCTCTTTCTTCTGATGAAGTAGAAAACAGGAGCCCTGTCCGCAAAAACCAATCTTCCATCATCAGTTTGGCATTCATATTGCCATGCCGGGCCAAGAAACCATGACATAGCCATTCCACCTAGCAAGCCGCCCAGCTGAAATCACACATACAAGGGTGTTACGGCTGAACGTGCAATCATCGAATTGAGAACTAAACAAAAGCTCGGCTTTATGGGGGACTTACATGACCCCAGTTGTCGATACCCTTGCAGAGAAGTCCGAGAACCTGTGGGATGGACTTGTCATAAAAGAACACAGCTTGACATGCATACAACTTATGACAGAAGCTAGTAAGTGATTACCATGTTTAAGGCAATGACTTGCGCAATGTACTTTAAATCCTGCTTTCCACCCTCAGTGAGGCCTCTATGCCTTAGAACAAATACAGCAAAAGAACCAACCTGCATATATAAAAAATGAACATGACATTACTAAATATGCTCTCGAAATGGGGAAAAAAGGCAGCTATTTAACAGATATATATATGCCTTCAAAACTGAACAAACAAAGACTGATCATGTAAACATATGATAAGAGGCAAGGTTTGAAAAATGGACCACATCATGGTTCTTTCCAGTATGTACTACATGCCATACTGCATCATGTCAGCAAAACATGAGTAGATACAAGAGCATACTGCAGTATATACCATATCGGTACATGACTGGTATGCCACCATCTATGGTACCGACTGGTATGTACCACATGCCATACCACCTCATATTGGTAAATTATGAGCATATACGGGGTGTACAGTGGTACATACCATAAGGAAATTTACAATTAATATCAACAAAGTTCGGAAGAAAACGAACTGCAGCATAAGGAAATTATCACAGAGTTATATCCAAATAGAAAATGTAGGTATTTTAAAGCCCAATAGTAATCTAAAATGAGCTCACTAATGGCAGGCAAGTAATCAAATCCACAGGGTAACGCCTTTTATATAACCACAGATGTGGGGGATCGTGTATGTAAAAGATGGGCACCATATAAAATGCTACAATGATTGAGTGAAATGTCATGAAAAAAGAAAAAGGAAAGGTGAATAAGTAGTTTAAGTAACCAACTGCAAAAATAAATTTACAAACTACAAGTTCAAGAAAAGCATTTAGAAGAATGCTAGTAATTAACAGAGAGTAACCTAATGAATAATTTCTACAATAAAATTATGCATTGTTGAAGACAAACTCTCAAACTATGGTTATGGCATAACGTCTTAACAATTGTTCGATGTATTGAATTTGATTCGATTAGACTATTAGCAAAGTACACCTAAGTCAAGATCTATTGTTGTCCAAAAAGCCATCCCCACTATTAAAACAACAGGTATAAATATGTTAAGGGACCCATGAAGCATAAAAGACATAACTAAAAATATACTTACTAATCCAAAAATAGCTCCGGATGCACCAACAGCAGGAGATTGACAGAACCGATAACTCATCATGGAACCTAGTTTCCTTGCAAAATTTGAATCAGAACTTGAACCAAAGTGGAAGCCACAGTTGCATGAACACAAACAGTTTTATCTTCCAAAGCAGGCATATGAGTTGTTACTTGTTATTGCTGAACTGAAGTAGAATGCAAGAAAACGTCTAGGCCCACTTAGTTTCTCGACGGCGGGACCAATGGAGTTCAAAGAAAAACAATTGACCTGTAGAAGCATATCAATTAAACTCATGATTTTAACATATACTAAGACCAACAAGTTCTAGAAGACACACCATGAGGTGCCCAATATTTGCATGCATAAATGATGATGTAGCAAATCTCCATAGTTGTCCTTTGTCAATCAGGCTATTGACCTATGTACACAATCACAGTCATTCCTTAGTCAGGATAAGCTTCACATGGAGAGGTTCATCTGACATTTCTAACCTTAGCTCCCCACAAGAGCAGCTTTCCTTGGGTTGCAATCTGAGCTGCATAAACTCTGTGAAAACAGGAAAAGAATCAAGACACTTAAGATGCTACTACCTGACATGAGTCAAGATGATATGAAGTAGGAGAGCGGCATCAAATTAACAATAGAAGTATAAAGGAACCAAAGAGGTAATTTAGCTTGACCACCATAAAAATAGATAAAATTAGTATTACTCATTTTCACTGTCATTATATTTAATAAAAAAATTGGTGGATGCAGTTAAAAAGTGGTTGCAAGAAAGAAAGGGAATGACGATCAAAAAAGTCTTCTTAAGTTCCATTTCTCCATCCAAATACTTTTCAGCATGAGTTTTGTTCCCTGGTCTTACTGTTTCCCTTTAGCTGAATGCATATGTTAACCATTATGTTTAAATTCTATTACTGATGATTACATGTGTAAAAGATGAGGTTATCCCTCTCTCTCTCTCTCTCTCTCTCTCTCACTGTGTCTTATCTGCAACTGCATTTCAACTTTCAAAGCAAGTCAATGACCTATGTTACCCGGCCCTTCTCACACTGATATGACACTCCGACATATCTCAGTAAGAAGAGAGCCTTAGATCTGACATGAACCCAAATACCTGTAACATAGTTGATGACTTAAAATTTGTCCTAAAGATGAACATGGGCTCCCATTATCAAAATTTCTCATATTTCTTCTTTCTTCCAAACTCATTACAAGTCTAAAGGAACTCCGAATGTTGCTCTTTAGTTGCACTACAGCAAATAACAACTAAAGCAGTATGTCTCCCTAGTGGCCATCTATTCTTGCGGGCTCCTGCTGCCCATGGTTGCCTTAGACAGGAATTTGGCACCATTTCATAGAGAAGTACCACCAGATTGACAGTCATGAAAACCGGCTTAATGCATCCATGAAGCCCTATCATTTTAGTGTCACACATCAAATCAAATCTCATTTTGGTAAGAAAAAATTCTCTGAAGCCCTATCAGTTTACTGTTACACATCAAATTCAATCTCATTTTGGTAGATAAGTGTAGGATGATCTATTTTCTTTTATTCCTCCAGTAAGCATGAGGTTTGATGAAGCAGAGTTTCAAGGAAGCCATTACAACAAGCATTATCACAATGAGAGAGTATGATAACTAATAGCTGCATCTTAGACTGACCTTATGCTTCTAATAGTCTGACTCCATCGTATTGAGCTAGAAATTTAGCTAGAGGCTACTTTTTAGCTTCTTCATAATTATCCTACTTGCATATTTTAATCTGCTTACTGTTACAGTTGTTATTCTAGGAAATTTGGCATGAAGTATCAAGTTTGGTGCTTGAATCAAATATGCTGTAGACAATAATTATTGTAATTAAATTTTCGTTAGCTGATTTAAGAGAAGAAATTTATGAAAACTGACACTTGATTGACCTAGTATGAATTTGGAATTCAGAAGTTGTAATTGTCTTGTAGAAGTTACCATCGACTAACAAAACTTATAGCATTAATAATTACTAATTTTTACAAAAGATATGATCCAAAAAGGTTTTAAGAATGTTTCCACTAATGGCTCTTAACTTTACATGAAACCATCATATCCTTTCCAAAGCTTAACTAGGGAGATTTAGCGCAAGAAAGGAACCTAAACATGACAGGATCTTGTTGTAGGTGTATCTAGTGGCCTTTGATCACCAGATTCAAGGATCAAAGTAAAGGGAAATTGAGATTTTTGGTTGGACCCCAAAACTTACACCAAACAATGATGTAAATCTGAACTTAACCAAAGTAAATAGTGTTTGCTCGGGCTGATTTTCAGATATGTTCTCAAGTTGATACATGATGTGTACTTGGTAACAGACAATAACTTCCATGAGCCCTCCAGGCACTCCATATGGCACTATGTAATGTGAGGGACCTCATTTCTAGTCTCCCATGTCAAAAACATGATTGTCATTGTTCGATATTATTATAGTCTATAGATGTATTCTTTCATTCTTTTGCCATATCATCACCACCAATATGTTATATCATCTCAAATCTCGGTAATGTTCAATACCATATATATCAACAATTCCAGCAACCTAATTGTGTTTCAGTCTCTAATTTTATCACATATGTTTTCAATGCATTTTAATTGCAAGTTATGCAGTGTCATATAATAAACTAGCAAAACACATTCAGCATCAGGACAATACCTAACCCTATTTCTTCCAAAAAAACACAGCATCAGGACAATATAACATAATAAAGAGGCCAAAAAAAAAAGAATGCTAAAACAGGCCATAGCAGGGCATTCAAGACCCTTTGTTGCTATGACGCATGGCATGCACATACGATATTGATCTTTGGTTGACATGTGAGACACAATCAGACCGCACTATTAGAAACCTTGTTCCTAAGTTTAAACATATCAATCAAAGAGCCAAACTGAACACAATTTCCTGGAGCAAAGTATTAAAGAAGGGGAAAAACAATATATGATAGCAAATCTAAGATCTCATCATTACTGACTGTACTTAGGGCCAAAGGCACACAAATCAAATGGAAAAAAAAAAAAGTAGTGATAACTGCATCCTCCAATAGGTAGCCCACATATGCACTGATAAATGTACATTGCCCATAAAGCATCATCTTGGAAATCTTTTGTAAAAGAGCATGCATGCCTAGTCCATCTTCCTTTTCATAAACCTGGCATATCATTTTTGAAATAAATCGACCAATATATTCATGAAGAAGAATCAGAATCCTTGTATGAATGTTCTACATTCCACATGCCATAATTAGAGTTTATTATTGGTTGCTGAATCTGAGTATTAGAAAAAAGACAGGCTATATTAACATTACAACATCAAGTTTTAGTATCTATAGGTACATCATTAGCCAGATGAACGAGGACCTTTCACAGAACACTGTATTGAGGATTTCAAAGTAAAAGTTAACAAGTAGCCGTCCAATGTTATTTCTAAGCAGCTTTTGTTATTTATAACAAGCAGAAGAAATTCCCTATAAATAAAATGATTAAGTAGAAAAATGGGAATAATACAAGTCAAAATCATGGTAAGAAGTGATTGTATTTGTTTGGTTTAAAACTTGGGACTCACAGAACATTAATGGCAAGAAGAACATTGGTCCATAGCCTTCCATCAAAAACATTTCCTTCAGAACCCTTAAACTGCAACTTGCCCTTATTTATGTACCCCCTTTCAGATTCCTTCCCGCTGAAGAAGGAAAAGCAAGACGAACATGATGCTGATAAAGTGTCAGCTACTGTTTCAAGAAAAGAATATTTCTTTACTAAATATGGTCTCCTACACCAAATATCCTTGGTTCCAGGCAAGTTATCAGAACGATAAGCATCCTGCTGATTGCAAAAGTGACAGTGAGAATCAGAATAATGTAGGACATGCAAAAATCAATGTGTGGAGCATCCACATTCTTTAAAATAAACTATTTATAACAAGATTATTTCAGAAAAACAATATGGGCCAGAACTGCAATTTCAGTTGAAGTGCATTAACAATGTATTTCTTTAGTTAACTAGATTCTGATAATAAGAGTATATTTTTGAATGTCAAGAAAACACAGTTATGGCAATTGATCTGCCAGATATATGAACAAAAAACCTCATTGTTAATCCTTGTAGCTTACACCTCTTCAAATCCAAAATACAAGATATTTCAAGAACATAAGGCACTACTGAATTTAAACAATTATGTTAGACCTGCCAGGTGCTTTAACACTTAACAGTGTCATGTAGCTATATTTTGTCATTGAGTAGCTTTAGTAGTTATCCATGATTTTTTATTAAAAAGAAAACGTACATGACCTAACATAGTAGAAAGTGGACAGTCAGAGGAAGACAAAATCATATTTCATTTAAAATACTGGAATTATCAGACAATAATGACTTCAAGGACATAGTTATGCTTGTAAATAACAATATATAGGCAGATTTCAGTATCCTGAAAAAACAAAACTACAAAGCTATAACCAAAATTGATAACCAGGGGCTATTACAGTATAATTATGTTGTCATCATTGAACATAACAACCAGAAGCATTGAAACTTCAAAGACAGAAGAAGACAATCTAATAAGATTAAGGCCAGCTTGATAGGAGGGAATGGTGCCCACTGAGCATTTTGTGAGCATTCACATTCTGTCAGCATAAGGGAAACCTTTTAGAAAATGACAATAACAGCAAAAGGTTGTATATTTAAAAGTGGTGGTCTATGAAATGGATTCAAGCATGCAAAAAAATAAAGCAAGGCAAATATAAGAATGCTAAGGTGGATGTTTGGTAAAGTTATAAAGGATGGATTGAGGATAGAAGAGGAGATGAATTGATTGAAAACAAAATCAAAAGAAAGTAATTGAGACTATATGGACTTAGTAAGGTGAAATTAAAGCAAAGTGCATAATTTTTGTTTAAACAATCTAGGAAAGAGGGAAAGACCTGAGCTAACATGGATAAATTCGAAAGAGTTTAAGGTCAAGCATACTTGTTTTGGATGAGAAGATGGTGCAAATAGCAAATTTGATATCATGTTTTCAACTAGTACTTTTACCTTTATTACAATTAGATATATTAATGGAAGGGATGTTTGAAAAAGGCACAGTAGTCTCACAAACTAGTGCATGGCATGCAAAGCTAGATTTAGCTCATCTAATATGGATGATATACTAGGGCACATATGATGGACGATTCATTAGATGTTTCATGTCAGATTTCAGATAATATAGTTTAAGAGCCATTACATGCAAAAATCGAAGCGAAGCCAAGCATTGTTGTCTGAGTTAATTATCCAAGTGGGGAAACAAAACCAAAGGAGCATTTTTTATCATGGAACAAATGTAAGAAAGTGAAGGACATGGAAATAATGAAAGCTTTAAAGCGATTTCAATAAGAAGACATGCGCCACAAGTATATGAAGCTCACAAAAGCATGCACACATTGACCTAATAGTTGGTAAGGAAGATACAGTACATCATTGTAGGTTTCAACACTTCCCTAAAGATCCACAGTTATCAGAAGGCAAAAAATAAGAATCAGATAAAAGAATATTTCCACACCAATTTCATAAATGGTCAAGATGTACGTTAGTTGGTTATTCATAGTATCCAAATTGTCTATTGACAGCAGCAGTTGTACGAGATTAACAATGTCAAAAGAGCTAGATATGCCAAATGTAAACTGAAAAACAAAGCATATCTTAATGCATTCAAGATGGTATAGGTGGATGATAATATGATTGCTTCACGATACTTTCATGAGTGCTCAACTGGAAGTAGCTGTAACGATGGTCACAAAAAATGAAGCCCTAGTGGCACACATTTTTCTCATGGAAATCACTGTGTCAATGATTGTTTAACAATGCTATCTAAAGTTCTTTACTGGAAACCACTGTCAGGATTGTATTAATATGATGATATGTCAGCTGATGTCACAGGAGAGCTATTTTTGTGATTTTGATGTATCACATATGGTAAAGGCAGAGATCAAAATAAAAAGTCATAGCAAAGACTTGAAATAGCCAATTATGAATCATGACATCGGTTATATGCAAACAATAAAGTGATCTTGTTCACCGGAAGGGTTAAAATCATACTTTTTACCAATCCACAACCAAGTGAGATATGTCCAGGCAGGGTACATAGGTTTCTACCATTGCATCATGTGTGCCAGTCCATGACCATCGTGAAACAGCATGAACCTATACAGACTAACACATACCCATATTCTTTCCCATGAGATGTGCCACGTGACTAATGCAGCATGGAAGAGTATGGTACAGTATGATAAGGTACCAGATCATGGCAACTGTGGGTGTCACATGCAGTACTTTAAATCCCTGGTCCATCTCTATTATGCTCTCCAACTACCTTCATCGCTTATAAAGTGCCCATTGGAATAGAGGTATTTTGGGGACATGTTCAAGTTCAAAATATCACTCCTGCAGTGAAGTGGAACCGGAAAAGGAAAGTGGCATCTTAAAGACAATCCACACATTGTAGAAGTGTTTAACAAAAGCAGAACAAGAAGACTGTGAGCTCTAGTGTGTCTTCTTTCCATGAAATATATCAAAAAAACAGACAAATCATATCTGTCAATATTAGGTAATTTTTGTTTAATGAAAAGTAATTTACTTTAAATCTTCTATAACATAAAAATCATTAAATTTAGGGATTAGTAATGGTAAGCCAATTGGTTATTAGAGGTTGTAATTAGTTAAGATACAGTTTTGAGGTGTATGGTTATAGGTAGAAATGGTAGATGTATCATTGCCTGTAATTATAATTTAGTGGGTATTTGGTAAAAGGATAATTGCTTTCATTGTTGTTAACTATGTACAACTAACTATGAACATGAAGAGAATAGCTTTGTTTTCAAATATTCTTCACTAAATAAAGAAACAGGAGCTTCAGATTTACTCGATTACACCAAATAGCCTGTTTCTCCTCTAGAACAACTTACTGCACATATTTTATCCCATCAAAAAAATAAGGTACATATCATTTGGTATCCAAGCCTTGACCTGATTTATGGCTAAGGTATTGGAGTTCTTGGCATCAATGCACAATGATTTCAAGATAATGAGACACCTGTGGGGGAATTGATGGAGGGACAATGGCACTTTAAAGGACCACTGAACAAAACTGGGTCATGGCTAAGGAAATGGATTCCTTAAATGAGAAAATTCAGATGTTGGTGGCAGCAATGCCATATACACCATAACCAATGACGCTCATGGATATTACCTGAAGATGAGTCATTCAAGTGCCTGATTTTGTCAATTCCATCCATTTCATTCCTTGAAGTTTTCAGGAAGAGATATTTTGTTTTGATTGTATTCATAGTGTTCTATAAACGTGAAGCTTGCATGATCATCGCTCATGCAAATGAAAGAGAGAAGGGGTAGGTTGAAACGAAAGCATTGAAGGCTTGTGATCCTGGAGGAATTGTGCATTTCTGCAATTTGACCTTGAGGACAGGGTTACCTAAATGAGTAGGAATGTCGTGTCCTTGTTTTGTTAGAAAAATATATCCGAAAGAAATATAGGCATCAGTGGCGCAGTGCCAAGTGGGACCGTATACTTTATGCACTTCAACCTCGAGGACGAGTTCATCTTGAGTGCACAAAAGCATTATATGCTTATTTTACAAGAAAATATTAGATTTAAATTAATAGATCTAGGGAATATAACAGAATGCACTGAGCGCATGCCTTTTCATTATAGGAAGGGTTAGGAGGTTTGGTTCTCCTCAGTTGAACCAAACTGGAGGTCCAATTCTTCTCAAGTTGATAAAACTATATAATTGCATGTATATTTTTTCTATTAGCGAGGAGATCTAGCAGGATTGGACATAGGGTAACATCTACAGATGCATGAAAAGAAGGTGGCATGCGAAAATAAATTCAGCCTGCAAGAGTTAAGGAAGAAAAGCTTCAATTTGAAGAGCAATTCTGCCGCAGTGGATGATAGTTGCACCATGGTGAGAGACGAGAAACACCAGGACACTTCTTTTCCTCACATTCTACTCTTTTTCATCGATAGATGCATCTCTACACAACTTTGATCACAGTCTACCCAATAAGACCCTCATAATCTTGCCTAGTGAAATTATCAAATCCACCATCATTATTGTGACCATTCTCATTCAGAGATGATTCAATTCGACCGAGATTTCTAAAACATTAGTGATATATTTAAGAGAGAGGGAGAGATAAAGGGGATGGGTGGAGTTTGGGTTTCGTACCGGCGAGGGAGAGCAGAGGAGAAGGGTGAGGTGAGCGGGGAAGTGTCCGCGGAGGAGGTCGCCCAGCCGCAGGGCGGAGGCGACGGTGATGAGGTGTGCGGGTGTGACTCCGCCGGTGAAGGCGGAGGGCGAGGAGTTGGAAGCCGGCAGCCAATGACGCGGAGGAATCGAGAACATCCTCTCTCTCTCTCTCTCTCTCTCTCTCTCTCTCTCAGGCAACCCAGCGACACTCTGAGGTCCCAGATGCATCTATCGCCATTTGTCTAGTTCCAGACTTCTAGCCAATCCTGGGTCCAACGCTAGAATTTTTGTTCGGGTTAGCCCAAATCTCGATTAACCCATCCTAATTTCTCAAAAAATTATATTTAAAATATTTAAATATTTATTTATTTTGTATTTATTTAGTGAAAAATGTATAAATTGTAGGACTCTCTCGCCCTCTTGGTCTTCAATAGCTACTGTTCATTATCCAAGTAAAATTGTTAAAAAAATATTTTTAATCACTCAAAAATATTATTTTTATGTCTTAACTTTTTTTTTAAATATTGAAATATATTTATTTTAAAATTTTATTTTTATAAAAAATATTTTGTTGAAAGCTCTCTCATCCTTTTTACCTCGAATACCTAAAAGTAAATTGATAAAAAAATAAAATTGTTATGGAACAATTAGCTGACCTCGATTGATGTCGAAAAGAATATTTTTAGGGGATACTTGATTCACGATTGAACTCGAAATCAGAATGAAAATTAGAACTAATCCTCTGAAGTATGTGGTTCATGATCGAAATCGAAATCGGAATGGACATAAAAATAAAAATTTGAATTTATAGAAAAAAATGAGAATTGAGTTTTAGATATATTGAACCATTTTCATTCCATCCTAAAATTAAAATCGAAATAGGACTCCTTCAAACCAAGCGGTTGAAATAAAAATCATTCATTTCCATTTCGATTTTGGACCTTTACTCCTTTCAATTAAGTACCTTCTTAGATTATAGCTAGTCCGATTGCCTCAGTCCTTATCGAGATAATATTAGAATCACATCCACTTATGATTTCCAGTGAGATTATGCATAAAACCATTACTAAATCATAATAACTCTAATAATATACCTAAAATCACAAGCTAACAGCTCCTTCAGCGGTGGCAAGTGAGATCTTCACAAATATAGCTATTGCAAAAATATTCTCTAGCCTTCCTTTATAAATAAAAGAGGCAGGAGACCCAAGTTAAGGCAGGAAATCTTTCTTGTATTCTATTTTCTACTGTTCTCTAGCATGGAGCTAATTTGAGTATCAGATGATCGGAAACAACTCTGGTAAAAAAAATAATTTTGGAGGATCAGCTTCTTTCTTGATACCCTTTCAACTTAGTGATGATCTTAGTCCACCTCAGAGTTGCCGGTCTCAACTTCATTCCAGGTACCAGCAGCAACAACAACTCTCAAAGTGTGGTGGATGGTGATCTTTTCTTCATGTTTACTGAGTATATTGGTCATCCAAAATGATATTATAATAAATTTATGAAATCTAGACCGTGATATATGAGAGATAAAAAAAGTATTCCCTCTCAAAGTTCGTGGATGGAACCGAAGTTAACCATGGCCATCAAAATTGATGGATGGATACAGAAGTTGGTTGCTGCCAATTGCCATTTGAATTTCAACAGTGAAACTATCATGTGCATTGAGATCTGACCAAGTGGATGAGAGAGAATACCAGCAGGACATGACGGGATAATAGCTTTGGATACAGATTTTTCAATTAATTAATCTGGGCAATCGATTAAACCAGTTTTCTCAATTTTATTCTTGTTGGAATTTGAGGATAAGACTACCATACAAATATGCAAGGAAACTATTTTTTTGGTAAATCCATGCAAAAAAAAAAAAAGAAAGGAAAATACTAGTCAGTTAGTATTTTAAAAATCAAGAGATTCCTAGTCTTGGTGAGTATAGCTTTAGATATGCTACAAATGGTTTTTTTGGCACAACTAGGAGCACTGCTTCGTTAATATAAAGATAGAATACAGAAGTAGAGCTTCTGCCACGATATAACCAATTGCCTGACAAAACGTAATAACCGACATGGGATGAAGACCATCGAACCTAGAACTATTTTAAATAAATTTTTTTGATAAATTTAAAATTTATCTAAATTATATGATAAAAATAAAAATTTTAAATTAACTTAAATAGGGTCCGATTGGATTGGCTCATTGATTTAAGAAGTAGAATAGGAAAAAGATTCGAAAGTCTGTCCTAAGATAAATTTCTGATTCTTATGCCAATGTCACCAAAAATTATATCCAAGATATGACCAAGATACCCTGCTATAGAGCATAATTATAGAAAGAGCTGATAGTCATTCTCTAATATACAACAAAATGAGAGAGAGAGAGAGAGAGAGAGAGAGAGAGAGAGAAAGAGAGAGGGGAAGAAAGAGAGTTTTTAGAATATTGAACTCTTGAAAAAAGAATGGAAAAGTTTGCTAATTTTTGAATGCCTCCTAGACTTGGACTCATGGTCTTTTATAAACCGAAAACAAATGCCTGTAGATGGCCAACTGACTAGTAGACCATGAAGAAAGGTGATGAAAACAAAAATATCAGCAACCATCACATGCATGCATCATGCCACGCCACACCATGATTTGTGTGTGCAAGCGGAGTTGGGCTGGGTTATTGCATAGGTGTAAAATATAAAATCTATATCCCCCCAAGGCCTCCCAAGTAAAAGTAGGCAAGGAAAGATAGTTTATAAAAGCAAAGATAGATTTGTCCCTTTCGAATATGAGACAAAAACTTTATAAAGTTTTTAGGAGTTTAGGAGGGAAGAAAAATTTTGAGTTTTTCCCTCCAAAACTTTAACAATCCCCCTTAAAACTAAAAAAAAAATAAAATAAATAATGATTATTATTTAAGATTAAAATAATTGAAACTTTATTATTGAGTATTTATATTATACAATTGATGAAGTATTTTAACATCACTTAGTATAGATAGTTTCTATCTGAAGAAATTAGAGTAAATAAGATTTTGAACTATATTTCTTTAACCTAGACTTTAACTATCATATATATAGTATTGAAAGATGTATCGTAGGGTTGTGTGTTATTGGCCATGCGCAAGTATCTTATTATTATAAAAGCATCTAGGGTTTGCCCATGTTTCCTTACTACGGCCGTATACAAAAGCTCTCGTATAAGTGAGCTCTCTAGAGATATGTGTAGAGTCACATATGAAAAAAAATATCTTTAAATCTCATTCAGAGCTATGCTCTTTTTTAATATTTATATAGGATCACCAATCACTATAGGGATAGGATAAGTGAAGGCTCCTATACATATATAAAATCATATGCTCTCTGACTAATCAATCAGCTTGTTATTATCATATTAAATCCCTTTCAAAGGATCTCTTATCACAAAGGTTAGGTTTTCATTGTTGGAAGGTCCATTATAGGCTAAGTCTGGTCCCCCTCGATGACTCTAGGATCTCAATCCTATTTAAGTCTTTAGTAAGACAATCAATAAAATTATTATCGATTTTCATATAAGATAAAAAAATAATTCCATAGATTTCTTACTTTCTTATAGATTTGTGTCTCACTTTTATATGTTTGCTTATTTTTGAATTTATAAATTTCATTTTACAAGAATAGCTCTAAAATCATAATGGATCGAAATGGGAGGAATAGGAGATGAAATTAGAAAAATTTTAGATTAAAGGTCTTTAAACTATTCAGCTTCAGAATAGATAGAATCAAGAGTAACAAATTCAGCTTCTATTGTACTTCTATCTAGTATGGATTATTTGGCTGATTTTTAAAAAATAATACTACCACCAAGAAGAAATACATAGCTAAAGATAGATTTAACATCAGATAAGTCAAAAATTTAGTTGGCATCACTATACCCCTCCAACACAGCTAGATAGCCAACAAATCTAAAATTTTATGAATAGTAACTTTAAGATACCTAAAGACTATTTTAAGAGCAGTCCAATGAACCATACTAGGATTACTAGTATATCAACTAAGTCTAGAAATAATATGAGTAATGTCAGGTCTAGTATGATTTAAGAGATATAAAAGAGATCTAATGGATTAAGCATATTTTTCTTGATTCATAGATTTATTAGAGTTCTTCAAGAGTTGGATAGAGAGATCAAAAGATATAGAAATAGAAAAAAAATTTAGAATAATCAAATTTATCAATCAATAATTAGATATAATGAGATTAAAATAGAGATATAGAATTAGGAGATTGAATAATCTTCATGTCAAGGATTAGATTAGCTTCACTTAAATCTTTCATATTAAAATGATGTGAGAGTAATTTTTTAACATCATTAATTAGATCAAGATCAGAAGATAGAATCAGGATATCATCAACATACAGACAAAGAAGAATATATCGATTATCAAATCTTTTATAATAGAGATAATTATTAGATTCATGGATTTAGAAATCATATGAAAGAATGACATTATCAAACTTCTCATGCCATTGTTTAGATGCTTGCTTTAGCTTATATAAGGATCTAATAAGCTTGCATACTTTATACTCTTGATCTAGAACTACAAACCCATCAAGTTTAGTCATATAGATTTCCTCATCAAGATCTCCATGAAAAAAAATAGTTTTCGCATCCATTTAATACACAAAGAATTTATGGATGAAAGTAAGAGCAAGGAGGACATAGATGGTGGTAATGCTAGCAAAAGATAAGTATCAAAGAAATCAATACCAGCTTTTTATCCAAAATCTTAGACTACAAACCATGTCTTATGCTTTTTCATCGATCCGTCGATCTTAAGTTTCTTTCTAAAGATCCATTTATGATCTAAAGGTTTGTTACTAAAGGAACTAGATCTAGGATTTCAGAACTAAATCTTAAATTTTTTTTAAGATCAGGCAGCAGAAGATTAAAATAAATTAAAATTTATTTTTAAAAAGTAGAGAACCCCTAGATCTAAGATCCTATTATATGATTATAGCATGAGATTTAAATCAAAAATTTAAAACATAAGGAAGAATAACATGTTGATCATATCAACATGCATCTACACTACATCTAATGCAAGTATGTAATAATAGATCATATCTATATTATCTGTGTAAGTTAAATGTTCTAACTTACTGATCCGGACTGAATGATGAAGCTTCGAGCCGCACACCTATCTGGCCTCTAAGAGATGTCCACACAAGCCCACAAATTCCGATCAGAAGTCCTATGCAGAAAATTAGTATAGTATGCTAGTACTGTGCTGATCCTTCTTCAATAATCGATCTGATGTTTTCTTCTTACTCCAAAATATCAGAAGAAAGAGAAGAGATTTTTGGACCTGAGACACCACTCCAAAAATCTCTAAGAAGAAGGAAAAGGAGAGAAAAAAATAGTCCTAGAAGAAGACCATTTTCTTCTTCTTTGTTCTCTCATCTAGACACCTAGATTGGTGTCTTTAGAACTCCCATTCCCAAGATGAATATTTTCTTGGTTTTCTCATGCCCAAAAGATCTCTCAAATATATAGAATTCATAAAAAAATTAGTCCAAAAATTAGTTTAAATAATAAGATATGGAGGATTCTTGTCTAGGTCAAATACCTAGATAAGATAGGTCCAAATTGGGCAAGACAAGGAGCACCCAACTCTTGGGCACCCCCTCCTTTTTCTTTGGTGTGGACCATCCTTTTTTGTCGCACAAAAAGTCTTCTTTTTCCATCAAAAATTTTAGGAGAAAATAGAAAGTGGGTGGCACTTTATGGGAGGAGTTTTGGTTTGTTAGAATTCTATTAAATAGAATTTAAAACTACAACAACTTACCTTCTATTGACTTGGTTCCCAACTTAATTCCATGTAAGAGAGAAGGAAAGCAAGTGGACATGCGTGAAGACCTAAGAGAAAGGATTTTTCATGAAAAAATCCTAACAAATTGGCATGGGGGCGTGGGGTGGGCATGAGATATCAAGCGGCGCAAAGAAAGAAGTCCTAGTCTCACTAGGACTTCTAATTTAACTTGGTCAAACATGATTTTTAAACCAAATTAAATTAAAATTAATTAAATCTAATTAAAATAGATCTTAATTTAATTAAGAGTCTAATTAAATTAGATTTAATTAGATTTAATTTTAATTTAATTTTCTAATCAAATTAAAAAATTAGGTTGACCCAAGTCCTAGTTGAACTAGGACTAGTTCTTTCTTACACTTGGCTTATCCAATAAATCGATTGAACTTGATCTAATCAAGTCCAAACTAAATCTAATAAAATTTTATTTAATTAGACTTAATCTTAGCCCTCTGACTTAATCAAATTAAACCAATTAGTAATCAAATTGCTAATTAATTCTCCTGCAATACTTGCACTAGGTTAAACATCAATCATATTGATCGTTTAACCTTAGAATGATTCTTAATCGTTGATCAACCATCTAATCAAATCATGAACTTTAATATGTCTGATTTCATAGGTCCAAATCTAAGTCGGTAGCATAGAAATAAATTTTTATACCAATCGAAATGATCATCTAGCAATGATATCTGACGATCGGATAGGTCGAATGTGTAGAACAACATCCTTAGAATCTATGTGGATAGAGTTTCTATATAATTCATCTTCTTAATCAGAATGCTTGTAGGATACCTTAGAGTTAAACTATCAACTCTGATCAGGTTGTCCACATTGTATTTCAAAATATCAAATCCATCTCATAGATTATTCTAACCAAGATTTTGCTATATTAAAATACAGTGATACATTCTTCTCCAACTCTTGGAGTAGTTAATTTCATCTTAATCACACATCGACTTCGTAAGTACTTAACTGTACTTAGAAGTCTTTCATTACTAAATTAAAAATTTAGTTAGTCTGGTATCAAAGCATAGTGAATTATTTGCAAGCCACTGAGATGATCTCAGATCTAAGGAATACTTATACCCATATCCCATCAAAGATATTCTCGATAATAAAATGCTCTGGAGTTGATCACATTCAGTAACGATATATCCCTACATCTCATCTGTATGCCATATCAGTATCTCTACACTCTTTGGTTAAGAGGACAACCAACCTATATGGCATATAGTGACCTATGCTCGATAAATGCTGTCGTCCTTATTAACAGTTTATCATTTGATCATAAATAGTTTTAAGGACTAATCGATAAATCTTCTCTTTATCGAATTTAAATAGTCCTAAGAACTTCATTATAATAATGGAGTTCGTTAGAAGATGAAAACTTATGATGAAAAATATCAAAAATATATTTTATTCATTAATAAATTAATTATAATTATAATATAGCTCAACCATTAACAAGCTGATGATTGATTTTGGAATATATTTTTCAATAATTACTAGAAGATAAATTAGTGAGAATCCAAGCATTATTTTCAATAATAGATTCAATTTCATTATTAATTATCTTCTTTTAGAAAGAAGCATCAAAAGATCTCATAGCTTCTTGGTATGAGGTAAGTATATCCTCAATTAAGAAGGTAAAGAAATATTTATCCATATTCTTTTTGATCTGGACCCTTTTAGTCCTTCTGGGCTCAGAAGGAAGATTAGGTTGATTAGATGCAGGATCAAGGATTAGAGATCTAAGTGGAAGTAGGCAAGGGATAAGAGTCATAATCAGATGATGTAAAGATTTGAATCTTAAAAGAAAATATATTTTCGAAAAAGATTTCATATCTATATTCAATAATGGTATTCATAGCTATATCAACAAAATTAGAATGAATCCAAGAAAATAATAGGTGTTACTATTAAGGGAATAAACAAGGATGGAATCAATGATTTTAGGGCCTATTTTATTTTTATTAGATTCAGGAATAACAACTTTAGTTGAACACCCTAAGATTCGAAAGTAACTCAACTTCGATGCATGCCTCTTCTAATACTCATAGGAAGACTTCTCTTTATTCTTTAATGGAATTCTATTAAGGATAAAAGTAGAAGTTAAAAGAGCTTCTTCTCATAAGTTTTTTGAAACATCAGAATTATGATCATGGCATTAATTATGTCCAATAGAGTTCTATTCTTCTATTTAGCAATAGCATTGGATTGAGAAGAGTAAGGAGCGGTTATTTTATTAATTATACCATGATCTAAACAAAAGATAGCAAAATCATTTAATAAATATTCACCTTCTCTATCAAACATTAGGATTTTAATCTTTTTCCAGTTTGGTTTTTAGCCTCAGCTTTGAAGACATTAAACTTATTGAAAACTTCATCCTTGGTTATCAGAAGAAAGGAATAACAATATCTAAAAAAGTTGTCAATAAAGGTCACACAATAATGACTACCTTCATGGGTTGAATTTCTATAAGAATCATAAATATTACTATGAATTAATTCAAGAAGTTAAGAATTTTTTTGAGAGATGGATTTAAAAAGTTTTCTAGTTTGATGGGACTGAGTACAGATTTCATACTTAGATTTATAATTAATCTTAAATTTAGGAATAAGATTAAGATTGAACATGTCTTGAATGAACTTGAAATTCACATGACATAATTTACTATGCCAAACATCATAAGATTTAAAATTCAACACAATTGATTGAGAAGGACTTGGAAAAGAATTTTCATTAATCGAAGGAAAATTACATTGAGTTTGAACAATCCTTCAAACACAAATTCTTTACTAATAAAACATCATCTTTAGAAATTACAATCTTATTGGACTCTAATATAATCTTATATCCTAATTGCACTAATAAAGATCCACTAATGCGATTTCTTCTGATGTTAGAATATGTTGCATGTTTCAAAAGATAATGTTCTTTCCAAAGATAAAACTTAGGTTGATATTTGCACGGCCTAAAATATTGACAGCTATTCCATTTTTCATAATCATACTTTCTCCACTTGAGTCCCAAAAAGAGAAAAAGAATGCTCTATTGGTGCAAATATGGATATTGGCACTAGAATCTAACCACCAATCAATAGTCTTATAGGTAAAGTTAACTAATGGGATGAAGGATACTGACCTAAAAGTGGATGGTTTACCTTCTATCATATTGACTATAGATTTGGATTAAGGTTAGTTCTTCTTTTTCTTGATCACAGCTTTTTTCTTCTTTCGATGGAAGCATCGATGTGCAAGGTGATTGTCTCTGCCACAAATAAAGTAAAACCTCCCATCAATAGGTATCTTGTTTCCTATGGCTTGAAAGTTAGATACCTCCTTTCCTTTTTCTCTTGGTTTTGAAGTCTTTGGGTCTAACGGTTCGATTCTGGTCTTGATAACCCTAATCCTTAGGTTCTTGCTCTAGGTTTTAAGATTTGGTCGGGTTTATTTTGGCTTTCATTTGGTTTTTCTTCGACTCTTAATTCGGTATTGGTCCTTTATTCTAATGGTCTGGATGATAGATCTAAGGGTAAGGTTGCCTTGGGTTCTTCTAATATCACGTCCAAAATTGATCCATAAAAGTGAAAGCTTGTCAACTAGATAAGAGACTTCATAATTCTCATCTAACGTCGAGCCCCCTCTATGAATCTCTTGGACCAAATTTTGAAAATGATAGATTTGGTCATTTATAGGGACATTGTCTGCCATCATGAAGTTGTTTTAAAGTCATTAATGGTGAATCTCATGGCCCTCTCATTATCTCTACTATGAGCATCTTCTAAGGCAATCCAAAGTTCCTTAGTGGTCTCATATTTCCTATAGGTTTTATATAGGTCATTTAAAATACAACTAAGAATTCTAAACCTACAATGAAATTCAATTTCTTCTAGTGATTTATCAATTCTAAGAGTGTTTGAAGAATCTTATAATCTAAAGGAAGATCTTGATCTCAAGTTGTTCCTGTCATCTTAGGAATCTTTTTCTAATGGCAGTAACTAGGCTAAGTGTGATTAACCAAATCTCAAGTTGTTCCTGCCATCTTAGGAATCCATGATCATTAACCTTTTTTGATTTAAGGCTCAAGGCTTCCTTGGCACCCATGATGTACAATATAGTTTATAAGAAACTTGATTTAGGAAGGTTTAAATAGAGCTGCAAATATAATTTAAACTCTATAAGGACTCTCTATTTTCAAATAGAAGTAAAAAGTCCGAAAAAAAATAATGCTAGTAGCCGATCTCTATTGTACAGAATAATAAAAACAACAGAGAATTTTGGTAACAATGATTTATTAATGTTTAAAAAAAGCAATCAAATTTAAATACTAAAATCTAATATCTGTTTAATAAAAATTGGAATATAGAGATCATAAGATTTGCTTGCTTTAGAATGTTAGGAAGAATCCGTTTGAGAAGAATGGAAAGTTTTATCAAACCAAAAACTATTTTTTGTAAAAGTTTTTGATAAATGTCAAATTTATCTAAACTATACGATAACGATAAGAGTTTTAAATTAACTTAAGAATAGAAAAAAAGACCTAGAAGCATGCTGGCAATGAAAAGAGAAAGATTTCTTAGGATTGCTAATTTTTAGGACAAACATTTGTTGATGGCTGTTTGACCGCTAGTCCACATCGAACCAGGCCATCCTGCATATGTGAAATATAAAATCCACCACATCCTCCTAAGGCCCTCCAAGTAAATATGGGCAAGGAAAGATGATTTATAAAAGCAAAGATAGATTTGTGCGTTTTTAATGTGGGATTAAAACTTTACAAAACTTTTAGCAATTTAGGAGGAAAGAAAAATTTTGAGATTCTCGTTCCAAAACTCTAACAAACGCTATAACTTATCACCCGAGCATGTAGGTACATAGGGGCGATGCAATGCACTAAACGTAGCGTATCATGAAACAAGAACCCAGATTTGCTAATACCACCTCCTATGACACTCAGAACAATCCAGCCAATCCTCTTGGTTACAGCACCCAAATTCCGGAAAAGCCACACCTGATTAATCATCCATATTTCCCCGTTCCCAATAATTAAAGCATATGTAATCTGAATGGAATGGAAGGCCTCTGCCCTGCTAAAACCATACGCATGATCTTAAATGCAAGTTCAACAGATTCCACTAATAAAGGTAATGATTGATACAAACAAGTGAACAGAAGCACTAAAACATAGGGATAACATGACCAGCAGCATCCGATAAGAATGCCACCGGAGCTACGGCCATCATCATAGACTTCAGGATGCCTTTAATAGCAGCCAATGCATCTGGCATAGTGTCAAATAATCAAGATTAACGTCAGCTATTAAGGCCGCCTTTAATAACCAATCCTCACCTTGATTGGCTTCTCGATAAATGTGAGATACAATCAATCTATGGATGGATGTCCTCCAGTGCCAAATGTCACTGAGTGGGAGATAATGAGACTTGTATGGTGAAGGATTTATTATATCCCCTTGATTACAGTTAGAGAGTTCCCTTCTACCATAAGCTCAATGCCTGCAACTCATGAAGAGCAAAATAAAATCCCAAGCCAAGCTGCTGCAAGTTCAGCTCGTGGGATTGAAGAAAGAGTCATTTGTTTACCCCCAGCTCTGATAACTCGACCAGTGTGGTGATGAATGATATAGGCACCAGCCATTTTGGAACCTGTAACCGGAGCATCAAAAAATTAATCTTTAGCACTCATGAGGGAGGGGGCAGCCATGATTCTAAAATATTGTTAGGATTACAAGGAGAAGATGGAGCACTGCCCCAGTGCCTCACTGTAGCCCTTTTAATATGTTTCTGTGCATAATCCTTCACCAAGCATGAAGTCTTTTTGACCACCTAGTTTGGGTTTAAGGAGAGCTGATTGAAAATTCGATCATTGCAAGCCATCCATAATACCCACGCCGCACAAGCAACCAAGCCTCGATCTACATTGGCAATTTGGTTGTTAAATATATACCGAAATAGGTCCTGTAATGATGTAAGACAGAGGCCATGGCTTCCAGTGTGCAGCAAGTGATCCCAATCAGCAGAAGCAAATGAACATAAGAGTATCACATATCCAAAATTTTCATTCAAAGAGCTACAAATGTCGCAATGCGTGGAATTCTCATCCATGATATCCTAGCTATACCATAGATTTTTGGTTGCTAGCGTATTCCATAGAAATCTCTACCAGAAGATTCTTACCCTCGTGGGAAAATTTAGCTTCCAGATACAATTAAAGTCCAAGGGAGTATCGGTCGGCATATAAGGCTTGGCCAGCCGATACATATCCTTGGTGGCAATTTGTTAGGCCCTGTTGGGGCATCAACATACCTCATCAGACCGGTGAGCTTGCATAACGGGGATGCATCTGTTGAACGTCTGAGTGAATAAAAGGATTTTATTTTTCTGTATTGAAACAAGATACGTAAGGAGTCTATAAATATATATTTCTAGATCCAAATACAAAAAGAGAATAATAATAATATGCCAAGGAATAATATTTTAGAATCCTTAATTAGAAATATTTTTTATTAGGTCCATCCTTCTAACACTTTCCTTCAAGATAAGACGAAGATATCACCAAGTCTCATCTTGTCAACCAATCCAGAAAAAGAGGATGAGCTAAGTCCTTTGGTCAGAATATCCGCCACCTGACCGGATGACCAAATAAAGGTAATATAGATCCGACCTTGATCAATCTTTTTTCTTGATAAAGTGGCGGTCGATCTCGATATGTTTGGTACGATCATGGTACTGTATTGCTTACAATCTCAATTGCCACCTTGTTGTCATAGTACGGTCGAAAAAGAGACTTATTCAAAAGTCGTAATTCCTGAAGCAACTTCTATAACCAAAGAAGCTCACAAATATCTAGGACCATTGCTCTATACTCAGTCTCTATCAATGACTACGCCATCATTGACTGTTTCTTGCTCTTCCAGGTAACTAAATTATCTTCTACATATATGCAGTATCAAGAAGTAGACCGCCTATCATTCAGTGATTCAGCCCAATCTGCATCAGTAAATCCCTTTACCTAGAAGGGTTATGTCGGAAGAATAGCAAACCACAACCAGAATATCCTTTCAGGTAATGCACTACGTACTCTGACAGCTCCTTCTATATGAGACTCTCGTGGACCATGCATATACTGACTGATGATACTGACAGCATAGACTATGTCAGGTCTCGTATGTAAGAGATATATCAACCTCCCAATAAGTCGCTGGTACTTCTCTCGATCAACTAAAGCTCCACCATCTGCCACTAGCTGATGATTCTGGTTTATTGAGATATCAGCAAGCTTACACCCTAACATCCCAATCTCAAAAAGTAAATCCAATATATACTTTCGTTGTAATAGAAAAATTTTTCAGAATGATTGTGCAATCTCTATACCCAAAAAATATCTTAATTAGTGGATCCAGATCTTTCACCTCGAATACTTGCTTTGGCTTTTTCTTAAGTTGCTTAATCTCATGATGATCATCTCCTATGATTACAATATCATCAATATAAACCAAAAGTATAGTTTTCTTTTCCTTTAAATGCCTATAGAATAGAGTATCATCTGCATTACTCTGTCTATATCACATTCCTCTCACGGCTTGACTAAATCGATCAAAACAAGCACGAGGGGACTGTTCAAGGTTATATAGTGAGCGCTTTAGCTTGCAGACTTTTTCAATAGTCATTCTAATCTCAAATCCTGGTGGTATCTACATGTATACTTCCTCTTAAAGATTTTCGTGAAGAAAAGCATTCTTCACATCCAACTAATATAACTTTCAGCCAAGTTAGCTGCACATAATATCAATGTTCCAACAAAATTTATCTTGAATACCGGAGCAAAAGTCTTATCATAGTCTACTCCACATGTCTGAGTATAGCCCTTTGCTACTAGTCAAATTTGTATCTTTCCACCTTGTCATCTGGAATCTATTTTATGGTGTACAACCACTTACATCCCACAGGATGCTCACCAACTGGTAGAGTAACCAAATCCCACGTCTAATATTTGGATAAAGTACTTATTTCTTCCAACATTACTTCCTTCTACTTAGGTTCAGTCATAGCCTTTTGCTAGGTACTAGAAATATAGATGGAGTCTAATGCAACTATAAAATATTGATAAGATTAGACACATTTTTATATAAAATATAGTTAGCTATATCGTAACAATAACGAGCAGGAGGAACAATTGGGCAAGCATCCTTTCATTTTGCATTAGGAATGTCAAGATTAGAATTAAAAGTGAAATGAGTAGCGAAAATAGTATTACCATTACGATCAGAGGACTCTAGAGAAAAGGCTTCAAATGGTAAAGGTACCTAGACAGTTGATGGATGCATACTGGATTCTTCAGCTATCCCAATACCAGGCTTCTCCTGGACATCATCACTGCGATGCTCCCTCTAGACACCAGAATATCTAGGAGTAAAGAGAAACTCTCTCGAAAGAAGTAATTCTGGTATCCCACTATCTGATGGATGACTTTCATTGTAGGCTTCACTTTTCGAAAAAGTAATATCCATAGTAATGAACATCCACTGCTCAGGAGGATAATAACACTTGTATTCCTTCTGAGTAGTAGAGTAATCAATAAAAATATATTTTAACGCTCGTGGATCCAATTTGCCAACTGAGGGTCTATGATCTCGAGCAAAACAAACATATCTAAATACTCTAGTAGGGACCATATAATGGGTAGACCCCTTCAAGTACTATATGGAAGACTTAAATCCGAGTGTCCTGAGGAGCATTTAATTGATTAAGTAGCGATCAAGATAGCCTCATCCTATAAAAATTTAGAAACTTGCATGGTAAAGAGTAAGGACCGGACTACCTCCAATAAGTGTCTATTTTTTTACTCGACAATCCCATTTTGAGCAAAAGTATTAACACAAGTGGTTTGATGAAGAATTTCGTAAGTGTGAAAATATGCACAGAACTCTTGATTAATATATTCAATGTCATTGTTAGAATGCAGAATTTTAACATTAGCACCGAACTAAGTACCTACCAGTTTATGAAACTTCTTGAAGCAGCATAAGACTTTATTCTTCTTCTTCAAAAAATATACTTAAGTTATCCGACTAAAGTAATCAATCAAAGTAACACACCACATATGGCTCAAAGTAGTAGTAATACTACACGGACCCCACACATTAGAGTAAATTATAACAAAAGGCTCAGAATTTTTAACCCCAGACATAGGAAACCCTCCCCTAGTATGTTTCGCCAACTCATAATGATCATGAACTAGCAAGGTTTTATTATAATTTTTTGAAAGAGAAAAAAATAGATGACTAAGAATAGAAAAAGAAATATGACCTAGCCTACGATAGTGTAACATAAGTTTTGAAGTAGCACTTTTAGCGGACAATGCATACCCTTTCAAAGAAAACTCCTCACTATTCTTGCCATGTTCGAGATAATAAAATCCATTGTGCAGCCTACCACCTCCAAGTATCTTCTTCATTTTCAGCTTCTAAAATAGATAATGAGGAAGCCAAAATATGATAGAGCAATTCAAATCTCTAGTAACAGAGCTAATAGACAATAAGTTTGCAGAAAAAGATAAGACATTATACTGATGACAATCTCAAACTAGTGGTACAGTCAATAGATCCTTTTTTCTTGAAATAGAGGTAAATGATCTATTAGCTATACAAACCTTATCCTGACCTAAATATGATGAATATGAAATGAAACTATTAGATACACCAGTCATGTGACTGGATGCTCCTAAATCTATTATCCAAGAGGTGGATGTTCTATCAATACAATTAAATGCATGTGCTAAACTATAAGAAGTACTTGATTATGCAAAAAGAGGAATCAAGATATCCGTCCTGATGGCTAGGCTGCTCCAGAGTAGAGGATGTAGTGCTAGAGGATGACTCATACTTGTCCATCATTCATCAGAGAGTCTGATACTCCTCTACAGATAAGCTATGTACTATACCCTCAATCTTCTTAGATAGATTGGCTTGGATAGGTTCCCAACCACAACCTCGACCTTCAGTTCTTTCATCACTACGATGACGACCACCACAGTCTCGATTACTATGTCTAAGCTAATTTAGGCGACCATGGAGATCCCAGCAAAAAACCTTGATGTGTCTACGTTTCTTGCAATGAAAGCACACCTCATCCAACTGTTGTGGTTGCACAATAAGAGCAGATCTGATAGGACTGCTAGATTTAGAAGTCACTCACCATCATATTTTCTCGTTCAAAATAGTAAAGAAGACTTGACCCAGACTAGGCGACATATCTCGAGCTAAAAGCTGAACTTTGACAAACTAAAATTCTAGATTTAGGCGGTACAGAAAGTTTTGAACCCATTCTCCCTCTAAATACTTCTAAAATCCATTAACTTCAATAGAATATTGTGGAACAAAAGTTCTACAATGATCTACTTTAGACTAGAAATGTTTCAACTTAGTGGCATACTCCATGACAGATAAATCCTCCTGATGGAGCTGATGTAATTAAGAACATATCTTAAATGTTTGGACAGAATTCTATTTCTATGAGAATATTTAGGCCACCATTTTTCAGACATCATATGCAATTTCTAGTAGCTGCATATTTCTAGCCACACTTTGTGTCATTGTATTAAAAGAAATATCAAAATAATAGAGTTCTTCATTCTCCATTGTGCTACATCCTGCTCATCATTAGCAGGTTTTCTCTTTATGCTAGTGAGATATCCTTCCAAGCCTCATCCTTAAATAAGCAGACGAGTGCTCCACTTTCATTGCAAATATATTGCTAGGCCATCAAATTTTATAGCCATCTGAAGAGCATTTAGTGATCCACTATCTCTTGATGAACCACCAAATTGAGTAGCCACTATAATAAGCCAACCCAATAGACCTTCAAGGTCTTGTACAATAATTGGGTTGAGCATATCCAAATAAAAAGAATTGAACAACCTCACCGACACACTATCAATCAATCAATCATCACATACTCCATAGCTACAAACTTTCAAGCATTCAGATAGAAAGTTGAACCCCTTTTTTTCTTTTTTTTTTGCTCTCTTTTTTTTGCTCTTTTTTTGCCTTTTTTTGCTTTTTATTTTTGGAAAATCAAATTAAAAAAGGAAGGGTTGACCTCTTTCGATCACCCAAATGCCATTGGCAGCCCAGTCCGTAAAGGGTCGAGGGGATGGTGGTAGCTGGTTGGTTGGCAGCAACGATGGTGACAGCAGCAGTGGTAGCAACGACGGCGACAAAGGGTAGAGGGGATAGTGGTGGCGGGCGATAGTGGATCACGATGGTGGCAGAGAGGATAGGGGGTGGTTGAGAGTGGATCACGATGGCGGGCTAGGCTGCATAGGTTAGCGACGATGGCGGCAAAGGGGATAGGAGGGGGACAGTCGAGAGTGGATCACGACAAAGATCGGGATAGGGGGTGAGATTCGATTAAGTGACAGAGTGGGCGGTCGGGTTCCACGATAGCATGCAAGGCCACGAAGGTTGGCGACAACGATGGATGTGGTCGGGCAAACGACAATGGGGTGGGGCGGACAGCGATGAGGCAGGAGGTGGATGAATGCGGGGTGCAAGAGGGCGATCGGTCAAGAGGGGTAGAGGGCGACGGGATGGGGTAGGGCAGGAGGAGGTTTTATGGAAGAAGGGAAGAAGGAATAAAAAAGAAAAAAATTATGGATCAAAATCCGAGAGCTCTGATACCATGTTGAAAGTGGAGTAAAGAGAAGGATTTTATTTTTCTGTATTGAAATAGGATATGCAAGCGGTTTATAAATACATATATGTAGACCCAAATATAGAAAGAGAATAATAAAAATATGCCAAGGAATAATATCCTAGTATCCTTAATTAGAAATATTTCTAATTAGGTCCATTCTTCTAACAGCATCAAATCTGGTTCATCATCTCAGTTGGAAATAGAGACATTAACATAGTCAGGTTCCAACTATGGTCCCTCTCAGTAAGGTCTTGCACAAGAAGATCTCGATTACACTCATTCACATTCAAAGGTACAAGCCATAACATATTCTACAATTATTTGATGATATGAGCTTTTGTCACTTTAGACAAGAGGTAACAATCGATTCTATAGGGGGTCAATCCTAATAACTAAAATGGGTATTTATTTCGTGGGCCTTCCATGGACTACGCTATAATAAATAATCTCTATTGATTGGGATTTGTACTTTTAGTCCTTAGATGGACTATTATATAACTTGCAGTTCCTGAAGTAAGATTTTAAGCATGAAAAAGCCAAGAATACCCTTATGGAGCACCTTATCTACTTAGACTTATAAATAATATCAAATTGCTCAATCAAACATCAATCATGATTAAATCTAGGCCGGCCGAATGCGCATTGTACAGTAGCAACTTGCACTTTCTTCTCTTTCTTCAATGGTGATGATGTCCAATTCTGGCCCCAATGATGTCCGCCACTTCCTCCGGCACCCCCCCTCCCCCCTGCGCCCCCCAATCGCCTTCTTCTCTGAACTAGACATTTCTATGCTCCCTTTTCTCCTTTGCCACATTGCCTCACCTCACTAACGCCGACTCTGGCCACTCCCACACCTTCCTCCAGCTCTACTCTGTTGTCTCCTTCATGGCCACCAACCCGCAACTCTCTCCATTTCTCCATTGCTTCCTTGCTGTGATCTCCCTCGGCACTATCGCACCACCGTCAACCCCCTCTACACCATTATTGAGATCTCCAAGCAGGTCGATGACTCCAATCCCAAGCTTGTCATCATCATCCCCATGCTCTAGCCCAAAATCACCCTCTTAGCCTCCCTGCCATAATCCTTAGTCCCAAAGACTCGCCTTTAACCCCCTCCATCCACCTTCCTATCATCTACTTTTCTGAAATAATCTTCAAGTAAAGCTGAGTGGCAAACTCATGCCTTCTCAATCTTTATAAAGAAAAGGCTATGTCTTCTTTATTTATCTTTGCAATTCACGAAAAGAACATAGATCCATACTTTGGCATATGGATGTATTGGAAATGGTGCAGAAATTAAGAGCAGGTAAAATTGATATTAAGAAGATAATGGATCGCATATGGGTATACAATGTTTGAGGTTCATTGAGGTTGTAGTCGCTTTACTGGAGGAGGCTTTCTTTTGTTGTCAAGTTAGGTATGATAACTTTGATAATTTTAGCCAATATACGTACAATAGGCATTTACCTTCCCTTTCTTTACTTGAGCAGTTTAATGGGTCAGCTTATTATGACTTGGAGAGAAATGATAGACAGAGCGATGTCATCCTCCTAAATATGTACGCAATTAATCCAACATGTACACAATTAATGTATCATCCAATATAGTTATTTTAATCTAGTATAATACATAGTTAAGGTATCATGATATATATAGTTAAATAAATATAGTATACAATTAAATAAATATGGTATACAATCATTTTAGCCTGATAGATGGTTAATTCAACATAATCTACAGTTAATCCAACATGGTACATAGTTAGTGTATCATAGTACATAGTTTAATAAATATAGTACAAAATTATTTTATCTTGGTACATGGTTAAGGTATCATGATATACAGTAAACTAAGCATGGTATACAATTATTTTAGTTTCATACATAATTAATCCAATATGGTATATGGTTAATTCAACAAGGTACATGGCTAATGTATCATGATATACAGTTAAATAAATATGATACTTAGTTATCTTATTTTGGTATATAGTTAAAGTATCATGTTACACAATTATTTTAGCCTGGTACATAGTTAATTCAATTTAGTGCACAATTATTGTATCATGGTACATGGTTAAATAAACATGGTATATACTTATTTTATCCTGATACATATTTAATCCAACATAGTAAATGGTTAATCCAACAAGGTACATGACTAATGTATGATGGTATATAGTTTAATAAACATGATACATAGTTAATTTATCCTGGTATATATTTAAAGTATCATGATGCATAATTATTTTTGCCTAGTACATAGTTAGTCTAATATGGTACACAATTATTGTATCATGGTACACGGCTAAATAAACATGATACATAGTTATTGTATCTTAGTATATAGTTAAAATATCATGGTACATAATTATTTTAGCCTGATACATAGTTAGGTTAGATATATGTACCCTAGAAGCCAGAATTGGCTGATACTTATAATACACTTCTAGGGGCAAAATTATAATTTTGACTATAATCAATAAAATGGGTTATTTTCTATCACACCTGTGTATTTAGTGTCTGTAATACATCCTTTGAGTTAATGATAATGATAATTCATATTTTCAAGAGTTGAAAATTTAAGACATGAATAATCATTATTAACTCATAAATAGCTCCCGACCATAGGATCATCACGAGGATGGTGATTGATCCGGTAGGTTGGTGTACGATCGCTTCTCTTTAGTAGATGAGTCTTGAGTCTACGGTGTGGAGACATCGGAGCGAAAGTACAGGTACTCGTTAGAGAACGAGGGCACTGAGCGTGACCACCTCGAGTAGTCATTAGGAAGTCTACCTTCTCGTCAATGACTGACTCGATGCTGCAGTAGTGTGTCTGGTTCTTTGACCTGAGATGCATCGGCAGTTCACCTTGAGGGTGTTATAGTTTGACTACACCATTACTCGGTCTCCTAGCCATATGGAACCCTGAGGTGTATGTTGGCTATAGCATGTTCATTGTAGGAACTGGATTGCATCAAGATGGGAATCTATCTACCTCGGTGGTAGAGGAGCAGCCCTATGATAATCATGAGAATCAAGTCCTGAAGCCCATGGCCATGGCAGAGTGAAATAATAGAAAGAGTTTCTATTTAGATTTTCACATTGGACTCGAATCGAATGATTATATCATATGACAGAGACTAGGGTTTGACGAGTTTACCTTAACCCTAATCTGATCGGGGCTCAAGATAGAAGAACTTAATCACACAGGTAGCTGCACCAAGAGGTTCGCATTCAGCTCTGATGGGTTGCCACCATATACTGCTAGGTGTCACTGGTGGATTTTGGGAGCAATTAGAATGATTTAGATGATCGATCATTCTAGCTGTTCGAATCAGAAGAGTTCTGATCCATCGAAAGGAGTTTCGATGATGTCTATGATAGAGATCATGACATATCCCATTACCATACAGAACTGAACCTAACTGGGTCACACAAACAAGGGTTTGAATCTGGTGATCATCAATTGAACTGATCTAGTTCAATTGATCTGAATGAGATTCAATTAGGTTCAAGAAAATCGTGCTAGCACTCGATTGAACCTAACGTTCTTCTTTTACTATCATAAATAAGTTGTCCTGACTGAGCCAAAGGAGTTTGTGCTCAATCAGAGGCCTTCATATGGTCTAACTGGAGGTTGTCCAAGTTAGAGAAGGTTGTCTTATTTTATAAGACATGACCTGCCATTTTTGGTCACCTGCCATTTTTGGTCCTTTGACTTTGGTCAAAAGTTGACCTTTGACTGGTCAAATGTTGACCATAGACACTTTGACTTTTGTCCACGTGTCATGCGCACCTATTGGAGAACTGGTGGGGGCCTGTCCCCCTGCCAGAACCTGGCAAGGAGGAGGGCGCACGCCACCCTAGGCGTGCGCCCAAGTTGGAGGCGCCTTGGAGTCCTTGTTGGACAAGGACTCCACCTCCCTTTTGGATTCCAATCAGAGTTCTACTAAGAATCCAGTTTGACTGGTCTTAGGCACCCTCTAAGGAGGAATCCAGGGGACTCTATTCCAACCAATCAGATTTAGATCTGATTTCACAAAGGGTTGTGATTGGTTGAGAATAAGAGGAGTTGGATCACAAGAGGTCTATAAATAAGACCCTGCGCCCAACCCAAAGAATGCAATTCAATAGAGATTTCCCACGCCCCAAGGCTGCCTCTCTCCCTCTTCCTCCATGCCTAAACTTCTCCTCCTTCTCCTCTCCACGTCCAAAAGAGTTTTGGATTTTGGTTGGTGCGTTCCAGATCAAAAGAAAGGCGATCAAAAGAAGAAGGCTGCACTGCTGCAAAGGACGACTGCTGATCTTCAAAAGGAGTTTTGAAGATCCTCCAGATCAGATCCAGATCTGATTTTTGGAGACGTGATAGAGAAGAAGAGGATCTCCAGATCCAACCCGAGTGGATACCGGTAGAGGCCAGGCGCTTGCGTGGCTAGATCCAGAACCTTCCGCTGCAATCAGGATCATCTACAGGGTAATAGGATTACCCAAATCAGGTAAATTAAATTTGATTTAATTTATCTTATTTTATTTTATTTATTAAAATAATAAGAATCAGATCTAAAATATATCAAGATCTGATTGGGATCAAGAGAAAAATTTTTGAAATATATCTCTTGATCTGATCAGATCTGGACGAACCTGGACCGGGAAATCAGGATTTCCCTTCAACTGGTATCAGAGCCATGGTTCTAAATTATTTAGATCTGATTTTAATTTTATTTTAATTAGAAAATAAAGTGATTTCAGATGTCACATGAGATGTGATCAGATCTGAAATCAGAAAAAATTAAAATTAAATGATTTGGATCTAAGATTAAGAAGATATGCATGACTAGTTCTAGAATAGAATAGTTCTATAGAATAGTTTTGCATGTCTTTGATTTAATCTGATTAAATCATATTTTAGATCTTCTTATTTACTATTTTTTGATATTATAAGTGTTATAATAACATCTGATAAATAGCAAATAAAAATTATTTAATTTTAAATATCATATGAGATATGATTGATGCATGTCTAGACTAGTTGTAGAATAGTTCTACATAATTATCTAGATTAGAATTTATTTTGATTAGATCAATTTAAATCTAATTTTTTAGATTATTATGAGATAATTTAGATCTGAAAATATGCATGATTTGATACATGAGATGTATGCAAAATATGCCTTGATTAGATCTAAATTTGTATATGAGATATATGATATAGATCTATAACTGTTTTGTAGATTTACATGTTCCTGATTAAGGCGTTCCTCTTGGCCGTCCGGTCATAAGAACGAAGAAGGGTTTAAAGGCCCTCTCTTCCCATTCGATGGGGTGTTCTTATGACGTGTAGGGGTGCTGCGTGTTCGTCCTTAATCAGAAACCCAAAACTTACTTTCTGCAAAACCCTAGATCCTGAAACCCTAGGATTTATTGTGCATATTTTGTTTATGAACCCAACTTAATTAAGAATTAAGTTTATGGAATATTAATTAGGTCTAAAATTGAGAATTTCAGATCTAAGACATATTCATAATACTGGGTTCGGGCTTGGGTAGCTCAATTAGGTCTAAGCGGTTGATCAAACCGAATCAAGAGTTGGTTAGATGGGATCAACAATGCTTAAATTGACCAGCCTAATAGGATTAAGTCTGGGTCAAGATCGAGTCACGATCAAGCAAGACCTAATTAGGCTCAGAGGTTAGAGTCTGGATTGTAGGCTAACCCAATTGGTTCTGACTCAACAATTTGGTGTCTAAGGTAAGTTTGGCATAGACGACCGACTGGTTTTTAATTGGAAGCTACTCGACCTGAATGCGTTCTTGTGCGAGTTAACGGCATATTCCTTCCACCGGTCTCACTTACCTGGCCATATCTGTTGACACAGTTCTGATCTGAGGTGGTCAATAATCCGAGCTGAACCCATGCCACTAGGTTAGTCATAATTGTTATGACTAAGCCAAGTCTAGTTTAATGAGACCTGAATCAATTCTCCCTAAGAAAAGATTAAGTCTGAGGTCTTCCACCATTGTAGACGTGCGGGCCCTTCCCGGGGTTGATTGTTCTCGGCTGGATACAGTGGCTCAGTTGCACCGGGAAGATGCAACCATGTCTATTAGGCATTGGATGCTATGGGCTGGAGGATGAGTTGGGCTCAATATTTCGGATACGGTGAGAGACCCAATTAGGAACCCAGTCTATGCAAATGGTGGGTCTGACTTAACTAAGGAGTGGATCAATATTCCGGATACGGTGAGATTCATGAATTAGAGACCAAGTTTGGGTGCACCATGATTAGAGAATCATTGAACAAGAGTTGTTCACTCATTGGCTAACCCATCACCAATAACTGTTAGGTGAGGTGATGAGTCAGTTGGTGAGACCGCACCACCCACTAGAAATCATCAATCGCGGAGATTTTCGCATCTCTACAGAGGGAGTGTAGGGATCCGAGAAAATAGTGGGAGCTAATTTGTTTAAAAATAAAATCCCTAAACAAATTGGTCAAGTCAAAATTACAGTATCTAACTAGAATCTTTGACTCTCTACAGGAAAATGTCTGCGTCCAACCCACTTGGCACGTATCCTAGACACACATAGACTGACTGGACCCAATTATAAAGATTGGCTCAGGAACTACAAAATTATTTTGGGTTCAGAGAAGTTAACACATGTTTTGGACCAGGACCCTCCCACCTTACCAGCTCGTCCATCCACTGAACAGAGAGCGTCTCTGGAAAAATGGATTGACGAAGACAATAAGGCCAGATACTACATGTTGGGCTCGATGTCTGATGAGCTCCAGCGCCAACATGAAGATATCGGGACTGCTCGCCAAATGTTGGCTCACCTACAGGAGATGTTTGGTGAACAGAGTCGCGCAGCCAAATATCAAGTCACGAAAATGACTTTTTAAGGCTAAGATGCGTGATGGGCAGTCAGTCCAAGATCACTGTCTGACAATGATCAAGGACATGGAAGAGCTTGAGAAGCTCGGTGTGAAGTTGGACTTGGATCTGCAGAACGATATTATTCTGCAATCCTTGACTGATGCATATGGGCAATTCATCATGAATTACCACATGCATAAACTTCAAAATTCCTTGGCCGAGTTGATGAATATGCTGGTTACCGCTGAGCTTTCTATGAAAGGTTCTAAAGGCTCAGTTCTTGCTATGGAACGGACTTCTTCCAAAAGAAAGTCTTATGGAAAGAAAAAGAAGTCTGTGAAAAAGCAAAAGGTGGAAGGATCAAAGAAGAAGAAGGCAGAACCGAAGAAGAAGGTCGATGGCAAAGGAAAGTGTTTCCATTGCAACAGCGACGGCCATTGGAAGCGGAACTGCCCTACTTACCTGGCCACCCTAAAGAACAAGAAGGAAGGTCCTTCTGGAGGTATGCTCGTTATTGAGTCTAACCTTACGGTTTCTTCTGCATCCAGTTGGGTGCTTGACTCTGGTTCTAGTGCTCATCTGTGCACTTCTATGCAGGGTCTTGAGGATAGCAGGAGGCTGAGGGATGGAGACATGATCCTACGCATCGGTAATGGAGCAAGAGTTGCTGCAGTAGCCGTGGGAACATACCCTCTTCGATTACCATCTGGTTTAGACTTAGTTTTAAAAGACTGTTATTATGTGCCTGCAGCTAGCAGGAATTTGATTTCTGTTTCATGCTTAGCACAAGAAGGTTATGTGATCACCTTCTTTAAGGACCATTGTAACATTCTTTATGAAAGAAATAAAATTGCAAATGGTTTCCTTGTTAATGGTCTTTATCAGTTGCATATTGATGTACCTATTTTAACTATCGAGCAAAACGTGAATGCCAAACGACCTAGGGATAGTCCAAACGACAGATATCTATGGCACCTGAGATTAGGTCATATAGCAGAAGATAGGATTAACAAATTGGAGAAAAATGGGCTATTGAGTCCATTGACTTTTGAGTCATATCCAACTTGTGAATCTTGTCTTCAAGGCAAAATGACTAAACTCCCTTTTGTTGGACATGGGGAGAGGGCCACAGATCTCCTTGCCCTAGTACATACTGATGTGTGCGGCCCATTCGATGTGCCGGCTAGAGGCAATTTTGTCTACTTCATTACCTTTACCGATGATCTGTCTAGGTATGGGTATGTGTATCTTATGAGACATAAGTCTGAAGCTTTTGAAAAGTTCAAAGAATTCAGACATGAAGTAGAAAAACAAACTGAAAAACCCATTAAGGTTCTTCGATCAGATCGAGGAGGTGAATACCTTAGCCGGGAATTCCTAGACTATCTTAAGGAAAATGGCATAGTCTCTCAATGGACTCCACCAGGAACACCTCAACTCAACGGGGTTTCAGAACGGAGAAATCGGACTCTATTGGATATGGTTCGATCCATGATGAGCTTCACAGACCTCCCTGATTTCCTTTGGGGACATTCATTATTAACTTCAATTTATCTACTGAATAGGGTTCCCTCTAAAACCGTTCCTACCACACCGTATGAGATATGGCACGGTAAGAAACCAAGTCTGAGTCATCTCAGAATTTGGGGTTGTCCGGCTCATGTCAAAAGACAACAAGCGGACAAGTTAGAGTTTAGGTCCTTCAGAGCTCGATTCATAGGATATCCTAAAGAGTCATTAGGATACTATTTCTACATTCCAGAAGACCACAATGTGATTGTGAGTCGACATGCCATCTTTCTTGAAAAATAGTTTATTCAAGATAGCGGCATTGGAAAGCAGATTAAGCTTGATGAGAAAGTCTCACAAGCAGAACGAGCTAAGGACCAAGTGGAACCAAATCAGGTTGAGCCAATAAGAACACTACCTCCTCCACCTCGTAGATCGGAAAGAGTTTTCCCGTCCCCCTGAAAGATACTTAGGTATTATTTCAGAGGATGTAGAGGAAATGTTCCTCATAGGTAATGGTGCTCATGGTGATGATCCCAAAACCTACAACGAGGCGATATCAGATATCGACTCCGAGAAATGGCTTGAGGCAATGAAGTCAGAGATCGACTCGATGCACTCAAACCAAGTCTGGACCTTGGTAGATCCACCAGAAGGTATAGTACCTATTGGGTGTAAATGGATCTTCAAGAGAAAGATTGGTGCAGATGGGAATGTGGAGACATTCAAGGCTAGACTGGTGGCAAAAGGTTATAGTCAACGTGAAGGCATTGACTATCAGGATACCTTTTCCCCGGTAGCTATGCTAAAATCCATCCGCACATTGCTTGCCGTTGCAGCCTATTTCGATTATGAAATATGGCAAATGGACGTGAAAACGGCATTCCTAAATGGATATCTTGAGGAAGATATCTATATGGAACAGCCGCTAGGTTTCACATCCAGTGATACTGATCACAAGGTTTGCAAGCTGCAAAGGTCCATATATGGACTTAAGCAAGCATCTCGGAGCTGGAACACTCGTTTCAATGATGTGATCAAAAAGTTTGGTTTCATCAAAAATGAAGAGGAACCATGTGTTTTCAAAAGGGTCAGTGGGAGCGCTGTTGTCTTCCTCGTATTGTACGTGGATGACATCCTCCTTATTGGGAATGATATTCCCATGTTGACATCAGTCAAGATGTGGTTGTCCAAGGAATTCTCCATGAAAGACCTAGGTGAAGCATCCTTTATTCTAGGAATTAAGGTCTATAGGGATAGACCGAATAGGATGCTAGGACTTTCACAGAAGATGTACATAGAGGAAGTACTAAAGAGGTTTAGTATGGAAAACTCTAAGAGGGGATTAATACCCTTCAGACATGGTATTCATCTTTCCAAGAAGATGTGCCCCAGCACACCTGAGGAAATAGAACGCATGAGCAAGATCCCTTATGCTTCTGCAATAGGGAGCCTCATGTATGCCATGCTATGTACACGACCTGATATAGCCCATGCTGTGAGTGTCACAAGCAGATATCAGTCAAATCCAGGTGAAGAACACTGGACTTCTGTGAAATGTATCCTTAAGTACTTGAGAAGAACTAAGGATATGATGTTGGTCTTTGGTAATGGAGAACTCCAAGTTCAAGGGATACACAGACTCGGACTTCATGTCTGATATAGATGATCGAAAGTCGACATCTGGAAGTCTGTTTGTGTGCAATGGTGGAGCTGTCAGCTGGAAGAGTTCCAAGCAAACTGTGATAGCAGATTCCACCATGGAAGCAGAATATATAGCTGCATCAGAGGCTGCAAAGGAAGCATTCTGGTACAAGAAGTTTGCTGCAGAAATTGGAGTAATGCCATCAGATGCCATTCCTCTTTACTGCGACAACAATGGCGCCATAGCCCTTGCTAAGGAGCCGAGGTCTCACCAGAAGTCCAAGCACATTGAGCGGCGATATCATCTCATCCGCGATTACCTTGAGAAAGGTTACGTTGAGGTCAAGAGAGTCAACTCCGCAGATAATGTGGCAGACCCACTTACAAAGCCGTTGGGCCAGCAGAAGATCGAAGCCCACCTTGAGAAGATGGGACTTAGACTTGTAGCCAATTGGCTTTAGGACAAGTGGGAGATTGTTAGATATATGTGCCCTAGAAGCCAGAATTGGCTGACACTTGTAATACACTTCTAGGGGCAAAATTATAATTTTGACTATAATCAATAAAATGGGTTATTTTCTATCACACCTGTGTATTTAGTGTCTGTGATACATCCTTTGAGTTAATGGTAATGATAATTCATATTTTCAAGAGTTGAAAATTTAAGACATGAATAATCATTATTAACTCATAAACAGCTCCCGACCATAGGATCATCACGAGGATGGTGATTGATCCGGAAGGTTGGTGTACGATCGCTTCTCTTTAGTAGATGAGTCTTGAGTCTACGGTGTGGAGACACCGGAGCGAGAGTACAGGTACTCGTTAGAGAACGAGGGCACTGAGCGTGACCACCTCGAGTAGTCATTAGGAAGTCTACCTTCTCGTCAATGACTGACTCGATGCTGCAGTAGTGTGTCTGGTTCTTTGACCTGAGATGCATCGGCAGTTCACCTTGAGGGTGTTATAGTTTGACTACACCATTACTCGGTCTCCTAGCCATATGGAACCCTGAGGTGTATGTTGGCTATAGCATGTTCATTGTAGGAACTGGATTGCATCAAGATGGGATCTATCTACCTCGGTGGTAGAGGAGCAGCCCTATGATAATCATGAGAATCAAGTCCTGAAGCCCATGGCCATGGCAGAGTGAAATAATAGAAAGAGTTTCTATTTAGGTTTTCACATTGGACTCGAATCGAATGATTATATCATATGACAGAGACTAGGGTTTGACGAGTTTACCTTAACCCTAATCTGATCGGGGCTCAAGATAGAAGAACTTAATCACACAGGTAGCTGCACCAAGAGGTTCGCATTCAGCTCTGATGGGTTGCCACCATATACTGCTAGGTGTCACTGGTGGATTTTGGGAGCAATTAGAATGATTTAGATGATCGATCATTCTAGCTGTTCGAATCAGAAGAGTTCTGATCCATCGAAAGGAGTTTCGATGATGTCTATGATAGAGATCATGACATATCCCATTACCATACAGAACTGAACCTAACTGGGTCACACAAACAAGGGTTTGAATCTGGTGATCATCAATTGAACTGATCTAGTTCAATTGATCTGAATGAGATTCAATTAGGTTCAAGGAAATCGTGCTAGCACTCGATTGAACCTAACGTTCTTCTTTTACTATCACAAATAAGTTGTCCTGACTGAGCCAAAGGAGTTTGTGCTCAATCAGAGGCCTTCATATGGTCTAACTGGAGGTTGTCCAAGTTAGAGAAGGTTGTCTTATTTTATAAGACATGACCTGCCATTTTTGGTCACCTGCCATTTTTGGTCCTTTGACTTTGGTCAAAAGTTGACCTTTGACTGGTCAAATGTTGACCATAGACACTTTGACTTTTGTCCACGTGTCACGCACCTATTGGAGAACTGGTGGGGGCCTGTCCCCCTGCCAGAACCTGGCAAGGAGGAGGGCGCACGCCACCCTAGGCGTGCGCCCAAGTTGGAGGCGCCTTGGAGTCCTTGTTGGACAAGGACTCCACCTCCCTTTTGGATTCCAATCAGAGTTCTACTAAGAATCCAGTTTGACTGGTCTTAGGCGCCCTCTAAGGAGGAATCCAGGGGACTCTATTCCAACCAATCAGATTTAGATCTGATTTCACAAAGGGTTGTGATTGGTTGAGAGGAAGAGGAGTTGGATCACGCTTAGTCTATAAATAAGACCCTGCGCCCAACTCAGATTAGAATGCAATTCAATAGAGATTTCCCACACCCCAAGGCTGCCTCTCCCCTCTTCCTCCATGCCTAAACTTCTCCTCCTTCTCCTCTCCACGTCCAAAAGAGTTTTGGATTTTGGTTGGTGCGTTCCAGATCAAAAGAAAGGCGATCAAAAGAAGAAGGCTGCACTGCTGCAAAGGACGACTGCTGATCTTCAAAAGGAGTTTTGAAGATCCTCCAGATCAGATCCAGATCTGATTTTTGGAGACGTGATAGAGAAGAAGAGGATCTCCAGATCCAACCCGAGTGGATACCGGTAGAGGCCAGGCGCTTGCGTGGCTAGATCCAGAACCTTCCGCTGCAATCAGGATCATCTACAGGGTAATAGGATTACCCAAATCAGGTAAATTAAATTTGATTTAATTTATCTTATTTTATTTTATTTATTAAAATAATAAGAATCAGATCTGAAACATATCAAGATCTGATTGGGATCAAGAGAAAAATTTTTGAAATATATCTCTTGATCTGATCAGATCTGGACGAACCTGGACCGGGAAATCAGGATTTCCCTTCAATGAATATAATAGTAAAATTTATCATTTAGATCCCAGTCGAGTTCAGTCAAACTGCTTTGCTTTGAGAGTGCCAGTTTTGGTGGTGAATAAACTGACATTTTCTATTTAACCATGTAAAAGTATCCAAAACAGCTAAAGAATCTATCTTGTCACAGAACAAACTTAGACATCAAAATAGTTGATTGTATCAACCGTCACAAGATTCCTTCTTAACCCTCCTTCATCACCACCTATCCAATCCCACTGAGCACTGAGCTAAAAGGGTTAAGCATTCTTTAAGCTTACACAATTATGACATGATGATCTATAGCATTAGCATCTCATCCCACTCATGAACCCTCCCCCCCCATCCCCTCCAACCCTAGGCTTCTCCTCTCTCTGGATATTTTTGTTCCCTTCCCACCGCCCTTGTATCTACATTATTATTATTATAAAGAATGCCAATAAAACGATAGTACCAGTCCCACACCACCCTCATGTGTTTCAAATCTAGACTAGGTATATGTTATGATACTACTTGCTTGGGTACCATCTCTTGGAAAGATCCTTCATGCAGAATATAGATCCTCTAAGTTTAGGATTGGAATGCTGGTGATGATGTCAATACCACAACAGATAAGAAAAAATAAATAAAAGGATATAATCAAATATATGAATTAAGCTAAGGCTTACCTTCACGGAGCATGCAAGCTTCACTATGAGAAAAGAAAAAAAATATTATAAGAGAAGATCATACAATCTCAACCCTCATACATTAATCTTTTACTCAATAAAAAATATTTTTTTCATAAAACTCTCTCTAGGAGATCCTTTATAGCTCTGACTGTTGTCTAACAATCTACCCAAAGCACCCTTATGCTTCTGCTCTCTATTGACTCCTCTTGATCGACTACCAGCTATTATTGAACCACGGTCTGCTCTCTACTTTGTTGCCTACAGGGCCTTTTAAAGCCTTCAATCTGAATCTAATCCGAGTCCAAACTAGTTTAGATCTCCTAATAGGACCCAAACGAGATCCTAGACCATTAGATCTCACCCACATGCCTCCGCAGCCACTTGATTGTATGCTCATGCAAGATCAAAGCCAAAAACTTCCATGACTATAGTAAAGAGCTATGGCAGCGATTCTGAATCACTATCTTAACCTAAAAATCCACTGCCATAGGAGCAGCGGTTCTGAATCACTATCTTAACCTAAAAATCCACTGCCATAGCCTATGGCAGTGGTTACTTAATCACTACCACTGCCGCTATCTATGGCAGCGATTATCATAACTATTGCCAAAGGAAACCTATGGCAGTGGTTGTATAACCGCTGCCATAGGTAATCAATGATGGTGATCATATAACCACTGTCATAAAAATTTATGATAGCAGGTACAATCGCTGCCATAGGTAAGCAATGGTAGCAGTTATACAACCACTGTCATAGAAATCTATGGCAGCAATTAAACATCCGTTGCCATAGAGCTCTATAGCAGTGGTTATGCAACCATTGCCATAAGTTATATATGGCAATGATTGCATAATTACTGTGATAGATCATTTATGGTAGCGGTTGCATAACCACTATCATAGGCATCTATGACAGCGGTTATCCAATCGCAGCCATAGATCTAATGCAGTGGCTTCGCAACCACTGTCATAGGTTATGGCAGCAGTTAAGACATAATCTACGACGGCGATTTTCAACTGCTACTGTAGATTTTGAATAATAAAAAATTATATATATATCACTATTTATTTTTTTTACCTGATAAATATAGTTCAATATATAACATAAGAATAATCTAAAATACTTAAATTTTATTACTAAATAAATTTTATTATAATATTTTTTAAAAAAAATTAAAAATCTATATCTAAATCTAAATTATCATCATCGAAAGAAGATGGAGCACAAGTTGAAAGAGCTGGAGCTGGAGCTAGTGCTAGAGCTGGAGCTAAAGGGGCTGGAGCTGAAATGCTAGCTAATATATTTTCAAGGCCCATAAAGTTAGCTCCAAAATACGTGAAGAGTCTCATCATTATAGCTGTCACAATACTCTATAGCTGAGATGTACGCTCAGCTTGAGTAGATTGCTCTGTAGCCTTAGCTGCCTGCGCCAATATCTCCTCAAATCGCTCCCGACTAACGATTCTAGAAGCATATGAAGAGATACTCATCTCAGATCAGTAGCTCATTAAGATATATCGAGACCTGCATCACATCCTTCCAGAGTGCTTAGGCCCCAAGATCTGAGACAGATGGTCATAGAGGTCAGAGATATCTGGGCCCTCACTCGCGAGCATGTCTAACTGCTCCTATAATTATAAATTTAAATAAAATATCATAAAAAATACTATAATACTAATAATATTAATTTATTTATTACTTACAATAATTCTTTCGATCATGGTGTTCATTGGCCTGTCCTTCCTATTCGTACGGTTGGATCGAAAAATGGCGCTATGGATGGGCATCATTCTCTCTCTCATCAATTATAATAAGAGATCAGCTTATTAAAAATATATTAAAAAATATTAATTTAATTTATAAATTAATATTTAAAATTAATTATTTTTTTATGTACATGACCGACCATAAACTCATGATCGAGAGTATGCATGTACTCCTAAACCACCCGATTCCCTCGATTCTAATGAGAGATAGCCTAAAAATTATTTAAATCATAAGTATTTAAATAATAAATATTTTAAAAATATTTAAATATAATTTTAAGTATATTAAAAATTTTAAAATTTAAAAAATAAATCTGAGACTCCTACCTCCTCCAGTGTCTAACCATCAGGGGACAGTTTTGAATCTAAGGAACAAGCTCTTCCGAAATATCCCATCGATGCTCAAGCTACCCTCTGTAGAGTTTGATCTTATAATTTTGGTACAACTCTCCAATCTACTTCAGTCGGACATCTCGAGCTCTCTCGTGATCTAGGAAGTCGTACATCGATCCTCTACATGAAGTTATCAGAAGTTGGTTATGAAATTATGTTTAATCAAATATAGTATAAATATATTAAATGTATAAATATAATTAAGATATACTTATTCATATCTTCTTCCATATCTGATCCCTGACACCAGTGTCCGTCAATCGTCAGTCTACGGACAGTACTAGAAAGATGTTGGACTATCTTACAAGTACTTCAAAAAAGGAATGCATCTCCTGTGTGGCCTCCTCAACTGGCCTTCTTTTCTAATTGTACTCCACCATGACCTGATGCTGATGATTCCATACATATGGCATACATGTAGGACCGCAAATATCCTACTGGATGATGCACTTGTAATAAAAATATATTATACAAACATATAAAAGTATACAACAATTATATAAATAAATAAATAAATGGTATAATAAAAATATACTCTCACTAGTCGTGGGATTGTGCAACATGGATGCTAATGGACACTCATCAGTGGGTGGAGCATGTGCCGAAGATGTGGCTAACGGTGGAGGCTCAAATACTGGTGGAGTAGATACCGATGGAGGACTAGATATCGATGGTGCTTGGATAATCGATGCGGAGGTGGATGGAATATGTACTAATAGCAGTGATGCGTGCTAATTTATAGCTATGGCAAGTGCACCAGTCGATCAAGTAATAAAGTGAATGAGTAGAGTATCGTCCCTAGAGGATTGGAAAACAAGTACTGAAAAGCTCTTTCCTATGCTTTATTTAGAAGATCTATTTATGAGAATAAAAAAAAAATTAAAAAAAATAATTAAAATAATTAAATTTTTTTTTTTATTAAATAGAGAGAGTGTAAATTATTGAGGTTTTAAATTCAAGAGCAATAGATTACTAAGGCAATCGGTTCACCAACTCAATCAATACGATATTCAGGTTTTTAGATTAATTTTATTTCATGTGACGGTGGAGTCTCCTAATTTATTCACTACCCTTTGGTCCAGGCATAGCAAATCTATTAATATTTATTAATTACCCTTTGATCCAAGTGTAATTTAAATAAATATTAATGCATTAGGTTTTGTGAAACCCTCTAATTAAAATACGCTGCGTCCAAAGCGCACTAAAATTCCCGCATGCATATGAATTCTAATTTGATTCATAATACAAGGTATATAATCAAGAAGCATTAACATAGATGTACTTGGTCCGTAACATCTATGTTCATCAGATCAATTAGAAGATGGCCAGTAATCTAAAAGCATTAAGATCAGATTTATATACTCCTCATGAATAAAATTTAAAAATAAATTATACTGAATATTGCATCAAAAGAGTGGCTACACCTTAGCCTTAGTAAAATAAAATTTAGTTCATGATAACAAATTTAAAAATAGTAAATAAAATAAAAAGCATGAAGAAATTAGACTGTTTGATTGCTGAAATTGATTATCTGTTGCTCTTGATGCGGAGAACTTGGTGAAGAAGAAGAGGCTCCTTGATATCTTCGAAAGAAATCTCTTTTTTATTTTTCTTTCTTCCTCTCTCTCTTTCTTTCTTTTCCTTTTCTCCTCTCTCTTCTTTCTCCCCGTCTTCTCTCTTTTCTCTTTTTTTTTTTTTCTCACGGCAACGGGGCTTTTTATAGATGAGTTTGAGTCTCCAAAATCCATCCAAAACTCGATTTTAGACTCCTAAAACAATTCAAACTATGATCTGAATAATTCTGGCCGTGCGATGTTGATCAAACGGTCCAAAAACCACTCAAAAACCCGTTAAAATAACCCAGATCAAGTCGGATTTAATATCAGCCGTTGGATCATCCAATGGATTGAATCTGGGCCGTCCGATCTCGTTGAAATCAAGCCTTCAGACCTTTAGTTTCAGTCGGGATGAATCTCGGCCGTTGGATCTCGACCGGGAGCTGCGGATGCCGTCCATCAGCGCCTTCTTCTCGTCCGTCCGATCAAGATTCAGTGAAAACCGCCCGTTGGATCAGCCAGAATTCCCAAATTGCCCTCCGTGGACCGTGCGCGAGCCCGGTGTTGCGTGGACCGCCGCGTTCTTCAACCAATCAGAGCGCGCCTCCGTCTGTGAAATTCCTGAAAATACCCTTCGGTTGGTCCACCGTACGCCGCGAAAAATGCTGACGTCATCCTGACGTCAGCGTTGCGTCAGCGGTTTTTTTTTTTTTTTTTTTTTTTTTTGAAATTCGATTCTGGGCTCGTTTGAAGTCCGTTTTGCCTGAAATTTATTTCATCTGAATCAGAAAAATGAGATCTTCACATTGGTAGCCTTCTTTCCTACATAAGATTAATAAAAATATCAATTTTTAATAAAATATTTTAATTTATTTTATAATTTAATACTTTTATTAGTATATTTTTACTACTTATCACACCCCCCAACTTATTCATTGCTAGTCCCTTAGCAATGTTTTATTTAATACCATATTTTAATAAAATTATTTATCACAGAGATAAAATCTTGGATTAAAGATCAAAAAGTTTAGAAAATATTGCTAACTAAGCATTGAGCTTCGGAAGCAAATTTTTTAGTCAATACAATTAAAAACTTTCTTAGAGTACATCAAAGATCTATAGCACTTATGTTCGTGATGACTAACTTTAGCATTTCAGTATTAAACTAGAAGAATAAAAGTATCTTCTCTTATCACTTATTTTGGTCAATTTTCTATACATTCTCAATTTTATACTCATGAATTAAGGTAGCTTTCACACTGCCCTTTTTTTTTTTTTTTTTT
>QRFJ01001148.1:546367-655553 GCA_006176705.1 Cocos nucifera
TGGAAAACAAGTACTGAAAAGCTCTTTCCTATGCTTTATTTAGAAGATCGATTTATGAGAATAAAAAAAAATTAAAAAAAAATAATTAAAATAATTAAATTTTTTTTTTTATTAAATAGAGAGAGTGTAAATTATTGAGGTTTTAAATTCAAGAGCAATGGATTACTAAGGCAATCGGTTCACCAACTCAATCAATACGATATTCAGGTTTTTAGATTAATTTTATTTCATGTGACGGTGGAGTCTCCTAATTTATTCACTACCCTTTGGTCCAGGCATAGCAAATCTATTAATATTTATTAATTACCCTTTGATCCAAGTGTAATTTAAATAAATATTAATGCATTAGGTTTTGTGAAACCCTCTAATTAAAATACGCTGCGTCCAAAGCGCACTAAAATTTCCCGCATGCATATGAATTCTAATTTGATTCATAATACAAGGTATATAATCAAGAAGCATTAACATAGATGTACTTGGTCCGTAACATCTATGTTCATCAGATCAATTAGAAGATGGCCAGTAATCTAAAAGCATTAAGATCAGATTTATATACTCCTCATGAATAAAATTTAAAAATAAATTATACTGAATATTGCATCAAAAGAGTGGCTACACCTTAGCCTTAGTAAAATAAAATTTAGTTCATGATAACAAATTTAAAAACAGTAAATAAAATAAAAAGCATGAAGAAATTAGACTGTTTGATTGCTGAAATTGATTATCTGTTGCTCTTGATGCGGAGAACTTGGTGAAGAAGAAGAGGCTCCTTGATATCTTCTCTCTTTCTTTCTCTCTCTCTTTCTTTCTCTTTCTTCTTCTTCTCTCTCTCTTTCTTCTCTTTTTCCCTTTTTCTTTTCTCTTTTTTTTTTTTTTTTTTCTCACGGCAACGGGGCTTTTTATAGATGAAGTCTCCAAAATCCATCCAAAACTCGATTTTAGACTCCTAAAACAATTCAAACTATGATCTGAATAATTCTGGCCGTGCGATGTTGATCAAACGGTCCAAAAACCACTCAAAAACCCGTTAAAATAACCCAGATCAAGTCGGATTTAATATCAGCCGTTGGATCATCCAATGGATTGAATCTGGGCCGTCCGATCTCGTTGAAATCAGCCTTCAGACCTTTAGTTTCAGTCGGGATGAATCTCGGCCGTTGGATCTCGACCGGGAGCTGCGGATGCCGTCCATCAGCGCCTTCTTCTCGTCCGTCCGATCAAGATTCAGTGAAAACCGCCCGTTGGATCAGCCAGAATTCCCAAATTGCCCTCCGTGGACCGTGCGCGAGCCCGGTGTTGCGTGGACCGCCGCGTTCTTCAACCAATCAGAGCGCGCCTCCGTCTGTGAAATTCCTGAAATACCCTTCGGTTGGTCCACCGTACGCCGCGAAAAATGCTGACGTCATCCTGACGTCAGCGTTGCGTCAGCGGTTTTTTTTTTTTTTTTTTTTTTTTTTTTTTTTTTTTTTTTTTTTGAAATTCGATTCTGGGCTCGTTTGAAGTCCGTTTTGCCTGAAATTTGTTTCATCTGAATCAGAAAAATGAGATCTTCACATTGGTAGCCTTCTTTCCTGCATAAGATTAATAAAAGTATCAATTTTTAATAAAATATTTTAATTTATTTTATAATTTAATACTTTTATTAGTATATTTTTACTACTTATCACACCCCCCAACTTATTCATTGCTAGTCCCTTAGCAATGTTTTATTTAATACCATATTTTAATAAAATTATTTATCACAGAGATAAAATCTTGGATTAAAGATCAAAAAGTTTAGAAAATATTGCTAACTAAGCATTGAGCTTCGGAAGCAAAATTTTTTAGTCAATACAATTAAAAACTTTCTTAGAGTACATCAAAGATCTATAGCACTTATGTTCGTGATGACTAACTTTAGCATTTCAGTATTAAACTAGAAGAACAAAAGTATCCTCTCTTATCACTTATTTTGGTCAATTTTCTATACATTCTCAATTTTATACTCATGAATTAAGGTAGCTTTCACACTGCCCTTTTTTTTTTTTTTTTTTTTTTTTTTTTTTTTTTTTTTTTTTTTTTTTTTGCTGAGCATCCTGGCCTTCCCTTTACCGTTTTACGTGAATTTCCACACTTGACCTAGGTGCAGAGACCCAGTTACTAGGCTTTGGGCAATCCACATATACTCTGTCTTTTGCACTTTATTTATAGGCAGGTAGCTCTTTCCTTAAATTCAAGTTTCTTTGATTAGAATGTATATTAATTACCAATTTTCAGTGATAATTGAATCTTCAGTTGGCCTTATAATCAATACCTACTTTGCCTTGTTAGTGTGCATGTGCAATAAAAAGTGCTAATAATCTTTTAATGACCTAAGTAGGCTGTTAAAAGTTGACCAACTAATCTACTTCTTTAACTCATTACATTCATTAGCAAATAATTCTATCTTTTATCACTTATCCAGTTTATCTTTGCTCAAGATTTTCTTCTTAACACATGATTTTTTTTTTTTTTTTTTTTATTTAATTTTTTATTTTTTATATTATTCTATATTATTTTAAAAGGAGAAAGAAAAATAAAGGATGTAATAAAGGATAGGAAAGAATACACCTGATTTGGCTCAATCTGGTTCTTTGGAGCTTTGAAATTTTGCTTGAGTTCTCATTGATTTTTCTGTAAAATTGAAAATATACACCAGAGCAGTAAAAGTGCAACAACAAATTACTAAAAAAAAAAAAAAAAAAATGATCCAAACTAAAAAGAAAAGAAACAACCTATCTAGTAGTTCTGATTTATAGTCTTCAGCTTGACTTTCTTTGAATTCTAAAGTGGATCAATCTGGTGCCACTTCAATTGGAATACTTTCATGTTTGATCGAATCCTCTTTCAATTTGACATTGCTTGCTTTTATAGTCTCAAACTTATTTTCTACAGAATTCTCATATAATGGATTGTCAATAATGTCAATTAGAAAACAAGTTTGATTATCAGGATGTTTAATATCTTTAAAAACATTAAAAGTAACTTGTTCATCTTGGACTCTAAGAATTAATTTTCCTTGTTGAATATCTATTAAAGCTCCTCCAGTAGCTAAAAAGGGTCTCCCTAAAATAAGGGGTACATCATAATCTTCTTCCATATCAAGAACAATAAAATCAACAGGGAAAATAAACTTGTTTACCTTTACCAAGACATCCTCCACTATACCTCTTGGATATTTAATGGATCTGTCGGCTAATTGAAGAGTAATAGTGGTAGGCTTTGGTTCTCCTAGACCCAGCTTTTTGAAAATAGAAAAAGGCATGAGGTTAATGCTTGCTCCTAAATCACATAAAACTTTATCAAAACTACAATCACCAATAATGCAAGGGATAGTAAAAGCTCCCTGGATCTTTTAGCTTCTGTGGTAATTTATTTTGAAGTATTGCTGAGCATTCTTCATTCAAATTTATTCTCTCATGCTCTTTCAGCTTTTTCTTATTTGTTAAGATTTCTTTGAGAAACTTGGCATACCTGGGCATTTGAGTAATAGCATCTACAAAAGGAATATTAATATGTAAATTCTTTAAAATTTTGAAAAAGTTAGAAAATTCCTTATCTGGATGCTGTATTTGTCTTTCTGGGAATGGCAGTGGCGGCACGTAGGGCTTCACATTTGGATCAGCAAACCGTATACCTGGAGACCATCCATCTGCTGGTTGTTTTGGTGACTGACGAGTTTGAGTTGATGGTTCTTTATTTGTAGTTGGCTCTTCGGTCTCATTCTTCTGATGTGGCTCCTCCAGCTTTGTACCACTTCTTAGGGTGATAGCATTGACTTGCTCCCTTGGATTTGTCTCCGTATTGCTTGGCAAGGATCCTTGAGGTCTCTCGGAGATTATCTTAGCCATTTGACCTATTTGCATCTCCAAGTTTCGAATTGCTGCTGTTTGGTCCTGCCTAAGTTTGACTTCCAAATTTTTTAAAGTTGCTTCTTGGTTTTGTATGAATTTGACCATTAGCTCTTCCATGTTAGACTTCTTTTCAGGTACTTGGAATCCCGGGGGTGGTTGTTGTGCTGCATTTTGATTGCTCCATGAGAAATTTGGATGCTGTCTCCACCCTTGATTGTATGTGTTGGAGTAGGGATTGTTTTGTTGCGGCCTGAAAAAATTACCAATATAATTAGCTGTTTCAGTTGTTTTAGCAAAAGGATTACCTGTCTGGCAATTATTCGTATCATGTCCTCCTCCACACAGATCACAAGTAATGCTCTGAACATGCATAGCTGTTCCCTTTAAGTTGTTGACTTCGGCTCTGAGGGCTGCAATTTCAGCTAGTAAGGTTGGCACGCAATCTACTCCCTGCACAGCTGCTAGTCTTTTTGGCATCATGCGCTCTGTCTGCCATTGATAGCTATTTGATGCCATCTCATCGATTAGATCGAATGCTTCTTCCTCTGTTTTTCGGTTAATGGTTCCTCCTGCTGCTGCATCAATCATAGAACGATTAGTAGGAGATAAACCATTATAGAAAGTTTGTACCTGAAGCCATACGGGTAGTTGATGATGTGGACATCTCCTCAATAATTCCTTGAAACGTTCCCAAGCCTCATATAGTGTCTCCATGTCCATCTGCATAAAGGAAGTGATATCGTTGCGCATCTTAGCAGTCTTGGAAGGTGGAAAGTACTTGGCTAAAAATTTTTGGGCTAGGACATCCCAAGTTGTGATAGAACCTGCCGGAAGAGAATGAAGCCAATTTTTAGCTTTATCCCGTAAAGAGAAAGGAAATAACCTTAATCTAATAGCATCATCCGACACCCCATTAATTTTAAAAGTATCGCAAAGTTCAAGAAAATTAGAAATATGGGCATTCGGATCATCATGCACGTGTCCACTGAATTGGACAGTTGATTGAATCATCTGGATCATCGCCGGTTTTATTTCGAAGTTGTTTGCTCGTACAGGCGGTCTCCTGATGCTCGAAGCTGCATCGGCTACAGATGGTGTAATATAATCATTTAATGATCGATATACTGGTCGAATAGCTTCATGCTGTCCTTCAGTCGCCATATCCAATCCTAGATTGATGTCGTTAGGATCTTCAGCTGCCATGTTTCTCTCTTGCTGTAATCTTCTAATAGTTCTTTCAATTTCTGGATCTAAAGGTAGTAAGTTACTATGTCCAGTACGTGTCATGCAATGAACAACAATTTTTTTTTTTTTTAAATAATAAAATTAAAAATAAATTTCTAAAGTAAAGCTAGGATCAAAATTTCAATATTGTTTTAAACTCAATCCCCGGCAACGGCGCCAAAAACTTGATGCGTGCTAATTTATAGCTATGGCAAGTGCACCAGTCGATCAAGTAATAAAGTGAATGAGTAGAGTATCGTCCCTAGAGGATTGGAAAACAAGTACTGAAAAGCTCTTTCCTATGCTTTATTTAGAAGATCGATTTATGAGAATAAAAAAAAAATTTAAAAAAAATAATTAAAATAATTAAATTTTTTTTTTTATTAAATAGAGAGAGTGTAAATTATTGAGGTTTTAAATTCAAGAGCAATGGATTACTAAGGCAATCGGTTCACCAACTCAATCAATACGATATTCAGGTTTTTAGATTAATTTTATTTCATGTGACGGTGGAGTCTCCTAATTTATTCACTACCCTTTGGTCCAGGCATAGCAAATCTATTAATATTTATTAATTACCCTTTGATCCAAGTGTAATTTAAATAAATATTAATGCATTAGGTTTTGTGAAACCCTCTAATTAAAATACGCTGCGTCCAAAGCGCACTAAAATTTCCGCATGCATATGAATTCTAATTTGATTCATAATACAAGGTATATAATCAAGAAGCATTAACATAGATGTACTTGGTCCGTAACATCTATGTTCATCAGATCAATTAGAAGATGGCCAGTAATCTAAAAGCATTAAGATCAGATTTATATACTCCTCATGAATAAAATTTAAAAATAAATTATACTGAATATTGCATCAAAAGAGTGGCTACACCTTAGCCTTAGTAAAATAAAATTTAGTTCATGATAACAAATTTAAAAACAGTAAATAAAATAAAAAGCATGAAGAAATTAGACTGTTTGATTGCTGAAATTGATTATCTGTTGCTCTTGATGCGGAGAACTTGGTGAAGAAGAAGAGGCTCCTTGATATCTTCTCTTTCTTTCTTCCTCTCTCTCTTTCTTTCTTTTCCTTTTCTCTCTCTCTTTTTCTTTTTCTCTTTTTTTTTTTTTTTTTTTTTTTTTTTTTTTTCTCACGGCAACAGGGCTTTTTATAGATGAAGTCTCCAAAATCCATCCAAAACTCGATTTTAGACTCCTAAAACAATTCAAACTATGATCTGAATAATTCTGGCCGTGCGATGTTGATCAAACGGTCCAAAAACCACTCAAAAACCCGTTAAAATAACCCAGATCAAGTCGGATTTAATATCAGCCGTTGGATCATCCAATGGATTGAATCTGGGCCGTCCGATCTCGTTGAAATCAGCCTTCAGACCTTTAGTTTCAGTCGGGATGAATCTCGGCCGTTGGATCTCGACCGGGAGCTGCGGATGCCGTCCATCAGCGCCTTCTTCTCGTCCGTCCGATCAAGATTCAGTGAAAACCGCCCGTTGGATCAGCCAGAATTCCCAAATTGCCCTCCGTGGACCGTGCGCGAGCCCGGTGTTGCGTGGACCGCCGCGTTCTTCAACCAATCAGAGCGCGCCTCCGTCTGTGAAATTCCTGAAATACCCTTCGGTTGGTCCACCGTACGCCGCGAAAAATGCTGACGTCATCCTGACGTCAGCGTTGCGTCAGCGGTTTTTTTTTTTTTTTTTTTTTTTTTTTTTTTTTGAAATTCGATTCTGGGCTCGTTTGAAGTCCGTTTTGCCTGAAAATTTATTTCATCTGAATCAGAAAAATGAGATCTTCACATTGGTAGCCTTCTTTCCTGCATAAGATTAATAAAAATATCAATTTTTAATAAAATATTTTAATTTATTTTATAATTTAATACTTTTATTAGTATATTTTTACTACTTATCAAGCAGCTCAGATGCTGAGCTCTACATAGCTCACTGAGGGATGGGGGTGAAAGCTAGATGACGTTTTGGTGCCATCATGACCTGCAACGTTAATGAACATTAACCAATATAACATATTGAACCATAATTAATATTAGTAGAGCATCAATAAATAGACTCTAATATTTATACTAAAATGTTAAACCCATCACCTAGTTGCATCAACAATATGAACATCACCATCGCTCTTTATAAATGTATCCGAGATCTTAATAACACCATGTAAGTTTTATCCTAAAGGAGCACTTTGTATGCATGATCCAATGTCGTCATCAACCTCGGTATTATCAAAGAATGCCTGGGAACCATCCTCATAATAATACCCCATTCATGCTCCAAGGGATCACTAACATAGAAGACTTGACTAGCTTGGGAGGCAAGTATATATAGTTCTTCAGTGCGGAGATTGCATTGCATGTTAATAAAAGTAAAACCACACTCATTAGTCTTCATCTTTGACTGAGATAAGGTATCAAATGGATCATATTTCATTAATGCAATCATTCCTTTAGAATAGTAATCCAAGATGACTATCTTCTCCACCATCCCATAATAGTTTAGATTCTCCATACGAGGCTAGAATCCCTCAAGCTAGCATAACACCCAATGGTGGCACTCAACATTATGCCACTATTTTATCTTGCTATATTTATGGACCGATTGTGAATAGTAAATCTATAGCTATTAATGATGAGCTATTTGTACTCATAATGATATAATTAAGTTTCATTGAAAGAGCACATACTTCAGAGCTCACATCATCGAACGATAATCTCCACACCTAACAAAATGATACCTAATTAATAAACATGTTCAAATAAAGTGCACAAGATAAGAATATATACTCGCTTACATGATCTTTGAATCACTTAAAAAAAATTTTACTATATATTTTCTATTTCTCCTGCATACTTAGAACACCATATTTTACTCTTATGATCTCTTTATGTTTGCTGCATGCATAAAAAATAAATTTAGATGTAATTCGATATTTTCTTCTAAGTATTATAAAATAAATAAAGCTGAGTGACTCACCTTATGTTTGACTTAATGACACATATTTAAAGAGTACATAGTAGTGCGCCTTATTTCTTTCTTAATACTTAAATTAGTAAGATGATGTGAAGTGTGAAGTCCACCTGGCTATGGAATGGACTCAAATGCAGGCTCAATTGGCTCATACTGATCATCATGATTCCTTATTAGCCAGTTACGACGTATCTTGAGCTTGTTTAGGTACATGATATAAAAATTCATACACTTTTAATCTAAATAACCTTCTACTATGGATCCCTCTGGATAATTTATATTTCTTACATAAGATTTTAGCATTTGAATATTTCTCTCGGTGAGATACATCTATCGACAGAATACTGAACCTCTAAGTCCAACTTTTCCCATAAGGTACATAGTAAGATGTATTATAACTATAAAAAATGATGGTAAAAATATCTTCTTCAGATTACATAATATAGTCATCACCTTTGTCTTCGTTTTCTTCATATCTTTCTTAAGTAACCTCTTTGCACAAATATCTCTATAGAAGTTGCAAAGATGAATAACAGTCATTTTGATATTTTTTGGTAATACGCGACGAATAGCTATTAGGATCAACTCCTGCATTAATATATGATAATCATGAGTTTTTAATCCTCCAAGTTTGATATCTTTACTATTCACATGCTTTGATATATTACTTGAGTATCCATCTGGAACCTTTATGTTCTTCAACACATAAAAAAATGTGGATCATTAAGAAACATTCATAATATAGTATGCATGAGGGAGCCTCCACTATTCTCTTTCTACCAGCTTTCGATGGAGTGATCTCCTAATATCTCATTCTTGTAAGTCAAATCGAAAATTAAAGTCATCCTTGGTCTTATTTTGATGTTCAAGATTGTTGCCAATAGGAGCTCGCATATATTTTTTTCAATATGCATTACATCTAAGTAGTAGCGCAATAAGTTTATCTCTTAATATGGCAAGTCAAAATATATATTTTTTTCTCCAATTAAAGTATGTATCATTTATCTTTGATTGATGCTTTCTCTTCTTACCACCAATTGGATCATATTTTTCAAATTCAACACTGAGACCATTCAACTCTCTCAACATCTCACTCCCAGATATCCAACTAGGTGTCTCATCTTCTTTAATAATGCCATCGAAGGAGCATGCATATCTTCTGCATGGATGATTTTGATGAAGAAAATATCGATGCTCCATAAAGCTAAAGCTTCTCTGATATGTCAACCTTTTAAACTGGGTGTTTTTTCATAAATCGAATATGCTAGCTCATCTTTCGTGCTCCAATCCGATATTAGGACATAAACTGGAAAGTCATTTATTATCCATAGAAGTGTTGCGTGCATGAAGAGTGACTCATTCATCAAAGCATCAAAAGTTAGAATGCTTTAAATGCTCCACAACTATTTTAGCTCGATAATAAGAGGCTGCAAAGAGATATCAATATCATTACCTATCTCTATCGGTTCAGGGATGAGCACTATCATGAAAGCAAATGATTTTTTCATACGCATCCATAGTGAAAGATTGTAAACATAAATAAATACTGGCCATACACTATGAACGATATTCATATACTTGAATAGATTGAAACCGTCATATGACAAGCCCAACCTCATATTGCATATCTCTTATGTGAAGTCGGGATATATTTCATTAAACTTCTGCCATGCTTCTCCATCGACTGGATGCCTCAATGCATTATCTTTTATTTGATCCTCAAAGTATCATATCAATTTTTAAGGTACACAGATCGATGTGCCATTTTTATTTTATTTTCATCTTGATACACCACATCGCGTGCACTAATTTCGATTGGTATCCCTCTTCCAATAGAGAATGCAATCATTGGGATATGCATGTATCTTGGTGTAAGTAAAACTCAGCTATTCAATAATTTTTGATGTCTCATAATTATTTTTTAAAATTTATGCATTATTCAAAGGAATATCTTCCAAAAGCTTTAACATATAGTTCACTCCATTATTACTGAATCCATTGGAGTATTTTGCATGTACAACCAGATTAAAACTCAAGCTTTGCCATCTTTTCACACCCGGGATGCAATAAAATATTAGCATCTTCTATCAACTTAAGGATCTTATCCATATTTTTACTATTTATCATTCCACCAACCATAGATCATGCATGAACGTAAATGCATCATCATTGTGGCCAACAAATGAAAAAGTATCATGAATCATTTGTTCTGCTCTTCCATCATGTTGATCACCTTCTTGCAACCTGCCCTCATCATGTTGATCACAATAAATTTTATAATCGGATTTAAAGCCATAATAAGTGAAGTGATCATTTACATCTTAACAAGATAGCCACGGTCCATCCATACACTTCTTATAAGGATATTGGATAAGTCTATAGTCTCTAAATTTTTCTATAATAAAATTAAAAAATTTTAAAGTCTAGTCTTATATTCTAGCAAGAGTCTGCTAAACTTCATTCATCCCTTATCCATTATAAAAATGGTAATACTATAATTAAATCATGTGTGGAACTTGCATTATATACCAATGCATTGTAAACAAATCATGTGTGGAACTTACGTTAAATATCATTTTTAGATATACAATAAATACATTCTATCACTAACTAATAGATAAAGATAGGTTCTATTCCATTCAGAAATTGCATTAATTTTGTATGTTCATTATAGTAATCAAACAATATACAACATGGATCGAAAAAGTTTTGATAGCATTTTCTCTTAATTCTCTGGTATAAGAAGAATAAAAAAAAATATTATCCAAAATTTCTTTCAAAACTCTCAGCATACCGTTTGATTACGATAATTATTTATAAAATTATTTGCAATTTTCAAACTATCCAAATTAGATAATCAATTGATCATTGAATATAATTTTTTTATTTATATAAAAAATATATAAATATATGAATGCCAAAGATTATGTATATTAATCAATTGACGAGTCTATTGTTATGCAATGCAATAAACAAAAGCAACAAGATATAAGTAGTAACCCAAAAAATTTGATGCAATAAATTGTATAATATGAATTACATCCATAAAAAATTCTAATATTTATACTAGAATATTACTAGAGTTAGAGGTGCCTGAATGAGAACAGTAATAAAGCCCAAACTCTACTTCTATAGCCCATGAACCATCACTCAAATGTATCTCTATGAGAGTTCCACTTATGGTCGATGGATGGAGGATGGAGCTTCGAGTTGTGGCTCCTATTAGTAATCGCTACCTTCCTACCGCCACTGCCATGCCTCAATATCTAGCTACCAAGCTATAGCCTAGAACCTAACGATCAAGAATCTACCGGCACAGCCTAGAACCCTTAGGTTCTCTTACCGATTAGCATGGTATATTCCAAGATCGTCGGCACTGTCCAAAACCTACTGGCACAGTTCAAAACCCATCGATGAGTGTTTTCAGCTTACCGATTGACATAATGCATGGCATGGTCTAGAACCTGTTGGTATGGTATAGAATTCGTTAGGGCAGCCCACAACCATCAGCATGGTCCAGAACCCGCTGATGGAGATTCTCTTTAAATGATAAAAAAATAAAAAAATAAAAATAAAAAGGAGGCTCAAATATATCATTTAATCATGCATTGAAAAAATAATTTTGGTATCCACTATAACTAAACCAAATTGGCTGCAAATGGTTGCTCGCTAAATAATTGCTAGCCATCCAAGATCGTCTTACCATTCAAAATTATTAAAATATTTATAGAAGAAGAGAAAAAATAAAAGAACTCATATCACTAAAATCATACTAAGAATTAATAATTTTTCATCCAAAATCATCACAGTCTCTTTATAAAAAAAAAAAAGAGAAAAGAAACTAATTTTTTAAAATAGGATATTATAAAAAATAATAAAATAAAAAAATGATATAAGATAAGTATTATTTATAATATATTGATTATTGGTAGAATATCCTTAAAACATGGTGGCATCTTCTTCTTCTCTAGTAGCATCTTAATACTAATTGAATTTTCTTAAAACATAGCATCAATTTAAGTAATTCTTATATAAAAAAATAGATAAAAAAATAAGTAAAGCTTGAGATTGACTCAACTCGACTCGAATATGAATCGAGCCATACTCGAAATTGAATTTAAGCTTGAAATCGAACCTTATCTTATTAATAATATATATTAATATATATTATTAATATTTGTAGCCCTAGTCGATCAGTTTAACTCATAGCCCATGGCGAGTCATTTATTATAATATTATTATAATAAATATTATAATAATATTTATTATAATATTTATAATTATATTTATAATAATTATTATAAATATAATAATAAATATTATTATTAATAAATATTATAATTAATTATTAATATTATTATAAAATTAAATAAAAAAATTATACCTATTATGGAAAGGGGTTCGCACATACTGTGAGGATCGTCGGTGGCGGTGCTAGAGGAAGGGCCAGCGGCTAGGTGGGTCAGTGATGGTGCTAGAAGGGGTAGGGCAAAGAAGGCCAGATTGAGGGGGGCGGAGCCGACGGTGGGGCGGGCCCGCAGCGATGCTAGCAGGAAGGGGGTGGTGGAGAATAGGACCAAGGAAGGTGAGACCGATAGGGACGAGGTCGGGGTCGAGGAAGCTGGGGCTGAGGAGGTCGGAGCCAGCGACAGGGCTAAGGGAGGGGTAGTGGGGGCGGGCCGGCGTGGGGTGGATAGCTAGGGCATGGGTAGCCAAGGCGAGAAGAGAGAAAGAGAGAGAGAGGAAGGGAGGGGGTGGCATTAGAGGGAGGTGGCCGGTGATGTAGCAAGCCGACGGAGGGGTGGGTTGGCAATAGGAAGGGTAGCTAGGGCTCAGGTAGAGAGGAGATAGAGAGAGTGAATGAGAGTGGAGGCCGAAAAGATGAAAACTCAACGCATAGGAGAAAATTAATGCCAAATCTATGATAGTGATTTTCGAAATCACGGCCATTTCATCTATAGTGGTTATCAATCGCTGCAATAGAAGCTATAGTAGCGATTTTTGGCCAACCACTGCTATAGATGCATAATATATATTTTTTTATATTTTTTTTGAATATGGTATAATTTTAATATTTAAAAGTTCATCTTAACCATTCATTATCTAAATAATTATCATTATAGTATCATCATAAAAGACCACCTCGATCCAATAGCCCTAGCTATATCGATCGATAAAATTTAATTTCGATGGCTACAAACGATCGCATGATGATTTGATAGATAAAAATCATCGATTGATTTAAAAATTTGTAATGATTATCTTGATGATATTTGTAGCATACTATCAAAATTTTATTTTAATCAGACATCATTATCATGATCAATCTAGCACTAGATAATTTTGATCGTTAAATAAAAAATAAGTGATCAAAAGGCTAAACAATGTCTGATTAATAAATAATTTTTTAGATAATTGATCATTGCTACTATTTTAATTATTTGTACAATGATAATTAAAAAATTCAAACCATATCTATATGAACTATTCATGTTAAATATATCTTACAAAAGTATAAGCATAATTATATAAGACTTTTAAGAATGACTATCAAGAGACATATAATTTTGGATCATTCATATATATGCAGTTTAAATTTTATGAATACCACCATACAAATGATCAAAATAGTACTAAAAATTATTTATCTAAAAAATTATCTTATAATCGGATGTTGTTTGGCTTTTTTATCATCATTTTTCATTTAACGTTTGAAATTCTTCCATATTAGGTTGATCATGATAATGATGTCTGATTAAAATAAGATTTTGATAGTACGCTACAAACATCACCGAGATTATCATTATAAATTTTTAGAACAATCAATAGTCTTTATCTATCAGATCATCATGCGGTCATTCATAGTCATCGAAATCAAATTTTATCGATCGACATATGTAAGGCTATCGAATCGAGGTGGCTTTTTGTGATGACATTCTAACGATAATTATTTAGATAATGAACAGTAAATATAGATTTTAAATTTTAAAATTATATTATATTTTAAAAAAATATAAAAAAATTATATTATATATCTATAGTAGTGATTAAACGTAACCGCTACCATAAGGTACCTATGGCAATGGTTATATAAAATTGCTACCATAGGTCTAATTAATGGTGGTAGTTATCCAAAACTGCTATCATAAATAAAATCTATGGTAGCGGTTACATAAAACTGTTGCCATATATCCAATTTATGGCGGTGGTGAAGGATAACTGCTTCCACTGGTTGAGCATATATAGCAGCGATTGATTAACCATTACGATAGATTTTATGTATGGCAGCGATTAGTTGTAACCACTATTATAATATTTGACCTATAGCAGTGGTTATACATAACTGTTGCTATAGGTTGACATATGGCAGCAATTTTATGTAACCACTGCTATATGTCAAATCTATGGTAGCAATTACACAAAACTACTACCTTAGAGTCTATTGCAGGAGTTTTCAAACCACTGCAATAGTAAGCATGGTCATAGCTTTTTTCTATAATAGTGCTCTTATAGATCCTATAATTTGCCCATGAACTCTTAAGCGATCCATAGGTGGTGCATGGACTGCATTAGGTGCTGTAGACCACACAATTGCACAGATGGACCGTGCCAACGGGCGTGTGATCGTGTCCCTCTCTCCTGCATCATGCGGTGCATTGTGAGCCGCGTGGGCGTGCACCTAGGCCACACCCATATGCATGCGCACTAGGAAGTGCCTACGGGCCGCACCCACATGCTAGGCCGTGCCTAGCTATAGGCCGCATGCCTGTGGGCTGTACAAGCCTATGGTTTGCACCTCCTACCGACTTTTCTTTGCTGGATCTTCGCTGCAAGTTTTTCTGCTATGGACTCCTCCATCATAGACTTGTTGTGGATCGAATTTAAGGCATTTTTCTTAAAAATCTCCATCTTAATTCGACATTCAGCCTCCACCTAATCTTAAAAGCTTTCTGGATAATTTTGCAAATCTTATCCCTATGCCCCAGGTCAAATACTTGTCGACTCATGGATAGGCAAATATGGAAGTCAAGCTAGATCATTCGATCCCATCTCTATCATATGCTGTGTTCTACCTGATTTGAGACCTACTCCGGATAGCCTCCTATGGTAATAGAAATTTTACCGTATGACGTCGTCTTTTAATCTTCCGAGTCTCTCATTTCGTGCCCAATCTACTTGTATCTGGAGCTCCACCTCATGTTGGACTTCCATTGGCACCTAAAGCTCTACCTCGCATTGAGCTTCCTGCTAAGAGCTAATATCCTCTATACTTTCTTTCTCTCAAAATAATCATACTATCATGTATGACCTTCAGGATTCCATCACCATCTCTCCATCTATAGTTGCTTGAATCAGTCTACTCAATGAAATTAGATTTTTTTTGAAACTGGGTATATATCAAACCTCGCCTAATTTCTTCACTATTCAATCATATGCCTGCAAGTTGATAGTCCTGATGCATTTGATCGTACAGCTCGATCCATCCAATAAATGAATAGTGCCCTCACTGCTCTTTAAAGAGTCAAACAGCTTTCTCTATAACAAATATGATGTGAACATATAGAATCTAATATCTACTACTGAAAAGAAGTAGATACCTCATTTGATACCATAAGTACATAATCGATCTCATCTATGTCGCTACCTTGGATCGTCGTCACTATAGCCTTCGTCTGATCTCTGAGTTGTGGATAATCTCTGATATAATATTCTAATTCATCACACTGGTAGCATCTAATCTTGCTAAAGTTTCTTGACTTAAACTTGAGCCACTACTTCGTGATCCTCTATCGCTTTATCTTCTACCACCACCACCTCCAGTAACTATCATAGATGGATCACCACCTGAACTTGAGGTTTGATTCTCTCGCCTAAAAATCTCATTCTAAAGAAGTGCAGAAGTAACATCCTCCATCTTGATGGTACTCTTCCCCATAAGAAGGGCAGTCATCAAAGACTCAAAAGAAGAAAAAAGTGATGAAAGCAAAACCAATACTCTGATCTTCTTCTCAACCTTCTCATCAATGCTGAGGAGGTCTATGAGGATCTTTTAGAAGTTACTGAGATACTCTTACACACTCTATCCTTCGTATTGTAACCAGATGGCCGCTCTGATATCAATCTATTGGAAATAATTCTTACTATTCAATGATTGCGGAAACAGCAATAAGGATTTGAAAAAAAGGGATGGTCGTTCTGTTGAAATCCTAGCAAACCTTAGGCATGGAGAGAAGGGAGAGAACGAGAGAGGAAGAAAAATTTTTATGAAGAAAAAGTTTGTATTGATTTCGTACTTAGTTTACAAAATTCAGTACAGAGTATATATACCTGGTCAAATAAGATCCAATCTAAAAAAACTTTCCTAGCTAACCTAATGTGATACACTCTCCGAGCCCATTTACATCCATATCTTCCATACACACATCCATTGGATAAATTTCAGTCCAATCCATAGATTAGCCTACTTAGGACTTTACAAACCAAAGCCCTAAGTTCCTAAGATTAGATCCAATCCCATGCTAAAATAGAAACTATGCTCTATTCTATTCACTAATCAAGCCGGCTCGATCAGCAATCAAGTTAGCTTAACAATGATATCTCCTGCGAGAGCCCGAATCATAACTCTCTATTCTACTGCTCGAGCTAGCTCTCTCAGAGTTCGAGCCAACTCAACTTCTACTCAAGCTGGCTCTGATAGGAATCAAGCCAGCTCTTCTAGCGTGTCAACCTGATATACTTTCTGGACTTTTGCTCGAGCCAGCTCTCTCAAAATTCGAGCAGGCTCGTCTTCAGCTCGAGCTGGCTCCTCTACAGCTTGGACTAGCTCTTCTGACAAGATCCAAGCCAGCTCTTTTAAAGCATTCACCGAAGCTTTTCAACGGTTGATTCCATTCACTCCTTGCTCTCTTTCCACCCGCTTTCAAGGCTTAAGAGCACCATACCTGAGCTCACAATCTCCATTTTGGTGCTTTCAAATCCTTGTGAACTCAGCTCTATCCGACAACCCCATTAATACCATACAATTATAAAAGCTATTCTGTGGAAGTATCTTTATAAGCACATCAGCTGGATTCTTCTTGGTGTGAACCTTTACCAGCTCCACCTCACCATCCTCCACTAGCTCTCTGATTCGATGGTATCTGATATCAATGTGCTTGATTCTCGCATGATAAAGTTCTGTGTGGATAACAAAGTACTTTGGCTGTCACAATGCATTTTGACTACATCCTATGAGAATTTCATCTCCAATGCCAAGTCCTTCAATTATAGAGCTTTCTTTGCTGCCTCTGTGATGCCAATGTACTTCACTTCAGTAATGGACAAGACTATAATTGATTGCTAGCATGATCTTCATGAGACTGGACCTTCATATACAAGCTGAATACAAAATCTATAGTCGAATGTCAAGTATCCACATCTCCACCAAAATCTGCATCCATAAATCCTTCTTTTAGCCCTTGAGCCTCCTTAGACATGTTAGGATGTTTCTTAGCACCTTCCCACTGACCATAGTAGATGCCGATGCCAACTGAACCTATCAAGTATCTGAAGATATCCTTCAGTGCTCTCCAATGCTTCTTTCCAGGCTGAGCCATAAATCTGCTCGTCTGACTCACTACATGGACTAAATCTGATCTACAACATACCATAGAGTACATAATACTTTCCACATCAAAAGCATATAGAACCATTTCTATCTTCTGAACCTCCATCTCAGTCTGTGGTGACATGGTCTTAGAGAGTCTAACATGCCCGAGAAGTGATAGCTCTGTCGGTTTGGCCTCCTTCATTCTAAATCTTTCTAAGACCTTCTTGATATATCCTTCCTGAGATAGATGCAGTAGCCTCTTGATTCTGTCTTTGACGATTTTCATACCAAGAATCTTCTTTGCACGCCCCAAGTCCTTCATCTCAAATTTTTGAGATATTGCTTCCCTCAACTCCTGCACTACTTCCTTACTTTTGCATGTTATTAGCATGTTATCTACATACAAGAATAAGTATAATCAAGATTCATCTTTCAGAGATCTCATATATATACATGGATCATGATCGTACCTAGAAAGTCCAATACTTCTTACATAAGTGTGAAACTACTTGTACCACTGTCTAGGAGATTGCTTCAATCCGTACAATAATTTCTTCAGTAAACAGACCTCTTTCTCTGATCCAGACTTTCTGAAGTCCTGTGGCTGCTCCATGTATATATTCTCCTTCAAATCTCGATGGAGGAACATTATCTTAATGTCCATTTACTCTAGTTCTAAATCATGAGCAGCAACTATGCTCAACATCATCCTGATAGACGTATGTCTGACAACAAAAGAGAAAACTTCTGAGTAATCAATTTCTTCTCTCTGTGAGTATCCTTTGGCTACCAGCCTAGTCTTGTACCTCACTCTACCTTTCTCTGAAGGTGCCTTTTTTATGGTGAAAATCTATTTGAAGCCAATGGATCGAACATCATCCGGTAGATCCACCAGCTGTCATGTCCGATTCTTTCTGAGAGACTCCATGTCTTCCATCATGGCCTACATCCATGACTTTCAATCCAAACTCTCCATGGCCTCCTCAAAACTCTCTAGATCTCTATTGATGGTGATGAGAGCATAGAAGATGGTCTCATCAATGCCATATCACATCGATTTACGAATAGTGCACTTTGGCTTGTGCAGTGTTACTTTCCTTGCGGTATCCTACAAGTCTGTTGTCTATGACTATCTGTACACTTTCCTCAAGATAGATCGCTCTTCATGCTGGTCATCCACAGATGTATCACTATGACTACCTACCTCCACCTGAAACTAAATACAACCCAAGGTTGATTCTGAAGGCAAATCACCTATATTCAAGAGCTTTTCTATGTTGTCCTATGTTATCTTCACAACTCTATCTGCACTTTTTGGCTTCAACATGATGCTCTTTTCATCAAATATCACGTTCTGACTGATGACATACCTTTGAGAATGTGAATTCCACAGCAAGAAATCCTTCACACCTCGTGAAAATCTGATGAATATCATCTTCTGTGACTTTGGATCCAACTTGTTTCTATCAATTTCTTCTACCAAAGCATATGCAGTACAGTCGAACACCTTTAGATGGCCAAGCTCCACCTTCTTTCCACTCCAAATAGCCTTTGAAAGTCCTCCATTCAATTTTCTATGGGAAGACCTGTTTACAAGAAAACATGCATAAATAAGAGCATCACTCTAAAATAATTTGGGCAGTGATGCTTGTAGCCTCAAGCTTCTGGCTTTCTCTGTTAGTATCTGATTCATCCTCTCCACGATATCATTTTGCTGAGGGGTCATCTTCACTATGTAATGATGTTTTGTTCTATTTTTCTCACAGTATCTTCTGAATGATAGGCTGGTGTATTCTCCTCCATTATCAGACCTCAAATACTTCACTAGCTGTCATGTTTCGTTCTCCATCTCAGCTCTCAAGATTTTAAATCAGGTAAAAATATTTAATTTTTTGCTCATCAGATAGACCCATACCTTTCTAGAGAAATCATCTATAAAGGTGACAAAATATCTCGCTCCATCTCAAGATGCAACAGATGCCGGTTTTCATACGTCTGAGTGAACAAGCTCCAAAACAGCTTTATTCTGCTTGGTATGTACTATTAGCAAATATAACTCTATGTTGTTTGCTGTAAATACAAGGCTCACATAGGTCATCTTCTTTCTTTCTGACTGCTGAAATCAGACCTCTCCTACTCAACTCTATGAGCCCCCTATCACTCAAGTGATCCATACGATAGTGCCATAGCTTGTAAGCTAACTGCTCCTCCTGTGTTGCTATAGACACCTCTACACTATCTGTAACCACTGAGCCCTTCATTCTGTATAAGGTGTTGCTCAGTCTTCTCCTTTTCATCACCACCAATGCATCCTTGAAAATTCTCAAACACATGCTGTCTGGCTGACAACTGAAAGCATATCCCTATTCTTCCAAGTAACCTAAGGATATCAAGTTCTTCTTTAGTTCTGGTACATGCTTCATAATACTAAGTGTTCGTATGACACCATCATACATCCTCACTCTGACTATACCAACACCAGCAACTTTACATTAATGATCATCTTCAAGACTTATACTTCCTCCATCGGATCTTTCATAAGATGAGAACTACTCCCAATGTATAGTGTAATGGTGAAAACTATTGAGAATTATGTCCCAAAGTCAATCATCAGCCTGTTGACAGTTGAGATATTATAATTAATTTATTAATTAATAAAAATATTTTAACATCTTTTTTCATCATAAATTTACATCTTCTAATGAACTTCATTATTGTGATGAAGTCCTTAGGACTATTTAGTTTTGATAGAGAGAGAATTTATCGATTAGTCCTTAAATTTATTCATGACCAAATGATAGACTATTAATTAGAACGACAGCATCTATCGAGCATAGATCGCTATATGCCATATAGGTTGGTTATCCTCTTAATCAAGAAGTGTGAAGACACTGGTATGGCATATAGGTGAAATATATGGGTACATTATCATTGAACGTGACCAACTTTAGAGCATTCTGCTATCGAAAATGTCTTTGATGGGATATAGATATAAGTATCCCTTAGATCTTTGATCACCTCAATGACTTGCAAGCAACTCACTATGCTTTGGTACCGGACTAACTGAATTTCTAATTCAGCAATAGAAGGCTTCTCGATATAATTAAGTACTTAAAAAGTCAAAGTATGATCAAGATGAAATTGACCACTCCAAGAGTTAAAGAAGAATATATCACTGTATTTCAATATAGCAAAATCTTGACCAAGATAATCCATCAGATGAATTTGATATTTTAAAATATAGTGTAGACAACCTAATCAGAATTGATAATTAAATTTTGAAGTATCCTACGAGCATTATGGTCAAGAGAATAAATTATATGAAAACTATATTCGCATGGGTTCTAAGGATGGTGTTCTACATCTTTTGATCTATCCGACCATCGGATATCATTGCTAGATGGTTACTTTGATTGGTACAAAAATTTATTTTTATGCTATCGACATAGGTTCAGACCTATGAGGTCATGCACATTAGAGTTCACATTTTGATTGGATAGTTGATCAGCAATTTAGAATCATTTTAGGATTAAACAATCAATATGATTGGTGTTTAATCTAGTGCAAGTATTGCAGGATGATCGATTAGCAATTAGATTATTGATTGACTTAATTTGATTAAGTCAGAGAGCTAAAATTATATTTAATTAAATATAATTTAATTAGATTTGGTTTGGATTTGATTGGATCAAGTTCAATTGGCTTATTGGATAAGTCAAGTGCAAGGAAGAACTAGTCCTAGTCTAATTAGGACTCAGGTCAACTCAATTTTCTAATTTAATTAGAAAATTAAATCAAAATTAAATATTATTAGTGTAGAATCTGGTTAACGTTGGATCGAGCTGGAGTTGGAGAAAAAGAGATTACCATCGATGACTTGTAAAATAAAGTTTCGTCGGAAGTTGGTGGTGGTGGCTCTGGTAGGATCCTCCGATGATCAAGTCAGCTTTTCTGGCCAACAGAAATGAAGTGCTCAAATAAGAATTCAGTAAAATTTTGAAAAGAAAAAGAGAGCTTAGAGAAAATATATCTGGAGGGTCTCTTTTATAGACGGAGCCTGTATAGCCGTAATCGTTCGATAGTAGGCCGCTCAGGACCACGTAAAATTTATTACCATAATCATCCGATAGTGAGCCACTCGAGATCATATAAAATTTATTATGGAGAGAGGTGTCGCTCATTCATTGAGATTTAATAATCAAAATTCGAAGAAAGCAGACGTTGGTTGAAGAGCTTTGACATATGTCAATTCCAGAGGAGTTCGAACTTCTAAAGAGAATATGGCTAGAGAAAATCATCCGGGATGAATATTACTTGAAATCTGAAAGTAATCCACTAGAGAATCTGAATGAAGTTTGACTGATGGAGAAGTCTAGAAGGAGTCCGACTGGTAGAAAAGTTCGGTTGAAGAAAAAGTTTGAAAGAAGTTTGGCTCCTGAAGGAAAGGAGAAGTTCGAAAGGAGTTCGGCTCCTGAAATAATTCGACTAAAGGAGAAGTCCGAAAGGAGTTCGGCCCCTGAAGGAATCTGATTGAAAAAAAAGTCTTGGAGGAATCCGACTGAAGGAGAAGTCCTGAAGGAATCCGACTGCTAGAGAAATCCAACTAAAGAAGAAGTTTGGAAGGAGTTCGACTCCTAGAAAAATCCGACTGCTAGAGGAATCTGACTGAAGAAGAAGTTCGGCTTCTGAAGAATTCAACTGAAGGAGAAGTACGAAAGGAGTTCGACTTTTGGAGAAATCTGACTGAAGAAGAAGTCCGAAAGGAGTTCGGCTCCTGGAGGAATCCGACTGAAGAAGAAGTACGAAAGAAGTTTGGCTCCTGAAGGAATCTGACTGGAGGAGAAATTCGGAAGGAGTTTGGCTCCTAGAAGAAATTGACTAAAGGAAAAATTTAAAAGAAGTTTGGCTCCTGGAGGAAATCGACTGAAGAAAAAATTCGGAAGGAGTTCGATCGCTGGAGGAATTCAGCCATTGAAGGAGTTCGACCGAGGTTGGACCGCTGGAGGGATAATTTTCGATCAAAATTCTTCAATGATTACTAGTTGCATTAGACTAAGCATTAGACTGGACTTTGACGGGAGCAGAGTTTATCCCCAATAATAGTCTCCCCACTCTCGAGTTTGAAATTCGAAGGAAGAGAGTACAAAAGGGATGACTATCAAAGTTTTTTTCTGGGCTCTACACCCGTTGAGATTGAAGCTCTTGGAAGCTTGGAAGAGATTTTATCTCCAGTCGAGATTGAATGAGATCTTATCTTCTATTGAAGTTAACGTTGAAGCTCGGAGGAGATCTTATCTCCAACCGAGATTGAAGGAGATCTTATCTCCTGTTGAGGTTGAAGTTGAAGCTCGAAGAAGATCTTATCTCCAGCCGAAGTTAAAGGAGATCTTATCTTTTATTGACGTTGAAGCTCGGTGGAGATTTTATCTTCTGTTAACATTGAAGTTGAAGATCGGGGAAGATCTTATCTCCTATTAACATTGAAGCTCGGGGAAGATCTTATCTCCAATTGAGTTGGGGCCTCTCTTCTCACCTCATCTAAAATGAATGAGGTATTCGACTTTGCTCACGTTAGGACGAGGTTCTCCTCCTATTTCTAATGGACTGTAAGGGCACATAAGGACCGTTGTCAAGACCTCTCCCCTCATCTCGTCTAAAATGAACGAGGCCTTTGACTTTGCTTACGTTAGGATGAGGTTCTCCTCTTATTTCTAACGAGCTGTAGGGGCACATAAGGACCATTATCAGGGCCTCTCCTCTCATCTCGTCTAAAATGAATAAGGCCTTCGACTTTGCTCACGTTAAGATGAGGTTCTCCTCCTATTCCTAATGGACTATAGGAACGCATAAAGACCATTGTCAGGGCCTCTACCCCCATTTCGTCTAAAATGAATAAAGTCTTCGACTTGCTCATGTTAGGATGAGGTTCTCCTCCTCTTCCTAACATGGCAACTATTGATTGCTTCTTTCCTGTCATCACATAGTTTTTGTACCAAGAAACCATAATATTGAAATGGAGAAATTTTATTGAAGAAAAATTACTGATAGTACATCCTCAGATTTTTTCTTTCTAAGATTATGAGAGCGTTGTTCCTCTGAGCTTCTTCAAGCGATAAGTTTCGGACCGGACAACCTCCTCTATTTCATATGGACTTTTCTAATTCGGTGTAAGCATTTTTTGGCTCTGAGACTGAGAGATGGTGGCTCGTCGAAGCACTAAGTCCCCTAGAGATAGTATTGATGATGCCGAGAGGCGGCCGATCTTCTTGTTGTTTCTCCCTTAGTGGTTCTAGCTATGACAGTGCCCTCGGTCAATCTTTTCTTACTTCAGGCTGACGTCTGTGGAGCATTAAGGGGGCGTAGTTGTGAAACCTTCTGGAAGGAGAACTTCGTCGTGCCCTTCTATCGGGGCTTCTTTGATGATGAGCTCGAAGAGAAATTCGGGCTTGCTTGTGCTCAGAGGGAGTCCATGAGCGTGACCGAACTTCATTCGGCCCTCCATCAGCTATGGGTTTATTAGACTCACCTGCCCACCGCTCTCCTATGACTTTTTCATCCTTCAACTTGAAGGCTTCTTCCGCTTGGGCATATCCTTCAGCCCGAGCTAGCAAATTGGCAAGATCTCTGGAGTACTTCTTCTTCAGAAAGAACAGCAAATCATTTTTCTGAAGGCCATCCTTGAGCATGGCCATCGCAACAGACTAGTTCAAATTTCGGACCTTCAATGCAGCAGCATTAAACCAGATGACATAAGTTCGGATAGATTTCTCCTCCTTCTACTTGATATTCATCAGAAAATTCAAACCTCGACGGGGACGTCGGCTGCTAACGAAGTGAGCCATAAACTGATGGCTCATCTAGTCAAAGAAGAAGATCGTATCCAACTTCAACATTGAGTATCAGTTTCTTGCTGCTCTCTTTAAGGTAAATAAAAAAGCTCGGCATAAGATGGCATCTGGTGTGCTATGGAGCAGCATCATGATCCGAAAGACCTCTAGATGATCGATCGAATCAGAAGTTCCATCATAGCTTTCAAATTAAAAAAGCTTAAAGTTTGGTGGAATGGGCTCTTGCATAATTTGGAGAGAGAAAGGAGGATCGATGTGGATGTCATCATGGTGAGCCAGGATGATGTGATGGAGTTTCTCGATCTATCGATCCATTTTCTGTAGTTTTTTATCAAGGACATCATCTCGATCGCAGATCTTGGAAGGCTTCCGATTGTAAATAGGAAAGATCTCTTCCATAGAAGAATCATGATCCGATCAAGGATCCTCTGCTCTTTATTTTTCCTTTCCAGGGGCGACTGATGTGCTAGCCCAAGTGCTCCTCCTTGGGATTGATTTCTGACATTTCGATGGCGTAGAACTGCTACCGAAGGCTAACGCATGGCTTGCATCATCTTGGTGAGGCCCTGAACCTATTGCATCAGTAGGTTAAACTGCTCCAGATCTACCATGGCCATCGATGGAGGAGGAGGTTGAAGCACCGATGCTGGAGCAGAAACGAATGGATCTGGCTCGAATCTTGGAGAAGAAGATCCACAAGATCGACTGAGCACTCCTTTAAGAATAAGGGTACCTTAGGAATAGATGGCCCTTTCTCTAGCGTCAATCCTGTTGGTGCAGGATCTGGTTGACGCTAGATCGAGCTGAAGTTGGAGAAGAAGAGGTTGCTGTTAGTGACCTACAAAATAAAATTTCATCTAGAGTTGGTGGTGGTGGCTCCGGTAGGACCCTCCGACGATCAAGTCAGCTCTTCTGACTCTGGAGAAAATCACTAGAAGATGGTTAAAATCATCCTTAAGTATTTAAGAAATACTAAGGATCAATGATTGATTTATAGTGAGTCGGATCTTAAGCTTATGAGGTTTACAGACTCCAACTTTTAATCTGACCATGATAATAGTAAAAGTGTGTCGGGATATATCTTTACTCTAAATGGTGGAGCTATCTGCTGAAAAAGTTTCAAGCAGCATACAGTAGCTGACTCTATTTGCGAAGCAGAGTACATGACAGCATCAGATGCAGCAAAGAAAGCTGTGTGGCTGAGAAAGTTCATCACCGAACTTGAAGTAGCACCCTCCATTAATGGTCCAGTCCTGCTCTACTGCGACAACACTGGTGCCATAGCTCAAGTAAAGAAATTGAAGGCACATCAGCGGATAAAGCACATTCTGCATCTCTTTCATTTGGTCCGTGAGATCATGGATCGTGGTGACATCGACCTTCAGAAGATCGACAGAAAGAAGAACCTAGCTGACCCCTTCACTAAAGCCCTAATAATCAAGGAGTTCAACAACCATATGTTAAAGATGGGTATTAGATACTATGCCGAGTGGCTTTAGGATAAGTGAAAGTTATTGAAAATTATATTCCAAAGGCAATCGTCAGTCTATTGATAGTTGAAATATTATAATTAATTTATTAATTAATAAAAAATATTTTGGCATCATTTTTCATCATAAATTTACATCTTCTAATGAACTCCATTATTGTGATGAAGTTCTTAGGACTATTTAGTTTTAATAAAAAGAGGATTTATCGATTAGTCCTTAAATTTATTCATGACCAAATGATAGGCTATTAATTAGGATGATAGCATCTATCGACCATAGGTCGCTATATGTCATATAGGTTGGTTGTCCTCTTAACCAAAAAGTATGGAGATATTGGTATGGCATATAGGTGAGATGTATGGATACATCGTCATTGAACGTGACCAACTCCAGAGCATTCTGCTATCGAGAATGTCTCTGATGGGATATGGTATAAGTATTCCTTAGATCTGAGATCACCTCAGTGATTTGCAAGCAACTCACTGTGCTTTGGTACCGGACTAATTAAATTTTTAATTTAGCAATGGAAGGCTTCTGGACACAGTCAAGTACTTGTGAAGTTGAAGTATGATCAAGATAGAATTGACCACTCCAAAAGTTGGAGAAGAATGTATCACTGTATTTCAATATAGCAAAACCTTAACCGGGATAATCCATCAGATGGATTTGATATTTTGAAATATAATATGGACAATCTGATCAGAGTTGACAGTTGAACTTTAAGATGTCCTACGAGCATTATGGTCAAGGGAATGAATTATATGAAAACTATATTCGCATGGGTTCTAAGGATGGTGTTCTACACCTTTCAACCTATCTGACCGTCGAATATCATTGCTAGATGATCACTTCGATTGATATAAAAATTTATTCCTATGCTATCGATTTAGATTTAGATCTATGAGGTCATACACATTAGAGTTTACATTCTGATCGGATGGTTGATCAGTGATTTAGAATCATTTTAGGGTTAAACAATCAATACAATTGGTGTTTAACCTAGTGCAAGTATTGCAGGATGATCGATTAGCAATTAGATTGTTGATTGCTTAATTTGATTAAGCCAGAGAGTTGAGATTATGTTTAATTAAATATAATTTAATTAAATTTAGTTTGGGCTTGATTGGATCAAGTTTAATTAGCTTATTAGATAAGTCAAGTACAAGGAAGAACTAGTCCTAGTCTAACTAGGACTCGGCTCAATCCAATTTTCTAATTTGATTAAAAAATTAAATTTAAATTAAATATAATTTAATTTATTTTAATTAAATTTTTAATTAGATTAGAATCTAATTTAATTTAGTTAATTTGATTTTAATTTAATTTATTTTGAGAAACCATATTTGACCAAATCATAGATGGAATCCTAGTGAGACTAGGATTCCACCTTGCGCCACCTTAGCCCTCCATGCCCTATGCCCTCTCCTTTTGTGCGATAGAGAGTCTCTCTCTAGTCTTCACGCACACCCCTTCTCTCCCTCTTATTCTTATATGGTTATTTGGTGGTTGACCAAGTCTAAGAGGAAGTTAGTTTTGATTTAGGATTCTATGAGATAGAATCCTTATAAACCAAAACATCTCCTTCCATGTATGCTACCCATCTTCTATTTTTCCTCTCTAATTCTACGTGAGTGAGAGGTTTTTTGTGCACCTCTCCTTGCTGGATTTACCAAAAAAAATTAGAGGAGGGATGCCCAAGAGTTGGGCGCCCCAACTACTTGCCAAATCTAGTCCTGTCTTGTCTAGTTTCTGACCTAGACAAGGACCCTTCTTTTTCTATAAATTTAAGATAAATTTTGATCTAATTTTTTTTATGAAATACAGAGCTTTAGGAGAGGTTTGGGGTGTGCAAATATTAGAGAAAGAGAATCCTTGGGCATGGGGGTTTCATAGGCACCAAGCTAGGTGTCTAGGTGAGAGAAAAGAGAAGAAGAAGAGGATCTTCTTCTAGGGTTATTTTATTCCTCATCTCTCATCCTTCTTTTGAGTTTTTTTGAGAGAGTCTCATATTAAAAAACTCTTCTCTTCCTTCTCATATTTTAGAGAGTCCAAGTTTCGAAGAAGAAAGCATCGGATCGACCATCAAAGAGAGATCAGAATAGTACTAGCATGCTGTGCTGATTTCCTATATCAAGATCTTTGATCGTGTTCGTGGGCTTGTGTGGACAACTCCTAGAGGCTGGATGTATCTATATCTCATGACTTCATCCTCAAGCCTGGATCAGCAAGTTAGAACGTCTAACTTGTTCAGATAATAGATCTGATCTATTAACTTCATACCTACATTTGATGTAGTGTAGATTTAGGTTAATTTGATCAACCTTTTCTTTCTTATTTGATTTTAATTTTTGATTTAATATCATACCCTGATCATGTAATAGATCTAAGATCAGATATTTATATATTTATTTAAATAAATATTTAATTTATTTAAGTTTTCTGCTGCATGATCTTGAAAAGTTTCAAGATCTACTCGTGAAACCCTAGATCTAGTTTCTTTAGAAACATGCTAAATCCAGTGTCCAGTAATTGTCCAACTCTGCTACTCCATCTGATACCACCAGTATATCTTTTTTACTATCTTCAAATAACATAGCACCACTCCTGCTGGTCGATCCACTCTTAGAAGTGTTCTTCTTTTCATTCTTCAAAAGTGGGCAATTTCTTCTAATATGATCAGGTTGATGATACTTGTAATATTTTCAAGCCTTCTGATTTTTTTGAGACTTTGATATATCCTTAGATTTATCTCGAGTCCTCTTCTTAGGCCTTTTTTGCCTCTCATTCACAGAAAGTACCTCTGAATTAGGGTTTTCTCTAACTAGCCTCTCTCGCTGTTTGTTGGATCTGAGGACTCCAATCACTTCTTCGAAGTTTAATGTCTTCTTTTCATACACCAGAGTAGTAATGAGACTATCACATGCTGCTAGCAGCGAACACAACAACAAGAGAGATCTATCCTCCTCATCAATCTTCATATCAAGACTCATAATATCCGAGCAAACTTGATTGAATTTCTGGATGTGAAAAACTAGGTCTCCTCCTTTGGGCATCCATAAATTGTACAGCTGCTTCTTTAATTATAGCTTGTTTGTCATATTCTTGTCCATATATGTATTCTTCAATTTCTGCCAAAGCTTCTTCAGTGTGGTTTCCATGTAATCTTCAGAAGAACTTCATCAGCGAGGCACATATGAATCGTACTAAAGACTATCTTTTTAAGTTTCTCCTACTCTTCAACAAAAATCTTTTCTGATTTTTCGCAAGTCAAGATCTTATAGATTCTATTCTACACCAGCAGATCCTTCATCCTTTGCTGCCAAAGGCTGAAGTTATCCTTGCCATTGAACTTTCCAAAGTCCATCTTGATGGTACTCGATGCCATCCCAATCAGATTCCAATAACCAAACACAAAAGAGAATAAACTATATTCAAAGGGATCTGTTCAGCATCTTACCACAACCCCAGGCAAAGCTTTCACCTTTTCTCCACTAAATCTAACACCAAGACTCTGATATCAATTATTGTAAGCAGATGGCCGCTCTGATACTAATTTATTGAAAATAATTCTTGCTACTCGATGATTATAAAAATAGCAACAAGGATTTGAGAAAAGGGATGACCGTTCTATTGAAACCCTAACAAACCCTAGGCATGGAGAGAAGGAAGAGAATGAGAGAGGAAGAGAGATTTTTAGGGAGAAAAGGCTTGTATTGATTTCATGCTTAGTTCATAAAACTCAGTACAGAGTATATATACTTGATCAAATAAGATCTAACCAAAAAAACTCTCCTGGCTAACCTAATGTGATCCATTCTCCGAGCCCATATATACCCATGTCTCCCATGCACACAACCATTGGATAAATTTTAGTCCAATCCATAGGTTAGTCCCCTTAAGACCTTACAAATCAAGATCCTAAGTTTCTGAGATTAAACCCAATCCTAGGTCAGAACAGAAACTATGTTCTGTTCTATTCACTGCTCGAGCCGGCTCGATCAACAATTAGGTCAGCTCGACGATGATATTCCTATGAGAGCTCGAATCATAATTCTTTGTTTTGCTGCTCGAGCTAGCTCTCTCAAGATTCGAGCTGGCTCGACTTTCACTCAGGCTGGCTCTGACAAGAATTGAGCCAGCTCTTCCAATGTATTAGCCTGATACACTTTCTGGACTTCTGCTCGAGCCAGCTCTCTTAGAATTCGAGCTGGCTCATCTTCAGCTCGTGCTGGCTCTCCTGATAAGATCCAAGCCAGCTCTTCTGAAGTGTTCGTCGAAGTTTTTCGATGGTTGATTCCATTCACTTCTTGCTCTCTTTCCATCTGCTTTCAAGGCTTGAGAACACCATACCTGAATTCATACTTCGCTCATCTACAATTGGTAAAACTACTTCCAGAGGAAGAGAACATTGGTGAGTGATATCATCATGTATATTTTCTCAAACTTCGATCCATCACCATCGGATAAGTCTTGATAAGCACATGGATCATCATATCATCTACTAAGTATAAGCAGTTGATCATGCTCACCACCTGTATCTGGAGCTACTTTCAATCCTTCACTTTCATGGTAGTCGGCTTCTCCTCATACAAGAGAGCATCAATCAATCCTTATTGGATGAGCACATCTTTCACTCTTGCTTACCACAAAAAGAAGTTGCTCTTCCCATCATTCTGGTTGATATCCATCTTAATTGAGCCTATCTTGTTCATATTCTTCGATCTTGATCAACACCACTACAATCTGGATCTCTCGTACAACCTGGCTCTCATACCAATTATCGTGATACCACTTGCTTTGATACCATCTCTTGGAAAGATTTTTTGTGCAGAATATGGATCCCCCAAGTCTATGATTGGAATGTCGGTGACGATGTTGATACTGCAATAGATAAGAAAGAAGAAATAAATAAAAGGATATAATTAAATATATGGATTACCTCCACGGGGCATGGAGGCTTTACTATGAGAAAAGAGAAAGTTACTATAAGAGAAAACACACACGCTCAATCCTCATACATCAATCCCTCTCTTAACAAGAAGCACTCTTTCTCAAATAGCTCTCTCTAGGAGATCCCCCATAGCTTTGACCACTACCTGATAGTTTATCCGAAGCACCCCTATGCTTCTGCTCTATATCGGCTCCTCTCAATCTGCTACTAGCTGCTATTGAACCACTATTTGCTCTCTATTCTGCTACCCATAAGGCCTTTTAAAGCCTTTAATCTAAGCCCAATCCGAGTCCAAACCAATTTAGATCTCCTAACATGATCCAAACAAGATCCTGGATCATTGGATCTCACCCGCAAGCCTCCATAGCTACCTGATCGCGCACTCACACAAGATTAGAGCCAAAAACCTCCTATAGATCCCGTAATTTACCCATGAACCCTTAAGCAGTCCATGGGTGGCACGTGGACTATGTCAGACATCATGGACCATGCCAATGGGCACGTAGACCACATCCCTCTTCCCTGCATCGTACGGTGCATGGTAAGCTGCATGGGCACACGCTGGGCAGCATCTGTGTGCTGGGCCATGCCCAGTTATAGGCAACACAAGTCTATGGTTCATGCCTCCTACGAACTTTTATTTGCTGGGTCTTTGCTGCAGGCTTTTCTGCTATGGGCTCCTCTATCATAGGCTTGCTATGGATCAAATTCGAGGCATATTTTTCAATAATATAGATAGATAAGAGTGGAAGCAATAAAAGAGAAGAGAACTTATCCCAAAAAAATAAAGGAGAAAAGAGTGAGAGGGAGTGGAGGCAGTGCATTTTTAAGGTAGTTGAGCTCTCATGGTGGAAGTGAAGGTTAGGACTATTACTATTTGAAAGATGATTCTAAGAGGTAGGAAACGAAGGAGAATGAAGAGAGGCAAAGGATAGGAGAGAGATGATGGTGGTGAAGAAGAGGATGATGGTGGTGATAGAGGAGAGCACGTGGGTGAAGCATGCTATGATATGGATGTTCACCCACGTTGCCAACAAGGGTGTATGGCCTCCTCACCCCCCTCCACATCTTTCCTCCCCCATCACCACCACACCCCATAGGCGGCCTAACGAGGAGGCTGCCCAACTTGCTAACTCTCTTGGCATCTTTTACAAGGCATGCAAGCTAAGGTTTATAGAGAATATGATACCTATGAAAGGCATTTCGATTATACAAGGATCTGAAGTTATATTTAAACTTACTATGGACCGAAAGTTTTAGAAGTAGTCAATATATATTAAAAATTAGGATAAATTATAAAAATACCTTCTCAACTTTAGCCAAATTTTATTACATCCCTCAACTTTAAAAAATATCAAACTAATCCTTCAAATTTTCAAGATGTTCCAAAATGGTTCTACTATCTACCTCCATTAATGAAATAATATCATATGACTATCACATGATATCTTCATTTTATAAAATGACTAAGATACCCTTATCCCCATCTCCTTCCTACTCCTTCCTCTTTGATTGCTCTTTTTCTCCACCTCCATAGTTGATGTCCCTCCTTCTCCCTCCTCTCCTTCTTACCCCCTCCTTTTTGTCATCCTCTTTTTTTCTCCTCCTTTTTCCTCCTCTCCTCCCTCGTCGTCAACAACTCTCCTTCTCTCTCTTCTCCTCCTCCTCCAAGCCTGCCTATGAGCCCTTCATTTTCATAATGCCTCCCTCCACTTCCATCCCTTACTCGTTGGCAACCCTTTCTTTTCCTTTTTTTCTTTCTTCTTATCCACTTCTCCTTCTCATCCTCCTTCTCTAAGCCCACTAATGAGCCCTCCCCCTCCATCTCCGTTCATTCCTCGCTAGTGATAGCGACTCCTCTTTTTTCCTCTTTTTCTTTCTTCCCATCCACTTCTCCTCCTCTTCCTCTAAGCCTATCCATGAGCCCTCCTCCTCCATGGTGGTTTTCTCCATCTCTATTCCTTCATTGTCGGTGATTTTTTTTTCTCTTCTCTCCTTCCTCCTCATCTATTTCTTCTTCCTATCGTTCTCCTTCTCTAAGTCCGCCCATGAACCCTTTTTCTCCACGGGACTCCACCCACCTCCATCTCTTCCTCACTGGCGACCTCTTCTTCTTTTTCTTTTTTCTCCTCACTCCTTCTCCAATCCCGCCCATGAGGCCTTCAACACCACTCTTTCCCTCTATGCTAACCTCCATAATGCCATCCTCTCCTTCCATGATAGCTCCCTCCGTCTTCACTCCTTCCTCACTGGCGATTTCTTCTATATGAACAAGAAGCATTTTCATCCAACAAAAAGCTAACACCATTTGTTGGTAAGTGAATAGCATAACTAATTTAAAATATTTTAAAAATTTTAAAAATTAGTTTGATAATTTTTAAAGTTAAGACGATGTAAATGAAATTGAAATAATATTGATAGGATATTTTTATAATTTATCCTTATTTTTTAGAGGCAGCAACCCAAGAAAGGAGATGCATTAAATTTCTAAAAACTTAAGATAAAATTTATGCCCAAAAATAATTTTAAAAGTATTCGTACAGTGTCAAGATGAAATTAAATCAGCAACAACAAAATAAAAGTAAAAGTAAGTATACAATCATAAATACAAATAATTATAGTGGTTCAGTGCTAAACTCAGTACCTATATTTACTTCATAAGTCAATCCACTTGAAAATTTTAACTGTAATCCCTAAAATTACAATCCAATTATTTTTTTGGATTTATAATCTAATCTAGTTGATTTTTTTTCGACTCATCAATCCAACCTTTACAACAGCTGATCTTTTCAAGCTTTCCAAAAAGAATCTTTGTAATATCCAATTTATGACTTGGACCAACTTTTAAAGTCTAAGTTTCTTTCTAAAAGAAACTTGTCATAACAGAATATAAATGATATATAAGAATCTAAAGTACTAAAAAAATAAAATCTTTAAGCTCTTAAAAAAATCAGGATGGTTGAACTCTTGAATACTTGGACTTTTTCTTTGAATGCTAGAAGCGGATTGAATGTAGGCTTGAATGCTTTGTTCAAATGATTGTTGACTTTATTGAATATTCTAATTCTCTCACTTGAACTGAGTTAATATGGAAAGATGAGAATTGAAACTCCTTGAATATTTTTCTTTTTTTTTAACATTTTTCTCTTTCTTGTTGAGTAGCTCTCATTCTTTTAAGATAGATGTATTTTCAAATTAAATTATTCATATTTATAATCTAAAAAATGGCTGGAATTAATGCCCTAACTATTGAAGGCTCATAAATAGTAGTTGATACAAAATATGGCCATTTAAAATAGTCTAAAAAATTAGCTGTCATGCTGTTAGAATTTTATGAGCTTGTTCATCCAACTCTTAGTAGGCAAAGATGAAGTACCAAATCGGCTAAGTGAAACTCTGGATCAACTCAAGAATAGGTGCTCATTTTTCTACTTTCTATCTTTTCTATTTATCTGAGTCTGAATCGACTCAATCTCTTCTTAGTTGGCTAACTCCATAACTTAATTGACTCACTTATTTTTTAGGTCGGCTTAGAGGATGCTTGATTTTATACTATTTTCTATCTTCTTTTTGGCTCTAAGACTGAGTCGACTAACCAATTACTTGAGTCAGCTAATTTAAATTTTGGATCAGCTTTGGAAAATGTTTAAAATCTTCATTTTTCTGTCTTCAATTTGAGTCTGAGACTGAGTCAGCAATCATCCTATCTTAGTTGACTCAAAAGAATACTTGGTAAGCTAAGAGAAAAATATTTGAAATCTTCATTCTTCTATCTTCAATTTGAGTTTGAGACTGAGTCGGCGATCATCTTATCTTAGTTGACTCGGAAGAATACTTAGTAAGCTAAGAGAAAAAGTATGAGCTTTACATCTTTGGATCTTTTTCTTAAATTAAGACTAAGTCGGCTAAGCTTCTATCTTAATCAACTCATATACATGCTAAATATGCCCGAGTCTCTTATTTTTGTTTCTAAGTTGGCTCAATAATGTTTCAAATTTTTTAAGTATTTAACTCAGTTTTTTTGTTTGTATTACTTGAAAATTGAGTTTAGAAATATGAATTTTAGCCAATATTTAAGTGGATTCATTCATCAAATAAATTAACCTTTTAAACATCTTGAACATTCCTACAATTATTCTTACAAATATCATTAGTAATTTTAATTTATACTTAAATATTTTTAATATTATTAAAATTAATTTTTGAGTAACAATGACCATATCCTATAAACCCCTAATTAAAAAGAGCCAACATGCTCGGGGTTGATCTTCAAAGTTGGTGGGTAGGGTGGGTACAGGCCAAAATTCCCTTTGTAGGGTAGTATATCATTTTGCTAATAATTCCTAAGAAGGTTCATCCTTCATGGAACTTGACCCTGAACTATTTTAAATAATAGTGCATCAGTTTCTACCCAATAAATATATATATATATATATATATATATATATGGAAATCATCAAAACCTGCAATTATAGTTACTATTTTGGTGGAATCTCTATATATATATATATATATATATATATATATATATATATATGGAAATCATCAAAATCTGCAATTATAGTTACTATTTTGGTGGAATCTCTTTGGCCTGAACTATGTCAGTCTAGATCACCGAACTTCCACCAGTTTCCTCCCATCATCAATTTAAGATTCAAGCAATTGGAATACAGCTGGCTCCGCGCCATTGTTTTAGATATTCCAAGTTGGGATCTAGGATTCTAGGCTGCTAAAACGCGTAACGTGCAATATATTGAGCACTAGTTTTTCTGATCATTCAAAAAAAATTTGCGAGGATTCTCTTATATGACGTATGCACACAGTTATCTGACAGTTACATATCTATCCTTCTTATCCCCAGTACTTGAAAATTAAATGCGCTTGTAGATGGACGTCTCGATCACTGGTCTCGTAGCCTAGATAACTTTTTTTTTTTATTGAAATCTTGAGACGTTTTATTTTATTTTATTTTTAAAGAGCCAATTTGGGTAAGAAAAGAGAAAGTCTTCGAAAAATTATTGGTTATAATACGTAAACGATGTGCTCGTACACATAAATAATTATAATTATTAATTCTGTTAAGATATATACCTCATAAATGAGGCTCATAAAAATCAATCATCAATACCTTTCATTGATTGCATGCATGCGTAATTTCTCCTCTTATCCTTCTTGTCTTATTGTAATGACACATTGTTGCCACGAACTCTTGGGCAGACTCGAGATAGATTCAGATATGGATGATTGAGCTCGGTGTACATAGTCAAAACCCAAGACGGCATTCACAAATAAGCTCATTTGCTAAAGAGTATCCAATGAAGATCCTCCGATCAAATTAATCAAAAATTAAAAAAATAAAAAATAAAAAATAAAAATATTGGTGATAAACTTCGTTCCTGCCGAAGTCTAGTTTGATGCTCAGTCTAATACAATCAATAACCACGAAAGAACTTCAGGGGACGGATCTTAAGTCGAACCCCTTCAGCCGGCCGAACTTCTCAGCGGTCGAGCTCTTTGAATTCCAAGCGGCCGAGTTTTAACGGAATTGCTCAGCGATCGAGCTCCTTCGGACTCCCAGCGGTCGAACTTCTTGACGGTCGTTCCTCGGTCAAACTCCTCAAGCGACCGTCCCTTCAGCCAGCCGAGCTCCTTCGGACTCTCAACGGCTGAACTCCTTGGCGATCGTCCCTCGGTCGAATTCCTCAAGCGGCCGTCCCTTCAGTCGGCCGAGCTTCTTCGGACTCCCAACGGTCGAACTCCTCAACAACCGTCCGCCGGCCGGACTTCTCACCGATCGAGCTCCTACCAAACTTTCCGACGATCGAGCCTTAACCGCGCACCTCCAACCAGACGCCTACAGGAGCTGAACTCCTTCCGAGCTTTCCCTTCAGGAGTCCAAACTCCTCCGAAATGGGCACACGTCGAAGCCCTTCAACCCTTCATTCGGTTCCGAGCGACTCAACATCAAGACAGCTACAGCCATCACCATCAGTCCACCGCAAGCGACAGCGATCCGCTGTCAGGCGGTGATGGCTGTCATCCTCGATCCACTGCAGACGGCACCTTTCCATGAGACTGACTCTACCGAACTTCGAGTGGCCCGCCAGCATGCGGCTACAGCCGTCACCATCAAACTCCGCTATAAAAAGAACCCTCCAGATACGCTAATCTCTGAACTCTGATCTCTAGGCTCTCCTCTTCTTCTGCAAGCTCCGAAACTCATTTCCGAGCACTCCATTCATATTGGCCAGAACTGACTTGATCGTCGGAGGGTCCTATCGGAGCCATCCCCCACCGACTCCGGATGGAACTTTGTTTTGCAGGTCCCCGACGGCGACCTCATCGGCCTCCACTCCAGCGAATTCCGACAACGATCAGATTCTGCATCAACAAGAGGTATTTCAGATACCTAGGATTTTCAAATTTTTCTTTTTTTATAAAGATGGATTGATAGCTATTTTTGGAAGGACCAAGCTTGTCCTTCTAAGAATCATGCATGCGGAGATAATGCATAGCGATAATTTTATTATTTTGAAATTAGTATTACCGCCCGATGGCATTATTCCAGTGATCACTTGCCTTATGTCATGACATCAAAGGTCTTGGCACGAAAGATGCTAGGATCTTAGGCCAGTGTGATCGCAGCATGAAGCTATTTATATTCGAACCGAGAGGCTAGTCTGATGTTAATTCTTCTCGGCATTTAACGAGATTATGTTACATCATATATATTATATTATAGATTTACTCGAGACTTAATTTATATTATAGATATATAGCAAGACTTTCCACGCAGCCTATTTTGTAATCATCAACAAAACACGCCTCCCTCTCAAGCTAGTCTTGCAGTTGCATATACCAAAATTAAATATAAAAATTCAGCGTCAGAGAGCCAGCTATTAGGTCAAGCATGTTTAGTCATGGTCGAGTACCCAATGTGTCCAACCTGAGAAATCTTCGTTCTTATGAATACAAAAAAATTCCCTCAATCCAGATTTGTGGTTATCATCAATTTGTGTTATTGAAACGGTAATGAACGGGTAGCCCGTCAGTCTTGCAACCGATTCTTGATAATATTTACACGTTCTATAATTTTTAGGATACAATTATAAGATATGATTAATTTTCATATTTCAGTCCCCGTTCCAATTCTCCCGAAGAAACCTCATGTGCTAATAAAATAAATTTTGAACTCGATCCAAATGACGATGGAAATGCATTAAATATGAAGTTGTTTCTGGTTATTATGACTGATAACAGTCTTTCTTCTCTGCCCAACTAAATATCTGGAGAGCTAAGATGTGAAATAATTAACGGTCATTATTTTGTACATAGAGATATGGCATCGAATCTGTTATTACGGGATGAGGAACCTTAATATATACGGGCTAAATTTTACCAGCTGGATGCATTTGGTCAAGTTTCTATGGTTCAGAAGTGGGGACGCATGAGCTGTTTAGCAATATACGTTTGTTAAGAATCTCAGACGGATGGTGATGGTTACGTTATCCTTCTCGTGATATCGCATGTTGATAGACTTTGTAGCATGAAGGAAGTCTCGACGAACATCACTTGGTACGGTCTTGGATCGTATATTAGTTTTGCCTCTCACATCATGGAGTAGCTTCCACACGTGAATTTAGACTTTGGATCTGAGATGATATATACCGTCAACTTGATCTGGGCAACTGATCAAATTGGTGACATCAGCATTAATCGAGCTTTTAGTCTTAGCAGCCCACCAAACCATCGGCCATGGCAGTCGACCAAACCATGTACTTCAGTATCGGCCAAAGTACCGATTTGAACCGTCAAGATAATTGGTACAGACCGATTGGCTGCAATAAGCCATGTGTTTCCAATTCAAGCATCTTCAAAGTAATTAACAGCTATTAAAAGTCAATTGAGGGATGGTTACAACTCATCCTGAGCGGATCAATCATTATCGCATGGTCAATATGGTTCAGATCCACCATATGCACAATGTGGGGATTGATACAGAGTAGTTAAGGCCGACTGCGTTACTTAACAACAGACGTTACCTACATAGTAAGTTATTAAGAGGCCTCTAAGTATGCTTTTTAAGCTCTCGCACTCTCCTACACTTCATAACTTCAAATTTTTTTCCGTTCCTCTAAAATCTGGCTGACTTAAATATTAGAGGTTCCTACTGAACAAATTTCGATAAATAGATTTTCTTTTTGTGTGCTTTTGGATTGGATAGGCTACTCAAGGTGAGCTTCTCTAAGTTTAAGCTTATTGTTGCCAACATTCTTTTTAGCTTAACTGTTCAACTTAGAGCTTGATCAACCAACCTGCTTCACTTCGGATTTCATTTGGCCTCGGTGGTCCAGTTTGAATTCTGGTAGCAATAAAATTTTTAAAAAATAAAGCTTCTAATGAAATTTTAATTTCATTTGAATCCAAACATGGGTTGGTTGGGAACTAGATTGGAGACAACTTTGCGGGCCCTGACTCCCCATCGCGACCATTTCGGTTGCATTTAAAAATATAAAAAAGGTTTTACTTTATTTCTTGCTGCTATATGTTTCTAAACATTATTAGAGTTTCTTTTCCAAGTAGACGAAATAGAGAGCAATTCAGATGTTTGAAAAAAAAAAATCTAGTTATGTCGTTACAAAATGCCGTTGTAGTAACGTTGCACGGAAACTTAAAGATCCTTAGAAGAAAGAGCATATGGAAATGTATTCCACTGATGCAATGCATAAACATGCTAAGGAATTGGTGTCCTATCATGCTTCAGTGAAATATCTAACAACTAATAATTATGAATATTAATTTGTTAAAATTACTAAAACATATAGCTTTTGCTTTTTAGTTTGGTAAAACTTGATCGGGTTATAAAATTTAAATTATCATGCTTACTTCACAAAGGAGATATAAATAAATGATGAAAACTAACTTGATTAAAGTAAATGAGCTTTATTTGGTAATCAATCATCCAAAGTGAACCTCCATTTGATATTATATTATTATCATAATATTGTTGTATTATATAAGAAGCTTTATTTATAAATTACTGTATAACATAATAGGATTATAATAGATAAATTTTGTTTTGAAGTAGCACTTTTCACACACTCAATTCCTGTGGCCCAACCTATGATCAGTTTGATTGTACTCCAAATTACTACATAGTTACAAATGCACATGGATGTCCAATTACACAAAATTAAACAAGGGATTCGGCCAGTTGAAATAATCTCAAAAATGGCAGGTTCCACTTCATGGAACTGCATCTAATTGGAAGTAGAACAAAATGAAAGGATTATTCATAGGTGTTACACCTGCACATATATATTGAAGCTAGTGAAAATTGAGGAACGCTATGAGCTAGTCTTTCTTTAAGTTGTTTGCCTGTGCATCTCCCTAAGATTTTTACATCTATTATAATATCTAAACCATTTGTTCATAATATGTCCTATGATCATGAAATGGGGAGCAAGATTCCTTTTCTTTGCGAGCTCGTGGTCAGCTACTATTGGCGAAGCCAAAAAAACTAAAGCTCTCATTCTATCCTTGCTTTTCCTATGGCCTCAACGTCCTGAGAATCCCTTTCTCCTTCATCCATTTGACCCCTTTCGGCCTGCCAGGTGCTTAGTGGGCCAGGCTTGGGCTCCTTTCTGATCTTTAATTATGGCCTACCTACTCTTTTCTCTTATTCTTCTCCTTCTCTCTCTCTCCCTCTCACTTTCTAGTATTTTTTAGAGCTTTTTGTGCCTTGCATCATTTCCTTCTTTCAGCGAAATGCTGGTTAATGTTAAATCCAAGTAATCAATGTGCTAAATTTAAATTACAGACAGCATCTTGGAGACAAGCGTCTGCTTTAGATCTTTTTGCTCAATTTTTGAATATTTTATTTTTTGATTCCCCATGAATACATTTTTTTCTTGAATGATTTAATTTTTTTTTCTGATTCACCCAAAAAAGGGGGGAAAAACAAGCGTTCTAATTGCAACACTACTTTTATGCTTCACTTTTTTGTCTTATACGCGCATGCGGTATTTTGACATCTGCACATGCGATAAAATAAACAATCCCTTGGCGAAGTCATATGCGCCGGAGATCGGAAGCGGTCAGGGAGGACCCCTGAATCCCTCCCATTGGTCTCGGCACGCCACAAGAAAATACGCATTGAGGTATCTGCCCTCCACCGAGGGAATCTCAGCAGCCGTACCATACTCTTGGAAGCACCTATTCAAAGAGAATTCATCACTAGCTTACAAGAATCCGTCATGTGAATCGACATCACTTCTAACCTCATAAACAAGAGTGATAATATAATCTTTAGACAAAAACCCAGATCACAGGGTGAAAGGGACGTTTGGCTCCCAAGTCAAGAGTCCAACGCGTTTAAGCGAGCTCGAGGATGAGGCAGTTGGGACTTTTAATCACATTCCTTTTTTTGAGGTACTGCGTCATACGCGGTTATGCTCTTGGAGACAGGCGAGATCCAGCTATGCGAGAAAAGAGTTAGTAATGGACCAGCTGACAGTGGTTGTTGGGTTGCGGAGATCTGGCCAGCGCGCGTCCCCATCTCTCCACGTCCCCGCTGCTTCTCCTCCGTCCCCACCCTCATAACCGCGAAGCTGCCTTGGGATCTAGGAGTGAGTGCCCACAGGAGAATGCTACGTTTTTTTTTCCTGAACCAGACCTTTTGCGGCTATAGTTGTATGAACCTCTCCGTGACTCCCCGCTGCTTGGTATGCATCAATGAGGCCGCACTGGTGCCTGTTCCCAAATGCAGTTTAATTTGAGCATGCTTGATCAATAATAAACAAGTTGAGTTAGAGCAAGACCTAGCTTACTAGAGCTCACATTGATTAAATTTGAAATAGGCCTAGAGCTAGACCTAGTACGCTCAAACTTAGCTCATTCAAGCTCCTTGACCACTCTTCAAACTTTTCTAGAGGATTAGACTATTTCAGTGTTCCTAAAAGGATATGTGAACCCGTGTCTTTGTACCCACCGGAAAAAGCCCACAGGGAAAAGAAGGACCGGCATTCGTTTTACTTTAATGCATGGATTTTTTTTTCCTCCTTTTTTTTTGTGTTTTTTTTTGTACGTTACTCTTTTTTGTTTTCATAAAGATGTGATAAAGGGATATCCCCACATGCGCTGCACGTACGACGGTACCACTCCTTTGATGGCCATGGTGCATGTAACCGACAGGTGGCGGGTCAATCTAGACCGGCCAGTCAACTGGTCGGCTGTCCATTATATAAATCACTGTGTTGCTGTTTGACTGTGTTCGCCGGGGTAAGTTTTTAGATGACAGCGATTTTACTGGATTACCGGAAGGAAAGTGGGTCTGCAGCTTCCGCTGGATGGTCATTTGTTTGTTTGTTTAATCATAGTCCACTCTATGTGCATCCCCAATTCCAATCGGAACATATGGTGATGATTAATAGCAGCTACGATACTTTGAGCATACCCCAATCCTCTTATTAAATTCTTTAGTCAACATCTAGCTAGCATCGCCACTACGTTCAACTTTCCGAAACCATATTCACCGCTACTCTGATAATTTGGAACCATTCTACCATGCAATTAAGCTTTCTATGCAACATGTGGCTAATGACACATAAATTGGTTTGTGAATCATGCAAGTGTTTGGATTATCGATCCTTTTTTTTTTTTTAAAGCCCTAATTAAACATTGGAGTTGGTTCTTCTTCTGTAAAGTTCTCTTTTTGTGAGAGAGAGAGGGATTATAAATTCTAAAATTATATTTTCTAAGTACTAAATCTGAATGTTGGTGCTATCAATAAGCCTCCACTTTTTTTTGGTACATATGGAAGTCTCTATTTAAGTGATGGTTATCGAGAGAGGAAACAAATGAAGTCTTTTTGTTGCTGGCATTAAAACTACAAACCCATAACTCTTTGATTTGGAAATAGATACGCGTGTGGACATTCCATGAAACCAAAGAAAGAGGATGACAAAGTCTTCTCAGTATTTTGTATTCAATTACTAAGTGGACTAATAAAAGTTTATAGCAGAAACTACAACTTTAAAATCTATTAAGATGCTATCCGATCTTATTACATAATTAAATGTTCAGCATCTTGAATATTATAGGCTGCACGTTTCCATTCATTGACAAATACATGCAACTTTCCAATTTGACTTGAACGGCAAATGTCTACACTCTACACAACCTGCACTTTTGGTATAATGATTGGTTGTCTTTATTTATTATTTTTTGATCATCATATTATATGCTTTATTCTTTTATTTATTAAACATACGTATGACCTTGGACCGTATATTGCAAGCACATGAAACTACGAAGGCGTGGAAAGCAAAATCCAACTAACCGTGTAGAAAATGATCATGTAAGTATATAGATACAAAAACCACATGATGTGAAGGGAGACTATATATTCTAAAATTATGCGTCACCTGAACTTTTTAATAACCATCGCTTTTTTCGAAGGTAACTTTTACTCTTTCCTGCCTGGCTTTCACTTCTGATGGCATGTGTCGCGGACTCTCCTCTATAAATAAGCCAGCCATCCTCCTTTCTACCTCCCTCATTGCACGAAGATAGCCATAGCTTGAGCCCAGAAACGGGAGAGGGAGAGAGAGAGAGGTACAACACTCAACATCATCCATCCATCCATGGTGAAGAGCAGCAGCAGGGTAACTGACACTCCAAATGGCTCCATTGGAGTCTATAATGACCCCAGCCACAATAGCATCCCACCAAAGCTAGGCAGCCATGGGAAAAAGCAGTACAAGGGGGTGAGGATGAGGAGTTGGGGTTCTTGGGTCTCTGAGATCAGAGCACCAAACCAGAAGACCAGGATATGGCTGGGGTCCTACGCAACCCCAGAGGCCGCAGCCCGGGCCTACGACGCAGCCCTCCTCTGCCTCAGGGGCTCTTCCGCCAACCTCAATTTCCCCACCTCCAAGCCCCTCCAACTTCCCACCACCCTCATGTCCCCAAAGTCCATCCAAAGAGTGGCCGCAGCCGCCGCCCATGCCACCACTGCTTTCCCACACCCTGAGACCCTCCCACCACCCTCCCTCCCCTCCTCATTGCCATCGCCGTCACCTTCCTCCGATGTCACCAATGATGACACATTGGTGATGAGCTCACAAGGCAGCATAATGACAAGCCTAGTGGAAGAAGGGTGGTGCACCGAACATGAGTTACATGATCCATCCGAATCATCCATCGACTTCGAGGCCTTCTTCCAGTCCCCGAAGTGCATGGACTACATGCTAAATCCATGCGCCTTCTTTGCTCCACAAACGGACGAGTGGGACGAGGAAGGGGACATTAATCTTTGGAGCTTCTGCTAATCCTGTTCCATGATCTTCTTCTCCTTTGCTTCTTTTCATTAAGGTAATGTCAGCAGGGGAAACTACTGACCGTAAGTGACCGCATGGTCATAATTTATTTGATTTATTTCTAAGCAAGGAGAAACTCCCATGGAGCTACATGTTTTAAGGCCGTTCCATGGGGTTTCTGTATCCAAATATATATACGTAAATTTCTATATGTATCAACCGTGTGCAAGTATATGGAATGAGAGGTTTGTTAATTTTTGAGCCCTTGATCGATACATTATGTTTTGCTACGAGTCAAAGAAAAAGACGAATGACTCTGTATTTATGTGCTTATTTATTGAGTATAAGAAATTATTGCAAAGCACTGTAAAAATAGATGAATTGTATTATTGTTGGGACCCAATTAAAATTGTCCTCTTATATTAAGGGTGGTCCTTGAAAATCCGGTGGAGAAACAATACAAGCGGCATAACTTAATTGATAAGCTTGCTTCCAGCAATACAATTAGTTAGGAATTTGCCAACTGCCTTGAGATTAAGCTCTTCAAAATGAGAAGGAAAATATAAGATATTTGGTGACTAGTTGCAGCCCATTAAAGCCCAAATTGGGGGGGTTTAACCATTGAATTAACTTATAATTTTCTCTTAATTTATTATTATTATTATTATTATTATTATTATTATTATTGCTGCTGCTGCTGTTATTATTTTTTTATTATTATTATTATTATTATTATTATTATTATTATTATTATTATTATTATTATTATTATTATTATTATTATTATTATTTTCTCTTCATTTTGGTTACTTGCCTCCAAATTTGCTCTCTTTTCCGTTAGATTGCATGTCCCAATTCCCAATATACATCTTCCTTACCTGATCAATACTGCTATCGGACACAGCATGGATAATTTGATGTAAATATATTAAATTCTGGCTGCCCTTCTGCTGAGCTTACATCTCTTTGTTTGCATCTTTTAATTTAAATGGTTTGTACTTTCTGGCATGCTCGTTGTTTCTATGCTTCTTGGAATGTCCAATATATCCATTCAAAATTCTTCGTACATCCCACCCATTTCAATAATTTTTAATATTTGGATAAGGAGAGATCACTTTTTTCTCCGCCGTATCATTGTATCCCGCCTATTTTATTGCCATTCATTTTTGCATGGTGGCAAAGTTGAGTCTTTCAGCAATTCACTGAAATTAGAACCACATATGGAAATTTTGGTAGTTAATGAACATATGACTGGTATCTCCTTTAGACTCATATCTAAACTCAGAATTTATTCATCCTTTGTTGTTGTTGTTGTTTTTTTTCCTAAAAAAATAATATGAGGCGATCAATTAATTTAATGATAAAATAGTAACTTTTTTTACATGCTAAAATAGATCTCCCAAATATCAAAGTATGATAATTTGAGATTTTGACCGTCCACCTAAACATTTTTTTCTTGAACCAATTTATCAATTAAATTCTTTCTAGATTGCAATTATCACCGTGAGAGTTTAAGGGAAGCAAAAAATGACCAAATAAACCTTCCATGGTAATATATTTAGGCTAAGATTAAGTGCAATGTGCATCCACGATGAGTTATGCCGATTGTTGCGGATTAGTACCTCATCCTCAACTGCTATATCATAGTCTCCAGCCGATTTATGAAAAATGATCTTTATTGGATTGTGGGTGTACAGTAGATGTCAAAATCACCAAAATATGATCTACTAAATTAGTAGTAGTTTCTACTCCTCAGATCATGGTTCACCTCATCTTTGGATGATCTATCATGAATCACTTCATCATCAAATGACCTATCGTGAATCATTTTATTCTTGAATGATCTATCATAGATCATCTCATCCCAGATGACCTACTATAGCTCATATATTACTGACCAATCTTAGACAACCTACTATAGGTCATATGTGATCGATTAATCTTCAAGAATGGTGATCTGTCATAAATCAGACTATGCTAACCTATTATAGCTTGTTCATGAGCTATCTTCATCTTTCCAGAATGGTCCTCTCCAAATCGGCTAGTGATGAGCTATTCCTATTTTAACGATCTATAGATCATCTGTTGTCGAACTATTTTCACTTTCACTAGATCCATATCTTTTTCAAATTGAGAAGATCCAGATAAGGAAGGAGTTCTCCATGATTCAGTCCCCCAGAAAAGAAAAAGTATCCTCTAAATCAATCCATGTGGAAAATTCAAAAGGTCATCAGAGTCCGAGATGGGTACGACTCCAATTCTTCTTCTATAAATAAAGAAGCTCTGAGATCTTCTAAGTACGCACTCAATTCGATGCTTTCTCCTCTCATATTCTCTAATCTCCTAACTTGAGCATCGGAGGATCTTCATCAGAGAATATCCCGATGAAAACTTTTTTTGCAGGAGATAAGGTGAAGCTCCAGTGGCAATCTTTCCTCGACTACATGATCCTCGATGACCAACCTCAAACAGGGAGATTCTGGAGCAACACCTGACACTAGAGGAAGGGTCTCGATGAAAGAATCAGATCTAGGATTTCATAGCTAAATCTTAAAATTTTTTCAAGATCAGACAGGAAAAAATTAAAATAAATCAAAATTTATTTATAAAATGCAGAGAATCCCTAGATCTAAGATCCTATTACATGATTATGGCATGAGATTAAATCAAAAATTAAAAATATAAAGAAAAAAGAACATGTTGATCATATCAATATGCATCTATATTATATCTAATGCAGGTATATAAAAATAAATCAGATCTGTATTATCTGTGCAAGTTAGACATTCTAACTTACTGATCTAGGCTTGAGAATGATGCTCTAAGCCGTACATACGTTCGGCCTCTAAGAGATGTCCATACGAGCCCATAAACTCTAATCAGAAGTCCCATATATGCAGAAAATCAGCATAATATGCGTGTTAGTACTGTGCTGATCCTTCTTTAATGGTTGATCTGGTATTTTCTTCTTCTGAATTTGAACTCTTTCAAAGATAAGAGAAAGGAGGAGAGATTATAGATCTGAGACACTCTTAAATAATCTCAAAATAAAGAGAAAAAAAGATGAATAAGACGACCCTAGAAGAAGACTCTCTTCTTCTTCTCTATTCTCTCACCTAGACATCCAGATTGGTGTCTATGAAAATCTAACGCCCAAAAGGTCTCTCACCTTGGTATTCACACGTCCAAAAGCACTCTTCAAGTTTTGGAACATGTCCAAAAATCAGATCAAAATTCATCCTATATAATGAGTTATAGAGGAGTCTTTATTGAGTCAAATTCTTAGACTAGAAAAGAATAAATATGGCAACTAGTTGAGGCACCCAACACTTAGACGCACCCTCCTTTCTTTTTGGCATGGACCATCAGAGAAAAGCATACAAAATTCCTTCTTTTCCATCGAATAAATCAGAGAGAAAATAGGGAGAATGGGCGGCATGCATAGAAGGAGTTTTAGTTTCCTAAAACTCTATCTAAAGAAAAATTCAAATTAAATTCAAACTTCCTCCTTTGATTGGGTCCACAACTAATTGCCATACGAGAAAAAGATGGAGAGAAGATGAGTGGGCTTGCGTGAAGACCAGGGAGAGAAGATTTGTCACCAAAAATAAAGGAAGAGTGGGCATGCGGAGGCGTGGGATATAGGTAGCACAAGATGGATCTTAATCTTACTGGGATTCCATATTTGACTTGGTCAAATATAGTTTCTCAAATCAAATCAAACCAAAATTAATTCAATCCAACTAACTTAGGCCCTAATCTAATTAAGCACTTAATTAAATTAAATTTAATTTTAATTTAATTTTTTAATTAAATTAAAAAATTAGGTTGACCCAAGTCCTAGTTAAACTAGGACTAGTTGTTTCTTGTACTTGGCTTATCCAATAAACTAATTAAACTTGATCCAATCAAGTCCAAACTATATCTAATTAAATTATATTTAATTAGACTTAATCTCAACCCTTTAACTTAATCAAATTAAGCCAATTAGCAATTGAATTACTAATTGATCCTCCTGCAATATTTGCACTAGGTTAAACATCAATCGTCTTGATCGTTTAACCTTAGAATGATTCTCAATTATTGATCAACCATTCGATCAGATCATGAACTCTAATATGTGTGACCTCATGGATCCGAACCTAAGCTGATAGCATAGAAATAAATTTTTATACTAGTCGAAGTGAACATCTAGTAATGATATCCGACGGTCGGATAGGTCAAATGTGTAGAACAATATCCTTAGAATTCATGTGGATATAGTTTTCATATAATTCATCTTCTTGATCAAAATGCTCATAGGGCACCTCATAATTAAACTATCAACTCTGATTAGGCTATCCACATTATATTTCAAAATATCAAATTCATCTCATAGATTATTCTGACCAAGATTTTGCTATATTGAAATACAGTGATACATTCTTCTCTAACTCTTAGAATGGTCAATTCTATCATGATCACACACCGACTTCGCAAGTACTTAACTATGCCCAAAAACCTTTCGTTACTGAATTAGAAATTCAGTTAGTCCAGTACCAAAGTACGATGAGTTATTTATAAATCATTGAGGTGATCTCAGGTCTAAGAGATATTTATACTTATATCCTATCAGAGATATTCTTGACAGTAGACTGCTCTAAAATTGATCACATTCAGTGATGATGTACTCCTATATCTCATCTGTATGCCATACCGATATCTCCATACTTCTTGGTTAAGAGGATAATCAACTTATATGGCATACAGCGATCTATGCATAATAAACACTATCATCCTAATTAACAGTCTATCATTTGATCGTGAACAATTTTAAGGACTAATTGATAAATTCTCTTTTTATAAAATCTAAATAGTCCTAAGGACTTTATCACAACAATGAAGTTCATTAGAAGATAAAAACTTATGATAAAAAATATTAAAAATATATTTTATTAATTAATAAATTAATTATAATTATAATATAGCTCAACCGTCAATAGGCTGATAATTGATTTTAGGATATATTTTTCAACATTGATTTTGAGATCCAATTTTGAGAGAAAAAAAGCTCATCGCCAAGCATTATGAAGATGCGAAGGGGAGCATCAAATGTGTTCCAATATTCAAGTGGTCGATGAACCAATAACATCCAACCAATCAATGCACCACCACTATCAATCCAGGAGAATCCACTAGTAGCACCGGTAATCTCATAGGAATAATATAATACCTTTGTTCAGCAAGTACAAGCTCTCTCAGTCGCTGTAAGAGGAATGCAGCAAGACAGCAAACCTCGTCTGGCCGATAAAAATTTTGGACCAGTCTATGAAAGATCGGTAGATCAGCATTTTCGAAGCTTAAGGGTAGGGGCTAGTCATCATAGCCGACCCATCAGTTCTCCTCACTACAGACTTGGGTGATCATCCGACCCCATTTTTAAAAGAGACTCTACTCCAGGCCATGTTTTCCCTCGATGCCAACCTATTTTGGAGCACGACATAGAAAAAAGGCTCTGAAAAATGCAGTAATGAATTAACAACTTACAGGTGCCGAGGCAGTCAATGGATGACCTATGATTCAATGTCGATCCTCCATTTATGTAGAAGATTATGAATAAGCCTATGCCACTTTGGTTCAAAATACCTCAAATGGAGCCTTATGATAGAACTACTGACCCTGTAAATCATCTGGATATTTTTGGACTCTCATGCTCCTACAGGAGGCTAATGATGCGATCTTTTGTCCAGCTTTTCCTTCTACTCTGAGGAAGACAGCTCATCATTGGTATTCAAATCTTCAGTCGAGCTCTATGGATTCCTTCCATCAACTGAGTCATCTATTTGTCGCTCACTTTATTAGCAGCCATCGACAACATCGCAACTTAGACTTCCTCGTGAACATTAAGTAATAAAAGAATGAACCTCTTTGAGAGTACATTAACTGCTTCAATGCAGCTACTTTGGAGGTTCAAAATTTAGATAAGTCTATTGCAATGATAGCATTGAAGGCCAGACTTCTTTGAAACAATCTTTTTTTCTTTCTCAACCTGGACTATCCAAAGAACTTCACCGAAATGTTGGAATGGTTAGAGAGGTATGCTCAAGCAAAGGAAGCTTGGGATCAGTAAGAAAGAAACCTCGACAATGGATCACAACCGATCTTAAAATAGGAGGAAAAAAAAGACTACCGGCTTATACAGCATCGACGTGAGAAACCACAGTCTCATCATTCTCAAACCCCACCTCGAGGCAACCAACATAGATCTCTTGGAGCACCTTGCCGATCTCTTAGACTCCACCATAGAGATTTCATTATTTTACTCCGCTCAACACCCCTTAAGTTTAGATCTTGATGGAGATAGAACGTCAAGAAGAGCTCCCTCGATCGAAGAGGATGATTGCTCTGGCTTGAGCAAGAAATTTAAGAAAGTATTGTAGGTACTATCACGATCATGGGCATGACACTAAGAAATGCTGGCAACTCAAGAAAGAGATAGAGGCGCTAATTAGACGAGGATGACTTTGGCACTACATAAATGAGCAACGAATCCCAACAAACTCGTGCGGTGAATAGGCTTGATAGGAAGACCCACATAAAGAATTGTTAGTAGTAGGAGAAATTAGAATGATCATTGGGAGGCACCTCAACAGAGATACCTTGGATATGAACTGACCTAAGGAAGCAGGGTCGAGGAAAAGGAAACTCCATCATGTGATCCTCAGCCATAGTCAATGAGTGGTATGCATCTCCATGCGGTTCTCCAAAACATGCTCTTCTCGATCACGATCGAGGATCAGAATGTGTTCTTCATGCAAATCTCCAATGCACGTTCTTCAGCTACGAATGAGGAATAAAATGCATTGCAATGCAGATCTCCATCATGCGCTCCTCGACCACGACCGACGAGCAGTACACGTCTCCATGTGATTCTCCAAAATATGTGCTCCTTGGCCATGATCGAGGATTAAAATGTGTTCTCCATGCAGATCTTTAACACGTGTTCTTCAGCTATGATCGAGGAATGGAACGCATCGCGATGCAGATCTCCATCGTGCACTCCTTGGCTATAGTCGACGAGCGATACGTGTCTCCATGTGGTTCTCCAAAACATACGCTTCTCGGCTACGATCGAAAATCGAATTATGTTCTTCATATGGATCTCCAATGTGCATTTTTCGACTACGATCGAGGAACGGAATGCGTCGCCATGCGGATCTCCATCGCGCACTCCTCGGTCATGGCCGACAAGCGGTATGCATCTCCATGCAGTTCTCCAAAATATGCACTCCTTAGCCACAACCAAGGATCTTAATATATTCTCTATGCGGATCTCTAACGCACATTTTTTTGCTACGATCAAGGAATAGAATGCATCGCCATGCGGATCTCCATCGCACTCTCCTTGCCCATGGTTGACGAGCGGTATGCATCTCCATGTGGTTCTCTAATGCACGATCCTCGACCACAGTCGAGGAATAGTACACGTCTCCATGTAGATCTTCATCGCATGCTTCTCGACCACGACTGAGGAGTGGTATCATCTTCATGCGAATCTTCAATGTGCGTTCCTCGATCATAGCTGAGGAACAGAATGCATCTCTATATGGTCTTTATCGTATGTTCCTCGACTACGACTGAGGAATGGAACGTGTCTCCATGTAGATCTCCATCGTACGCTCCTCGACCATGGCCAACAAGCGGTACGTATCTCCATACAATTTTCCAAAACACACGCTTGTCGATCATGGTCGAGGATCGGAACGTATTCTCCATGCGAATCTCCAATGCATGATTCTCAGCCACGGTCGAGGAATGGTACATGTCTTCATGCGGGTCTCCATCGTGCACTCCTTGGCTATGGCCGAGAAATGGTATGCATCTCTATGCAAATCTTCAATGCATGTTCCTTGGCCATAGCCGAGGAATAAAATGCATCTCTATATGATCTCCATCGTGCGTTCCGAGGAACGAAATGCATCTCCATGCAGATCTCCATCGCGTGCTCCTCGATCATGGCCGACAAGCGATACGCATCTCCATATGGTTCACCAAAACACGCGCTCCTTGACTATGGCCGAGGATCGAAATATTACGGATCTCTAATGCACGTTCTTCAACTACGATCGAGGAATAGAGCACATCGTGATGCGGATCTCCATCATGCGCTTCTCGACCATGGTACACATCTCCATGTAGATCTCCAACATGCGTTTCTCCATCACAGTCGAGGAGCGGTACGTATCTCCATACGGATCTCTAATGTGCATTCCTCAGCCATGGTCGAGGAGCGATATGTATCTCCATTCGGATCTCTAATACGTGCCCCTCAGCCATGGTCGAAGAATAGTTCATTTTAGGTCACCGATCTTTGACATGTTAGTAAAGAACACCTCGATGAATTCAGCCTCAATCTCGAACTGGTACTCTCTTCGGCTGATCTATCGAAAGTTCGGCCTCGAGAGTGTAGGACATCTGTTGTGGATCAGTACCTCGTCCTCGACTGCTGCATCATAGTCTCCAGCCGATTTATGAAAGATGGATTGTGGGTATACAGTAGATGTCAAGATCACCAAAATACGATATACTAAAGTAGCAGTAGTTTCTATTCCTCAGATCATGGTTCACCTCATCTTCGGATGATCTATCATAAATTATCTCATCCTCGGATGACCTATCATGAATCACCTTATCCTCGAATGATCTATCATGGATCACCTCATCATCGGATGACCTACTATAGCTCATACATTGCCGACCAATCTTAGACGACCTACTATAGGTCGTATGTGACCGATTAATCTCCAAGAATGGTGATCTATCATAAATCAGACTATGATGACCTATTATAGCTTGTCCACGGACGAGCTATCTTTACCTTTCCAGAACGGTTTTCTCCAAATTGACTAGTGACGAGCTACTCCTATTTTGACAATCTATTATAGATCATTTGTTGTCGAACCATTTCTACTTTCATCAGATCCGTCTCTTTTTGAAATTGAGAATATCCAGATAAGAAAGGAGTTTTCTATGATTCAGTCTCCCAGAAAAGAAAAATATCTTCTGAATTAATCATCAGAGTTCGAGATGGATATGACTCTAATTCTTCTTCTATAAATAAAGAAACTCTGGGATCCTCTAGGTATGCATTCAATTCGATGCTTTCTTCTCTCATTATTTTTCAATCTCCTAATTTGAGCATCGGAGGGTCTTCATGGAGAACATCTTAGTGACGATTTTTTTTTTTGTAAGAGATCGGATGAAGCTCCAGCGGTAATCTTTCCTCAGCCATACAATCCTCGATGGCTGACCTCAAGCAGAAAGATTCTGGAGTAACATTGACCATACAACAACAGTGCCCTATGATATGTGGTTTTCTTCCACTCTTCCAAATTAATTTACTAATATATTTAACATCATATTTGTAATGCCCCTAAATGCAACACAGACACTTGAATCCTAAATTTACTTGAGCATAGCATTTTCATATTCAAAGTGACTCATGTTTTTGAATCCAAATCTAATTCATAGAGGCTTAAATCAGAAGAAAGCTTGATTCATGTACTGGACTTAGAGTAATGCTTTTTACACCGTATGTGATGTAGAAAAAATGATATAGAGTGCACCGAATGACCTCATTGGAATACATAGCTACGCTTCTCAACGTATATTTAATATTTTATAGTGCTTAAAATTTTGAATGACGAAAATATTCTTTTTCAAAAATTATGATACTCCATAGAAAATATAGCATTTTATCCGGGATGTCATAATTTTTATGAATAAATATCATAATTTTTATATAAAAATATCATAATATTATTTTTATATAAATTTATTATTATTTTTTATTCCTCCATGTCGTATTAAAAAAATTATGATATCCATTTATAAAAATTATAATTTTCTGAATAAAATGCTATATTGCAGGATATTATAATTTTTATAAAAAAAATTATAATTTTTATAAAAAAAATATTATAAATTTTTTTAAAAATATTTTTACTATTTAAAATTTTAAATATTATAAAATATTAAATATATTTTAAAAAATAATAATTATATATTTTAATAAAATTATTTTATGGTGCAGAAAGAATTATTTATTGGACTTATTCCGGAGTAGTTCTAAATGGAACCCGGAGTAGTTCTAAATGGAACCTGGCGAATTCAGTGCGCTTAGCAGCCTTAACGGCCTACTCCAGAGGACCAGACGTGTGGGGTTAAGTTAAATGGGAACGCAGGATGACAAACTTTTCGACTGCCACGCCGAGACAAGCTTTCAAGATGTAACTGATCTATACCATGCCCCGGAGCTCTCTTAGCACCCCACGTGTCAAGGTCGGATTGGTTGTTTTTATTCAACCGGCGGCAGCGTATTTTTTTCTGGGTTTTTTTTTTTGGGGACGCCCACCTCCCGCCCGTTTACACCGTCGCCTTTCTTCCCATCAGCCTTCCCCTTCTTTCCCACAGATCTCCGAAAAAGAGAGACGGTGACCTCCCGCTTCCCACATCTCCAAAAAAAAAAAAAAATCAATCTGGTTTTTTTTGTGCTTCAAATCCTTCACAGGCCCCAGCTCGCCGCCACCTCCCGTCTGTCTCCACCGTCGCCTTTCTCCCCATCAGCCTTCCCCTCCAATCTTCAGGTGTGTTCTTTCCACAGATCTCCAAAATAGAGACGCTGACCTCCCGCTTCCCACATCTAAAAAAAATCGGGAAAAGGTCTTACTTTTTAATTTTTATGTTCGTCATTTGTTTTCACTATTTTTATCTACGGGCCCGAATAGGAAAGTTTTGTTTTGAACAAGGAAGTTTTGTTTTCGCTGTTTTTCATCCGCGCACCCGAATAAGGAAGTTCAGGTTTTTTTTTTGCGTGGGATTTGTGGAATTGTATGAATTGAAAATGTGGGATCTGTGAGTGCCAGCCGAATGAACAGAGGAGTTTAGATCTGGGATACTTGGACGGGCCGAATAGGAAAGTTTAGACGATGGCTAATGGTTTTTTGGGATTTGTAAAATTGTGTGAACTTGAATGTGGAATTTGTGAGGACGCAGTTAGTGTGAGAATTGAGAACCATTTTTTAAGTACAAATCAGTGAATTTATTTGTTTGGAAAAACCAATGCAATGACTTGAAAAATGGTAAAAGTAAACTGCTTTCTTTATTTTATTTTAAAATGTTTTTTTTTATGGAGAGGGTAAGGATTCGATTTATTTGTTTATTTGTTATAAAGTTTTTGTTATTCCTGGTTCGAAAGTTAAGACCCGTCTACAAGAGCCAGGTCCGGGTCACCAGGCGCCAGGCGCATGAACCCAACCTGACCCAGTGGTAACTCGGTTGGGTCCGGTGGTAACTCGTGCAAAGTAAAGTGAACTTGCGCCCTAACAAAATCCTTTCTTAGAGGAGGCACGAAGCGCATCGCTCCATCCTTGTACCTTTTGCTGCCCGCGCCGAGATGGGATACACAAAAGACCTGCTGCTTGCTCGCCTACAAGTATTATTTCTTCTTCCCTTCCATCCGTACTCTTTTCTCTTTCCTTCTTATAACATATTCGATTTTATTAGTCTTCAATCCGCTTTAAATATCACTCTTTCGATCGTAAATTGCAATCTGTTATTCTCATTTTGTCTCCTTTGCTTAAATCTCTGTTAATTTTTATTTTGGAGTATTTTTTGCTTACAATTGGTACTGCGCTTTTCTTAATGTACGAAGGTTATCCAGTGAGATACTAAAAAAAAGAACGAAGGGCATAAGTATGCCTGTTCTTAATTTAGGGCCCGTTTGGTATTGCTTCTGTTTTCTGTTTTCGATTTCAAAAACCCGAGAAGAAAAATGAACTAGACTGAGCAATGATGAACCCTTATTCGTTTATAATTTTTTTTGTAAAATCTTTAGATATTCTGGTAGCAAACTTTTATTGGCTTGCAGGAGCATGGACAAATGGGCTGCCTTGAAGGATGTTGTTACTTTATGTGAACATTATTGGCTGTTATAATTATCATCATCAATCCTTGTTCTGACTGTTTGGTGTTGGTTTACGAATCATTGTTCATGAACAACTTTTGGTTTTATGCTGCACTTTTGGAAAGCCTTACTTAGAAATACCATCCAAGTTAGCTCCTGTCATACCCTTCTCTTTTCATGCATAAACTCTTGCATTAAATTTCCGAAAAGGGCAAGAAGACAACTTGATCTTGCATTGATCTCCAACTTGTATATTTGCTTGTTGATTTAGCTATTGTAGTTGTGGTATTAGTCTGATTGTTCTCCTACAAGATTGACCAGATTATCACCATTTGTCATGCATTCACAAAGTTACCTCCTCATGCTTATAGCTTGATTATACAGAGTTGCTTACTTTTCTACTCATCTCTATATCTTTATAATGTTTTGATGCAATTAATCCCCTTTTATCTTGTAAGGTGGACGTGATGTGGACTCACTGCAATTTTAGGACACTCCTTATGATCTTTGCCATCAAAAAAATTATTTTGGATGCATCAATAAAACTGGGAGGAACAAGGCATCCCATCACAGGACATGGTCGTACATATTGAAATTCTTTTGTTCCATGCAACATCTATGAATTTGTGACAATCACTGGACATTGAAGGGAAAGTGCCCCACTTGTTAGTTATAAATTGAACAGCTTGACAATGCATTAAAATTCAAAAGGATCATCCATCTTTTTTTTAACTACTTTCCTTTTTTGTTCGATTTTATTAAGACTTGATTGGTGCTTGCCATAGACCTGAAGGAAGAAGGCAGAAACTATAATTTTTGAAGTGAACCATTGTGGCCACAAGTAGGGTAATAAGGTGGCTAAGCAGTTAAGATGCCTGATCAGGTAAATGACAATAAAAGGAACAGGAGGAGACCGAAATTCTTCATTCTCAGGATTTTAGTTCGGTTTTTGATGTGTTTGGATGGATATTGAATTAAAGGTTCTAATGGTTGTTAATGCTGGATGTTGTAGACATCTTGCCCATATCTGGATGAAGATCTGACACTGATGATTTAACTTAGACAAAATAAATGTTGAAGTAGTGAAAGGAAAATAGAAAGGGCAAAAGAGCAGCATAGATGAATTGTGCAGTCGAATTGGATTTCATTTGCCAAAATTTGCTCCATTTTGATATTCTTCTGTCCATCTTTCTAGGATAGATGGCTTGGCCACTTATACTGAAGTTCATGGAACTCTGGTTGAAAGATAAGGCGTATCAAAACCTAAATCTTTTGATTTACTGGTGATTCCCCTTTACCCTCTTCATATTGTTGCGGTTAAAATCTTCTGGACAGTTAACCTGTCCCGACAAAGTTATTTTTTATATCAAATATGGTAGGCACTGATTTTAAACCTTTCAGCCTGTTATGCACCATAAGAGAAGTCCAAATGTGGTCTGTTATGACCCTTTATCCATCATTAAATTCATCTTCCTGATTGTATCACCTCATATGGACATAAAGGATGCTGGCATTATGTGGATATGTTTGCATGTTGTGTATACACACCAAGGATTGATCTTTTCTTCACAGGTGGTGTGTTGGCTTGGCACTAATACAGAATGTGCCATGCCCTGTGTCAAGCCTGTCAGTGCTTGATATGCATTGGCATTAGAGCATGCCAAGTACTTGGACACAGCTGGTTATATGGCTGTGTTTCATGCTGGTATGTGAGATATTATCTCATGCCTTGTCATGCTGAGTGGCACTTAAGTTCATATTTGTGTCTGTTCAAGTAGGTAACAATATGCACATGCACAAATATTTTATCATGTTCCCTGCAAAAGATATTCTCTGATATGCTGTTGGACCATATCAGTTGGTGCTGTCTGTTATGAATAACAGTGCATATTGACCAGTATGCAGAGAAGGAGATAAATTTTTGTTTGTCAGCAGGCTCTCTTTTTGTTGATTCATGATACTATCCTGCAAACTTAACAGTCTATGGAAGATCATTCATTATGACTCTTTTTATGTTATTGATCAAGGCATTTGATATATGATATTGGCAATTTGAAAGTGCTAGGGTTGCATATATTAAAGAAGTGAGTAGAAAGAGATATCTGAGAAATGTAGATTTATTTGTCCCTCCAGCAGTGAGACATCCTCAGAGAATGCCTATGAATTTGCTAACTTTCACTAATCTGTTCATTAACTTATCCCTTCATTACTTTTTACATGTAGGAACTCCAGATTGATTTCGTTTGCTATGATCATCCTGCTGTATTGACAGTTGAAGCACAGGTTGGTAAATAAAAAAAACTGCTTTTGTTTTGTTTTGTCAGAGAATTATACGCATGGTTTCAACAACTTTTGGATTTTTGTTAGGCAAAGCATGTTGCTCATTTGGGAGGTGCATTAAGTAAAAATTTGCTGTTGAAGGTAAATTACAGACACTAGCTGGGATTTCATTTTCCCCCCAATAAATATGTTGAATATATTTACAAAATGTGCCTACCAGTTTGTCTTCTTTAACTCATCTTGTAGCTTATCACTTGCAGGACAAGAAGCATAGGTTTTATGTTGTTTCAGCTCTCGCAGGCACAAATATTGACATGAAAGGTGTATTTATTTTTTATTTTTATTGCTTTAAGATCTCCATTGTTGATAGTAGCATAAAATGGATGGCTTCATTTTTTTTCCTCAAAAGAGTTGTTCATAACTTATGTATCTGTATATCTTGATTTCTTGGGTTTCTGCGGCATTGGATTATGCTTTATAAAAATAGTTTTGTCCCAACGGCTTGGGTTGGGAAAAGGAGGTTTGCGAATGGCTCCTGAAGAAGCTTTGCAAGAAATACTTCAGGTTTGTATTCCTAGCATTGGCTTCTTGTATAAGATTCCCTTTATGATTTACTTTCTGCGGCACTTAAGTTTAATCATAGTTATAGCCTATCATAATAGCTGTTGATTTTAAGACAAGTTTTACCTGATGTTATGAATGCCGAAGAGTTGAGCTAAGAGGTTAAGGAGATCATCCCTTTTACTAATGATGTTTTTGGTTGGAAAAGGGGAGGGGAGAACCTGCAAGAACTAGATGAAACATTGATCAATGTGGATTGATTTTGTGCTGAAGGGTTAGGAAATATGAGTGAAGATATAAGAAGACTGTGAAGGATATTTTGGTAGCGATATTGTAGAAGATTGATTTTGGAGATGTGCTGGTGAAAGGCAAATGGATATATGAATCAACCGTAATAAAATTAGATAAGGTTGGCTGGTTGTTATTATAAGAACAAGTTGTTTAATTAAAGGTGTTTAGAATAATGGCTGCAGGACATACAGTAGAAGAGTTGATTGTGGTTATGAGTGTACTGTCTTGTGGGTGTGGAAGTCTAGATTTTGATTGACACCTCTAAAAGTGCCAACACTAGTGAAATAGGTGGTGAAGGATTAGCCGAATGAGAAATGACCAACCATTGGCAGACACTTAGTTCCAATAATAGGAAATTAAGAAAAAAATTGTTAAAGGGTCTTCAATAATTGTGCCTGTACTTAAATAGGTCTTTATATGTGGTCAAATGAACTTCCTGCTCTATTTGACTGAAATAGGTGGCAAATTGTGATTTAAGGTTTTATTTGGCACAACTAGTTGCGATGGAGTATGTGGTTGTGTAGTTATCTTCATGTATGATTATGTGGGCAACAAAAAGGACAATATCAGAGGTAATTTAGGCCCAAGGTTGTGGAGGAGTCTTTTGTCCCCTCATGGAGAGAATAAAGATTATGGTACCTGGCCAAATAGACTTCATTTCTTTCTGATTTTCTTTTTCTTGAGGCGGTTGGAGAAAATATGATTCATAATCTTTATTTTTGTTTTCTATAATGTAGTCCTAGATATACTCTAATTATGGGGTCAGCTGCTGTTAAAGGAAGAAGGTTGGCTTGAACGTGGGTTGCACATGGGAGAAAGCTATGTTGATAGGTTGTCAAAAGTATTAACTCTAAAAAGGTACAATAAAATTATGTAAGGTGTTGATCTTAATGGATTGTCTTAAGGTATAAATTCTTAGGGAGAATTGGCTATTTCCTTCAGAACAAAAGGATCAAAACCTTTTGCATCCCATGCTGGATTCATAGATTGTACTTTTCAAGTTGGTCTGTAAGGAGTGGACACTCATATTGCAAGACCATATAAACTGGTTACATGAAATGTGCCAAATCCAAAGCAAGCGACCTGAGAGACGTAAATGAATTCCTAAGATATTGGGTAAATCCAAAGAAGCTTTTCTTTAGCATTCATCACAGAATATAATTCCTTTTTGTTTTCGAATTTGAAGACCTATTGCACTTGAGAAGTGCAGGGAGAGGGTCCTTGTTCTGTGGATTTTGGCATATATTTTACTATATCAATTTCCTCAACTAGAAAAGTAGGTTCTGGTCATGAGATTGTGAAAGAAGGGATGCTGTTCAATATTTTTTTTTTTTAAAAGTATAAAAATTCGCAATGAAAGAAAATGTCAGTTTAGATATTATAATTTCTGTATTTAAGAGAGAGAAAATCAGATTTTTTTTTTTTTAATTCACACATCTCAAAGATAGCATCATTAGCCAGATTACTTCATGCTGGGAAGTCTGCCATTTCTCTAAGTCATTTTGTTTTTCATAAGGATGTTATTACCTGAGTTTGCTGTCATTTGTAATTTGCATCCAAATGTATTGAAGCCATGTTGCAACATGTGGTTTGGTTGGAGGTCTGAAAGGATGGGCACAGAATTCTTCTTTTCCTGAAATAAAAACTTTTAATCTGGAGAATGTGGAAGATTTTTACTTATTTCCTGTATCGGTAGAGGGATATTGCTCCTTGGGAAAATTGGGATTTTGTATTTAGTTCCTTAGGCCAAAGATATTATTCAATTTAGCTTGTTGTTTCTCATTTTATATTTCATCATATCATCTATATGTTTTTCTTCACAAAGGTTGTTTTTGTTCAGAAGGTTGGAATTATCACAAAAGGACTTTGAGTTATAATGCACTCTTATACCCTTTAATGTAGTAACTGAGAAATTGCTGGTACCCTGTAATCATGACATATAATCTTGTTATTGATTTATTATATTTTCAAGTGTAGATTGGTTTCAGTTTTGCTTAACTACGTAAGTTGTATTCTTGTAATTCTTGGGTAACCTACAATCACATTCATATTCCTTGGCAAACTTCAAGCAATAGTATAATTAATAATTACAACTACAACCTTCCAGCTTTTTCCTAAACTATGTGGGATTGGCTTTTGGATCAGGCCATATTTGATGTTATTTGAATATTCGCCACATGTTTCCATAAAATCTCTATCCATGTTATCTTAAGTCTTCCCTTCTTAACATAAGCTAAAGTATCCCTCCTTATTGAAGTCTCCTTAATTTTCATTGTACATGTTTATATCATGTCAATTGAATTCCCATTGCTTTTCCTTAATTTGTGCAACTGCTATAGCTCTTTTACCATATCCATTCATCAATCTATCATTCCTATCTTGACATTCCTCATTTTTTGCTACATTCAACTTTCTTTTGGGGTATCTATTTTATTGTCTAGCTCCAACATTCTGCCATACGATATTGCAAGCTTATTGTTGTTCTATGAAATTAATCCTTAAGTCTTCAAAAAATATGACTATCACATAATATTCCGGATACCTCTCCACACTTTATCCAACCAACTCTAATTATATTAAATATATTTTCATCTATCTCCCCATTATTTTGTACAATAGGTCCTAGATAACAAAATCTATCTCTCTGTGGTATCTTTTGTTCATCAATCTTATTTGGGATCATATCTCCATTTATGTTCTCAGTAACTTTACTTTCCACATACTTCTTCTTTGTTCTACTGATTTTTAAAGCCATTGTTCTCTAAACTTTTTCTCCATAAGTTTACTTCAATATTTATTTTATTTATTTTTCATCAATTTTATGGTGCATCTTCCTGAATACACTAGTAAGATCTGCTATAATTATTGTGAAAAGGCGCGAGATTAGGCAATATTATGTTTTCTTGAGTTATGTTTTCCTATCTTTAAAATAAAATAGTTCAAGTCTGTGCTATTCATTTGAGTGATGCCTATATTATATAGATCTGTTTTACAAAATGTTTGATCTTATAATGATAGAAAAACAGTTGGCTAACAACAACTTCATGATATCAAAGGAAACCTAGCAGAGGAAGCTTTAATAATTGTATGAAATGTGCCATATGAACCAAATATTCACACACATATATATGAATACACTCACGTGCATATGTACATGCAGGTATACCTATATTCACAGATATTTATGTACACACAGTGATAAGTTCTTTGTTTTTGCCAGGTGCCTGTGGGATGTGTTACTCCATTTGCATTAATTAATGATTCTGCAAGGTATATTTTTTGCTTAATTATCATATTCTTTATCTTGCTTTGAAATGATAGTGTTCACTTTTCACACTTTTAAAGCTGTTAATGCTGCAAATTCTAGTGTGCCTAAGTATTTATACATGCATATTTCACGTCATATTAGATGCTTACACTATTTCTTTCTGTTTTCTTGTCATACTTTTCAACATGGTTATCCCATGTGGGATACGCATTTTATATCCATACTAGCGTATAACCTGCGCGATGCGCAGGATGTAATTTTAACCCAAGCCTTCCATCCAATTAGAAGGGCTAAGAATGGAAAAAATGGAGAATAAACTATACGATACATACCCAACACAAAACCTAAGCCATCCTTATCCTCCAAGCTTGTCTTTTTTGGTCGTCAAAGAAAGAAAGACTCATCCCATATTTTGTTCATCCTCTATATGCAAAGCATTATTCAAAAAAAAAACAGAGAGAGGAGGAAGAGAAAAACAAAAAAAAATATATAGAACAAATGTTAGAACTCAGTTACCTAACAGCAGACCGTTCAAAGTTTGTCATCGTGATATATGCGCATGACAATTCAAAAAGGTGGAACTTAGTCTAGTGCAAGTCTCACACCATGGATTTGGAATCACATTCAGATTTTTTTTATTATTTTATTCTTATAATTTTTTTATATAACTTTTTGCTAATTATTTTTTAAAAATAATTTAAATTTTATTCTCTCAATAATAAAAATACAATATGTTTCCTTTCCGTCCCAACCACACTTTTTTGCAACACACTTTGCTCTTTCCGAACTTCTGCTCAAACTCAAAATGGCACCAAGACCGGAACTGTGTGACCAAATTCGTAAAACAAAGTACCATTGAGTACTTTCCAATCAATGCCAAATAGATAATATGCTCGAGTCACACACCCCCTCCTCCTAACCAGACGCGCCCGCTAGTCCTCCGCCCGCGATTTTTTTTTTCTTTTTCGTTTTTCGTTTCTGCACCCTCGCCTGTCCGCCCGCGTAGTAGGAGCGGGTGGACGACCTCGCTGCCTCCCTCCCCCCTCGCGATGTCCTTTCCCCTCGTGACGTTTAGGCCGTTGTCGTCACGAACCTACCCTCCCCATCCAACCCCAACCCCCTTGCCTCGGGCTCGCACACCCCTAGATCCTCCGCCCGTAGTTTCTCTGTGACCCCCCGGCCACCCGTAGCTCCTCCGCGTGCCCCCACCCTCACCCCCCCGCACCCATAGGGGTGGCAATTGGGTCATAAACATGTCGGGTCAGTTACGGGTCGGGTCAGAAAACATCAAATCTGAATCCGACCTGTTTATTAAACATGTTAGATTTTCAAACATGAACCTGACCTATTTAATAAATAGGTCATCCGACCCGACCCGTTTAGCCTGTTTATTAAATAGATAACCTGTTTAACCGATCCGATCCAACCTATTTAACCTGTTTACTAAATGAATAACCTGTTTACCAAATCAAACCCGACCTGACCCGTTTAACCTATTTGCTTAAAAAAATTGATTGTTTTTTTGGGCCTTTGGCCCAATACTAGTTGAATTTTAACATGTTCAAACTTAACAACAAATTTAAATATAAACTTAACAACAATATAAGCAATTTTATGAAAAATTGAGAAGCTGCATTAACTGAGAAGTAACAATACTGTATAATACAGAACCATAGATCCATAACCATAAGTAATAATGAGAATACATGTTATCCAAAATGATAAGACCTAAAGTAATAATAATACTGTACAATACAATACGGAACAATAAGACCCAAAATGAATTTAAATACTGTGCCTGTAAAACAACATGTTACCCAAACCCAAAGAACTAAAAAGGAATACATATCAGCTTGGAAGAGAAACATGAGGAAGTGATATCCACAAACTGGACCATTGATATGTAATTTGTATAGAAGATCTGCTACCATGAAACATATTGTATAACTTCAAACACATGAAACAACTTATCCAGATCCTCATCCATCTCAAGAATGATGACAACTACATCTGAAAATCACTAGAATAGCAAAGAATAGAAAAGAAAGATCCATGCATATCTTAAAGAGGAAGATGTGGTTTAGATCTGATAATTAATCAACCGCTAAATCAAAACAACTACGATTGGTTGCCTGTAGAAGAAGGCCGTCCAAGATTTTCATCGTAGAAATAGCTAAGTCATCAAACATATATCCCAAAATTATCATAGCCTCCACGTACAAACCTTTGATTGTTTTAGGACCTTTGGCCCAAAAGTATTTGAATTTTAACATGTTTAGTTCAAACTTAATAACAAACTTAAATATAAACTTAACAACAATATAAGCAATTTCATGAGAAATTGAGAAGCTGCATTAAACAGTAAACATATTTTACACATAAATTAAAACATATATTACATTAGCTAAAAAGAAAGGATACATCCAAAATTCTATAATTTTCTAAACAGTAAACATATTTTACACATAAAAAAGAAGACGATTTTACAAAATTAAAACAGTAAACACATAGTTCAACCAATTTGTATTTTACACATATTTTATACATAAAATAGTAAACAGTAAATATACAAAATTAAAGGCAGCCGCAGCAACCAGCAAGCAGTATTTTGTTAAAATAAAAAAGAATAAACAAAAAAAAAAAATCAGAAGATGGTTCAACCAATCGAAAGAAAATAGAAGAAGAATTTATCATAATCAGAAAATAGAATTCAGAGAACTTAGAGATGGGAGAGAACTCGGAGAACCCATCATAATAAAAAAAATAGAAAGAAAATAGGAGAAAAATCGAGCAAAATAACCGATCGAGAAACAAGAATCAGTTAACATTATCAGAACAAAATCTAATCCAAACAAACGAAACCTAAAAAAAATTCTAGATTAAGGATTAAGAAAAATATATCTTGGGGAAGATTAAGGAAACATGAAAGATGGAAAAGATCAAAAGGGGAAAAAAATCATAGATGGATGAGGACCAAGGTGCCAAGCAGCAAAAACGGCAAGCCCTCCCTTTGCCCCTCAGTGATGATCGAACCTTGACAAGCCCCACTACCCCAGTCAGCCATCGTTGGGAGGAAGCTGGGCTGCTGGAAGCACCGGAGGAGGACTGGAGTTGTAGAGGAGTGAAGGAAAAAAATCAAGATATCAAACCCTAGAAGACGGAGGACGGAACTTGGGAGGAGGAAAGCAAAAGAAGGAAAGAGTCGAATAGGGGTTAAAACTTAAAAGCCGAAATCGAAAGTCTGCCCCCTAGTGCCCCTAGGTTTAAGTCGCAGGTTAACGGGTTATAACCCGATCCGATCCAACCCGTTCCAACCTATTTGTTAAATAGGTTAAACGGGTTAAATAGGTCAGTGACCTGAAACCTGAATCCGAGCCACTTATTTAACAGGTTAAACGGGTTGAGCCATTTACGACCCGGGATCTGTTTAATGCAAACCCAAACTTGTTTAAGGTGGGTCGAATATGGGTCGGGTTGGTGGGTCGGGTTAATTTTTGCCATCCCTACCCACCCATAAACATGCCTGCGGGTCCTTCGTCTGCACCCCCCCTCTCGAATGCCCGCGATGCCCGTAGCGTGTACTCCAGCCACGACTGTACCTTCCTTCTCGAATCCCCTGCCGCTTCTCCTTCCGCGACCTCCACTCCGCCATTGCCTCCTTCGACCCCTCCCTCAGCTGTAGTGCCTTCCTTAAGGTCTTTCACAGTTTCCTCTCCACGTGGCTTCCTCCAATTTTTTTTGAAACGCCCAACTGAAACGTAAGAAAGCCAGAGAGAATAGAGGGGCGGAGGAGGGAGACACATGTCAAACGGAGGCATCTCGATAAGATGCCTCCGTTTTAATATATATTTATTAGATTCATATCAAACTGGACTGGCGAAGGCCTGGTACTAGGGACACCCTTCGTACTGATACCTGTAAAAATTAAAAGAAATTGATGCCTGCTGTTGTGCTTGGCACCAAGTACTATATTGGATTCGTACGGTACACTATGTACAAGCACCATTATTTACACACCTAACCATTTGAGGATACTGTTGCTTTTTTTGGATTTTTCCTGAACTTTTTCTCTTGGTAACATGGTCTTGGAGCCTTGCCTTTGCATTATATGAAAATCTTTAAGAAAATTTTTGGAGAGGAAAATAACTTGTGGTCAGGTATGATCAGTTATTTAAGAGACTGCTTTCATTCTATGTTTGTACTATTGTTTGAATTTTTGAAATTCCAACTATTTTAGAATTATTGATGCAGCTCTTGGAATGAGAATTAGATGGCTGTGTATGGTTTATTTGCAGAGATAAGATCAGATCTTTTTTGTTTTTTCAAAAATTTGGTTTCTGCTGAGAACAACAGTAAGTAAATTGCATGATGGAAAATAGGAAGAAGTAGGAAAGGAGGGAGGACTGGGTGTTTGAGAAATAGGAAAGTAAGTAGGAAAGGAGGGAGGACCAGGTGTCTGAGAAATAGGAAAGTGGCAAAATTGTGAGACGAGAAGAAGATCATCCATCCTTTTTTCTCGTATGTGTGTGTGTGCGGTATATGTATGTTTATGTATATAAAGTATATGTATATGTATGTATATATATATGGCATATTTATTTGTATGTATGTATATATAATTAGAAAAAAACATCCAAAACCCCATCTATAATTCATGTTGACAATTGTTTTATAGCATAGACTTCTTTGGCCTTCCTCTTCTGATCTAGAGCTCTCGTAGGACTCAAACAACTTCTTAGTTGAGGGACTCCACTTTCTTTAAGAGTTCTAATTGAACCAGTATTTAGAATAAGAAAGTAACTAATCAAATAGGGAGACAACATTTTCCAACTGAAACCTAAACAAATCTGAAATAATTTGTAACTAGAGGATACTCTCAAGCTAAGATAACTTTGGACAAGTACTACCCAGTCAAGCCCTTGTTGTCCAGGTGTTGATTGACTGAAGCAAGGTTCGGAAAACCGGTACAAGGAACTGCACTGGTACATTACCAGTATGGAATGGTACTGTCAAGTATGGGCTGGCAGGCGTCCCATACTAAGACAGGCTTTCAATGCCTTTTTTTAATACTCCTAGCCATAGTAGTGCCTGTACCCAGGTGATAGGGGGTGCTCCTGCCCAGTTCAGATCAGTGCGACTCGGTTCAACTAATATAATGAACTGAACCAAGGAACTGTACCGTACCTTACTAGCATGATATGGTACAATTGGTATGGGATGATAAGGGTCTGTAAAACAGTCTTTAGACTGAAGTATTATTTGGTAGAGCCATATGAATTTGCTTTCTCTGTGTCAGCTTGCTATTCATTTTGATGGCTTGGCTGACATGGCCAGACTGGCTGCCATCAATGTTGCTGTCCCAAAGATCCTTCTCATTTGCACTGCATCATTTGCTGAGCTAGATCAGATCTCTTTGTGCTCGTGGAAGAAACTTTGAAGGGATTGTTTGCAGTTTCCTGGTCTTATTTTTGAAGATGAAGTTGTAGGTGTTATATACTCAACCTTCCTATTGTAAAGTGAGGGACATCCTGATAAGATGTCTGCTGTGGACTGCAGAACAACATCATGTAGGACCTCATATGATACATCCTAATGAAAAGCACATCTAATACCGCTGCTTCACAACATCCCTTTTGTAGTTGTTTAGCCATTGCAGCTGATCCATCTTTTTTTTTCCTTTTTCTTTTCCTCTCCTTTTTAGCTGCATCTTCATGTTTAGCTTTTCCACGAGCCTTGAAGAAGCTGCATTCTTCGTGTTCTGCTGTAATAATTGAGACATATATGATGCCGGATAACTTGGGGATAGCTTCCTTATTTGTCGGTCAAGCTAATGGGTTAGGAAGTTTAGGGTTTTGATCCGTTGGACGCTTGGCCTGTCTGACATTATAAGAAAACAATATAGAAGCAAAACAATTTTGTGGATCAAAGGAAAGAGGCAAGATTTCTAGGTCTACCCTGAGGTTTTTAGGGGATGGTGTTGTTTGGATATAGGGTTAAAGTAGAATTTTTGTTCTTCACTTGAAATGTAATTAAGCAATATTACAAATCTTCAAGCATTAATGAGAGATAAGATGGGGAAAAATAAGAGGAAATAAAGGAATTGAGAGATAAGAGCGAAAGGGGAATAGAAGTTGGAGAGAGAGTGAGATAGGGAGTCAAGCAAGAGAATAATTTCATTCTTAATACTAGAACTCTTATTGCAATACAGCAAAAGTCTATCTTCTGGGCTTTAATTTACACACATATATGTTTCTATATATATGTATATGTATGTATATATGTATGCCTATGCTAGCTTAAGAACCCATTGACCAATAAATTAAAGACCCCTAGGAACTTATGGACCAAGTAACTTGAGTCTAAGGGTGCATTTGGTTAGCCATTAAAAAAGTACTTTTTTTGCTTTTTGATTTTTAAAAAGCAAAAATAAAAAAGCAACGTTTGGTAGCACCACAAAAAGCAAAAAAAAATCAAAATAATTGCTTTATATGCAAAGCAAATTTTTTTTTGCTTTTTGCTTTTTGCTTTGCATATAATTGCCTTTTGCTTTATAGCAATATAGTTACCAAACATGCTTTTTATTTGTTTGCTTTTGCTCAATAACAAAAATAAAAAAAAATAAAATATACTTTTTAAAAATCAAAAATCAAAAAAATGTAACCAAACGCACCCTAAGTTAAAAGCCAAGACACTAATCAAATGCTAAATGAGTATAGACTCAATGCATGAATGATTTGGGTTGTCAAATGGCTTTGATGCTCTAATAAGATCCTTTGATGCTCCTAGCATCCGGATAAGGGCTTGAATAATCATGATATGGATTGTGTTGTCCAATCCAAGTGCTTCATCCAGCATAACTTGGCAAGTCATAAGGGGTTCTGATTATCCTTATCCTTTGTCAATCTAAGCTTGATATTTTGCTTTTGTACATGCATCACCTGACGTAGATACAATGTTTTGCCTACTAAATCTCCCCAAGCGTCGTTCCCAAGATTTCTTTGCCTTCTGGTTCATGCTTCTCAGATGATTCTTCAGCAGAAAGAATATACTTCTTAGACACATGAGAAATATTTGTGGTTTGACCATGTTTAGGGCCCCAAGACGGGAGCCTTTTGTTTGATCTTTAGAAGCCATTGGAGGCACCATTGGAGAAGTTGGGGATGTCTCAAATTGCTTTTCTGGTAATTGGTTTCTGGTTGGTTAGCCCTCTACACAACTTGTTTTGATCTGCAGAGCAACATAATGTATCTTGAAGCTGAAAACTTGATTTTTGCTACAGTCTATGTGGAGTCTCCATTTGGAGTCCTGTCCAATGCTGTGTTGAATGGGTGCCTCTGCCTTTTGATGCCACTATGGTTGGCCACGTTGTCGAACTGCTCTATAGGCCATCTTGATTTTTCCTTCTGCTTAAGCTGCTGGAATCTGACATACACTTGTTGCATGTATTCAGTAGGCAAGAACTGGCTTTGAAAACGCTCATTCATCTGAATCCAGCTATGGATCTCACTGCATCTGATTCTTCGATTAGGCTCCTGAAGCTATCGCCATATTAGAAGTGATTGTAACTGATTGCCCAATTTAGGAATCCCTTCAGGTTCATGCTGCATTGGAAGTCTGACATTTATGATCTTATGCCTCTTGTGGACCCGAAAATGAAGTTGCAGAACCTGTACATTTTTAAATGGCATCCCTATATAATTTGTTTGACTAGACAGAGCCTACAGTGCTGTATCTCTAATCTTGCATATTGCAGAATTGGTGAAAAACAATGGCATTTCTAAAATTATTGGAGTGCCCATGAGCATGTGCTTATAAAGTGCTCCTAATCACCACATACTTTAGATCATTCTGAATAGGTTACAGATGAAAGTACTGGGATCGCTGCATTAGAATTAGGGGCTCATATTTGAGTGAATAAGTTTGGAGGAAGATGAATCGTCCCAAAAAAAAAAGACATGGATTGTAAAATACTATTTGAAAAAGTACCAGAAAACCAGGAATTAAAAGCAAATAAAATAGGGATGGCATGAATGACATATCTCTTGTTTATATTGTTTGTCACCAATAAGCTTCTCATATTTTGTTCTATAATACCCATTGCTGCACTTTCTGAGAATTAAGTTTTTACTGGATGAAGATGTCCTCGACTCTGTACCAGTATGAACATGTTCTTGATGCTGTACATTTTACATTTCTTTGTGCTACTAATATGCATTTTTTAAAAACTGGTTTGTGAATGTTCTTACAAAATTGTTCCTGTTCTTTTCATGAAGTGCTGTTTCGTTGTTGTTGGATCAAGGTTTCAAAGCTCAAAAGTGCTGCTACTTTCACCCTCTCACAAATGAGACAACTATTTGTAAGTGAGGTTCTTTTCTTTTATTGCTTGTTATATAACTATGAAGCTATCTACTGAAAAGGTTGATACCTCGTGTTAGAGGCTGATTCTTTTTATTCATAACACAAAAGGTTCATATTGCATGTCAAATTTGGCTGCATGATTTATGCATGTATTATTTTGTTCAGAATCTCGGCGATAGACACTGTTGATCATCAAATACCAAAATAAATTCTTCCCCAAAATTCTTACTAGTATCTACAAGATGAAACATCAAAGGAACATCTTGTCTCAGTAATCAAACTATGTACTTGACATGGTAAAGAATATCTTCTTTATCATAAATATATTTTAGTTCTTAGCAGTTACATTGCCAAAGCGAGTCTTTGCACCTCAGGCATTTGTAATTCTTAGAAATAATGCAATTTGTTAGTTGCCAAAAGTCTGTTTTTGGTATTCTAGGAAAGCACCTTGTATGAGGCACTATTTTTCTTTGGAGCATCATCCACCAAACATGGTTTTCCTTGCACCTGCCCAAATTCACATGTTGCCCACTCTCGTAATTATGGCTCAAATGGTTATTGCATCTGTTTATGGAAAATTATTGCCTTGAATACATTTTGTTCAACATATTGGGTTCAGTTCTTCAGCATATTGGTCTTTTAAGGGTTGGATTATTATTTGCCATGTTTTTTTTCTGATCATCAATATCCTGTCTGGCCTTTTTTTCCTTCATTCTACCAAAGCAAATAGATATTCAAGGGAACAATTTATAAAAACACTTCCATTTTTTATTATTTGAAAATTCCCGCACCTTTTCTTGTCAACAAAACAACCATTTGTTTTGATTTGAAGATTCTATTTCCCCTCTTTTATTTACCTCTCTCTAGCATTCACAAATATTACAATAATAAGTAGTGGTTCATGTTTGGGCAAAATTACACTTGTTGGCACCTTGCTCCTTTGCAACCGCTGTTGCTCTTCACAAATACAAAACTTCTACTCATTTCCTGTTCTCATTCCAACCAATCAAACATGGCTAAGGGGATTTGGTGGGTTAATTTGTGCTAAAAGATTAGCAGCTTTCTATGAGTGCACAAGTGAGCAACTTATGCATATATGCACCAAGTAAAATTTAGTGAGCTTCTTTTTTTCTTCAATTCTTTCGTTCCGTTATATCCATCATGTCTGAGATATGTTTTCATCAGCTCTCAGTGCAAGTGACCTCAACAAGTTTCTGACTTCAATTGGAAGACAGCCAACTTATGTAGACTTGGAGGTGATTGAATTTTTTTGAATTTACAATTTGACATCAATCTGAGGGTTTGAGTGATGTGGACGTTGGTTACTTTTTAGTAGGCTTCTCCATTGGTAGGAAAGGACAATCCACCTGATCTTGCATCTCTTGTTCCATCCGGAGCTCCTACTTTGACAGGAGAAACAAATAAGGCAGTTCCTGCTCAGAATGATGTATCCAAGGAGAAATCAACAGATTGTGCAGGTGAACCTTTGTCAATGTTCATGCTTTTTCAATATGTTTTGCCATATATAGTGCTTGTATGATAATACTGTTTGCTGCAACTTTCTTTGTTATTTATCACATCCTTTCCATAGTTTTTTTTTCCCCACTTCATTTAATCACTATAATTCTGTCTGATAAATAATCAGTGATTTAGGAATATGTGATAGTTCTTGTGAATGAAACCTTCTGCCAAATTACTAATGTACTTGTACAAGAATCATGATCTTTTCAATACTTGATTTAAGCATTGAAACTCCTGAAGTTGTTGGCTTGTGCTTTAGATTTCTGACATTAATTATCAACAGGGTCATAATCTGAATCTAGACATGCCAATACTAAACTTTATTATTTGTAGGTTTTACCTAATCAGCTAATTTTCTAAAAGAAATGACATGATGTAATTTTTTTAATAATTCATAATTGTTGCAAGGGCTATAACAATATTTAAAAACCAATGTCCAATTTAACAAGCAGAATAGAAAGAGAAAGGAGAAAAGACATTTTGATTTAATAGCTGATTTTGCTGGTAGCACATGATCATAATCAGTTGTTTGAATTTAACTCGAATATCAAGTCTGGACTCTAGTTTTTTGAGATATTATGGTGCTTACAGGCCTTTGAGTGCTCCTTAATGAATCTCGATATTTCAAATCATCATTTCAAATTTTAATACATCATCTATGGTAAAGTTGTTGCAATGACCATATCTCTTATTGTCCCTAGTTCCCTACTGAAATTCTTTATGTATGACACGACACCATATTTCTAATTGTTGTGTATAGGTATTGATTGCATAGAGAAAGCCTTATTTTAGTTGTTAAATTTTGTTAGAAAGAGTATTAATAATAAGATGTATGAAGAATTAAAAGAGATTTGTCTAATTACAATGTTGCATATATGGTCAAGTATCTAAGAAGTGGCTGACATATGCAAGCAGCCATGGTACAACATTGTGCATGTGCAGTATACCAGCTTATTCGCAGACATTTGATGTTGCCTATCATAAAATATTCGAATAAAATTACTTATCATAGATAAAAATTAGCGAGAAATTAGAATTGAGTTAAAAATTTATACAAAAATATACCTAATGATGTCAGTTTGTTCCTGAAGCAATATGTGATAACCATCGGATTTATGCTTCCTTTTTGATTAGACAGACAGCTTGCATCCCTTTCCCAAAACTTTTTGGTTCAACATTTTAAGCAACCCATGAAAGTACTTGAACTTTTAATGAGCATTTTGTATTTCCTAGCTGGTCCTAAAGCAAGATTTAGAATCAAGGAAACATCAATGATACTTGTGCCTGAGCTTATCAGCTGTATAGCAGCATGGCAGTACATGCTGTTGTAAACTTAAACTCAGAAGAAACACCAGTCAGATCAATCGGGCTTTCTAACAGAGCATATTTTATAAAAAGTTACAACCTCTACTTTAGCACTCATTGAAGCTGTACTTTATTTTGTTTATTAAATGTATGTTTGCTAATTTCATATTTATTCTGGTGTCTTCTCCAATACTGCCTAATGCACACATCCATTGAAACATGCTCTCGTTTCCTATGTTAAGGACAAGCTAGTAGTCGGCTGGATCTTCCAAAAAATGCAGTGGAGAAGACTCAAAACAGAGTAGACCCACTGGCCGAAGCTTCTGATGTAGGAAAATTTGTAAAGGAAATTATAGATAAAATATCCACAGCCTTCTTATTAGAGGTAATTGAAGTTACCATACATATCTTACTTTACCATCTTACCATCTCTCTTTCTATTGTTATCTGATGTTTCCTTGGTTAACTAAATTTTTAGGTATCTAAGGATTCAAATGTTCAACAGACAGAACTTCCTGGACATTCAGTATTGGATGGAATCAGAAAGCGGGTTGTGTCTGATTTGGAGAACATGACCGTAAGTATGATATGTTGGCAATTGTACTTTCTGTTTTGACATATGATGACAGTGGTCATGTCTTGTTGATACATGTAGCATACAAACACAAACTTATATTTATAGACACACACAAACACACATCTAGTGGCTTTAATGTTCACAAGATATAACCAACTCAGTTATAGCCTATAGTCATTAATTGATGAGACATGATATAGATAGTCCAGACTGTTCCCCACAAGATACATTGTCATGAACTTCCAAAACCTAGATTCCTAATGTTTCAGAAACTTAGTAGTTAGTATGCATGCATTATGAGATCACCAAATGAATATTTTTTTTTAAAAAAAAGAGCAAATCATTTACTTTATGATTTAGAAGTATCCAAGCTATCATTATTAGCCTTGGTGCAATCGTAAAGTTGCTTTATTGTGATCCGAAGGTCATGGGTTCAAAATATGGAAAAAGCCTCTCTGCAAATGGAGGTAAAGCTGCATACATTTGAACCCCTCAAACCCCACAGTGACAGGAGCCTTGTGTACTGAGCTGCCCTTTAGTTTCTTTCTGCATGTGTTTTAATATATGTAGAATACAAATGACTTCAGCCTCTGGCATGTGAAATTATACTTTGGGAACAGTAAAGTGATCTCCATATACATAATTTATAATATGTGGATAGCTATGATACAAATATAATATTTGGATAGCTATGATACAAATAGGGTGGAAAGAGAGAATTTTGTACATACTGCCTAAGGATGTTGAATATCTGTCTCTGTTCTTCGTATTTTTTCATATATACTGGCATAAAGATAAGGGTATATTTACCATCTGATTAAGCGGTAAATGAACCAGAAAATAATGTGGCAAAATACTAACGCATACAACGTCTGGTTAAGTTACAGAAAGACTATCTCTTTCTTTCAAGTACATGGGAATAAAAGATATTGTATTTGGGGTTGGGATCCTTTCTGGTTTGTTAAATGAACTGTAAAGTCTAGTTCAATCATGACCTTCTGTGCATCAATCAACAGCAAGTGCTTGAAAGGAGAGAGACATATAGTTGCAGGCAGGTCCCATCATATTACCTGCCTTGTTCAATCACCCACTACTTATTGATCCATGGATGATGGTGGGAGATTGTATCGGACTCTTTAGTTCTTGAAAGAATCTAAGCTGGGGTAGCAGCGTCAGCATAGAGGGAAAAGCAATTGTTCCTAGCATGATTTTACATATCTGGTATTTGGAAATTTGTTTTGGAGAGGAAGTTTAATATTCAGGTAAAATATAAACATTAGCCTATACGCGATGCGAGAATTTAAAATATAGATTTTAAGATAAAAATAGTTTATGTTAGGTCGTACATGAACCTGCAAACATGGGAAAAAGCCAAGTACATCAACAAATAGCATTATTAGTTTAATAATTCTTGGCTATTTCATGGAGGAATCATGAGATGCTATGTGTAATGTCGGTAATTATTAAAATTATTTTCCAATCATTTGGTGATAATAATTTAATTAAAGAAGTTAAAGTAGTTCATATGATGTTGTAACTGGAGTCATGGATGATACTTGAATGAAACTAGAAAGGAAAACAGCCAGAATGCACATCCGGTTTTTAACCACAATCTGTTGGATCTCAATCTATAGAGCCAACTTTGTTGAGTATGTAACCGATGGTGAGCCTCACATAGTAACCACCATTTATAAACTATGAAAAATGCAACTTTTGAACACCGCAATTTCCCTTTCATTTCAATAGCTCACAGCTTACAGACTACGAAATCACTGCAGATGAGTATGAAGAATGCAGCATATACACAAGGGTTCCATGCAGGTTTCCAATCCATGCTTCAGTCTGGTATTCAAAATCGGTCATTCCGAAACTAGCTGCATGATATGTAGAAGAAACTAAAAGGATGGAACATGATGGGCATTTCGAACAAATGTTTTTTTTATCTATGATGGCCATGAGATTAAAATTTGTGTCATGCTCATTCCTTGCCTTCATGTCTACTGGACTCCATTCATTGTACGGATGCATCTGTATGCTTGCCTTATAGGTGCATAGAGTTGCTCATGAATTTTGGTGGTTGTGGATATTTATGGTTGAAAATTTCTTTTCACTAATTGCTCCAGACTTTAAAGCTACTGGATCAGAAATGAGGACAAAATAAGTCTTTTTTATTTGCGTCTTACTAGAGAGGTCACATTGCTTCTGCATATCATTCATGGCATGCTAATTGCAGTCCTTGAGCTATTTCAGTATCAGATTAAGGCCTAGAAATGAATTGTTAATAAGTGGCTGTTTGGGTTGCTGCAATTTTGCTTGCCTCTACCAGACATTGCAATCAAAGATTGCAATCCTATTTATAGGTTGCAATTGCAATTATATGTTACTGTTTTATGTATCTTTACCGTATTACTAATGAAAGAGGTATATTCCATATCAGATTGTCTTAGTTCTTCTCTTCATGAATATATGTGAAAAAATTCCATCAAGGAGTTAGATATATTATCCACGTGCGTCGCCATTTGACTTCTCTCTTAGTTAACGCGTTTCTCTGATGCATCCCTAACTAGATGGATTTCTTTTCAAGCAACGCTTATCCACGTCTTCAACCCACTTGATTCTTTCAATTTTTTTTTTTTTTTTTTTAAAAAAAAAGGGTCTAGGTGTTTGTTCTCCCGTGTTTCCCAATCTCTTGTACTCTTTTTTCATTGATTTTTTATTTGATGATAGAGATGACTTTTGATATATATATTGACTACTTAAAAGTGAGAAAGAGGTAAAATCTATGAATGCAATAAATTTGCATTCGATATGCCATCCAAACATCAATATAGAATTGACTGAAGTGTAATAGAAGGTAATCTGTAACTAGTTCAGGCGGTCGTTGATGTTTCTGGGTGTCCTGAGTAATATAAAACCCACTCAATTCAGGTGAAGCTGGCGGTTGTTTATGGAGTCATAGAATTAAGCTGTGAGGAATAAATTTAAAAAGGAGATCTTACCTCTCTCACTTTCAACCATGAGCTCTAAAGTAGTAGTAGAGAGATTTATGTGGGTAACCTCTCATTATGTCTGCAGTAATCAGATACTATGGCAGGAAGGATTACACATTAATCACGTCCAGCCGAGTGTAATGATACTGCATAAAAAATAATGAGTTGTTATGGGCATTTTATACAATATACGTATCAATTATCCTGCACATGTAGAGCAGCCTTGGGCCTATGTACAAATAGGAGATTTGTATGATACAGTACAGGTATGGTAATTACTGATACATCCAAAAGAAATATTTTTCTTGTTTTCTGTTTTCCAATTTTTAGGATTCCTTTTCTTTAATTTTGATCGGAAAATAGGTTTTTGTAAGAAGATGTTTCTCCCTTCCACTCGCTTTCTCTCTTTCTCCCGTCCTTCCTCCTCTCTTATTTTGAAATGGAGGGAGAGAACAGCATGGTCATTGAGGCCTCGAGCCGGTGTGGACCCTTACGAGGCTGAACTACTTGGAGCCGAGTGAACCTGGGCTGTTTGGCCCAGTAAGGACGGACTCACACAGGTTTAGGCCGTGTACCATAAACGAAAACCGCGAACCTTCGGCATGATAGAAATTCTTTGTACACGAGATCCGGTGTAAAAAAAAAAAAATACCATCTCATTTAATTGAGCCATGTACCTATTACTTTTTAATGCGCATTTCATATTCACAGTTTCGCTTTCTCATTTGAAATTTTGTATGATCATAATATCCTTCCGCTTCTAAAAAAATTATGGCATCTCATAATTATATTATAATATTCTATGATCAAATAATGATTTTATGATGTTATTAAAAAAAATTATTATTTAAAAATTTTATAAATTTTTAATGATGAAAATATTTTCATTTTTTTATAATTTTGAAAAAAATTATGATAGAATGTTCAAAATTTTAAATAAAAAAAGGTATAAGCATTAAATGTACTTAAAAAATGATGGCTATGTGGTCAAATATAATTAGATGATACATTTCATATCAATTTTATTATACCACATATATTTTCTTACCAATGGAATGGTTCTATAGCATCTATAATATTCAAATGAATCCCAACCGTATTGCTAACATGCCGGAAAGCTAAATGCTCACATAAATCAAAAATTCCATCATGAACTATAGATCTAAAAACACGTGCACTAAATTCCAAAAGTTTGCTCCTTTGGAAACGTCGACTACAAATAAAGTCAAATTAATTGATAATACACGGTAAGAATCCCGACCATCAATAGTGATACGAATAAAACATAAAAGGGCCAAGCCTTTTCTGGTTTTAACCAATAGGCCTAATCACCATAACTTTTGCCATCATCTTAAGTTGTCATTTTGTGTTCATCTGATGCATAAACTTCTCAAATATCGCAATACATGATCAACTATCTAGATTCGAAATTTGGACTGTCCATCACATAATTTGCATCAGTAGGATTTGGATCATGAATCCTACCAATGAGATAGTGGCTCAACTTCCTCTCGGAAAATATTTTTTGGGTGCTAGTTCAGTACGACACGAGAGCCAATCATCACGCGTGGTGCCTGCAGAGCTATACTACTCTACTCTCTTGTACATACCGCACAAATCACATCAGCCCCTGATTTTTGTGCAGGCCGCAAGGAAGGTCAAGTTTCATTCACGCGGTGAATGGATGACATATGTTGACATACGCACGTAGAACCGTAGATTTTGGTTTCACCTGGATGCTGTTGTTTCCACCATGAAATCTATCATAGAATGCTCCACGGTTTCCATTCTCTTGGAAACTTAAAACTGAAGGAAAAAGGCATCTAATGATAACGTAACATTGTTGTTATCCTACGAAAAGAATCACAATTCATAGAATGAAAGGGGTAAAACATTTTGCATCTATTGAGGAATTCATAAGAAAAGAAAACAGAGAGAGTTGAAATATAGCGGCAAACCATCAATTTGCTTCACTCATTCTCATTCAGATGTTAGTGTTGCCAAACTAAAAATTAATCATAACATAATCGCTTACGTCTGCCATCTTCCCTGTGATCTTTTTTCTGCTCAGTAGATCAAATCTGTTGGATGAACTTCAAGAATATTGTGACGTGAAAAGTAATAATAACTGGAAATAAGACATTAATTGAATAATGAGACTATTTCCTTCCATCCTTTTGACTTTTTGAAAAGTGGGGGATGAGGTGGGGTTTGTTAAATATTATTTTTTCTGATTTGGTGGGGAGTGCTGTTGAATTATCTGCATTGTTACCGTATTATTTCATACATATCATTTTACCTCTATAATTATAGATATAATAAAATATTAATTTTTCATATTCTTTCATCAGATTAATATATTAAAATTTTTTATTTAATTTTTATCTAATATAAAAAAAATTTATTTCATAAATAAAATTTTAATTCGTTACTTAAAGACGAAGAAGATGCATGTGAATGTCTCCTATGTATAAAGAATGAGAAATAGATGATGAACGAGAAGTATTAGAAGTGGGTTGTGAAGATGATATAGACTGTCTAGATCCATAAATTTTTTTATCTAAAAATATCATAAAATAGCTTAATTACCTTAGTTTTAGATTCTTCGGAATCATGATTCATATATTTACCAATTTCATCAAGTAAAATATATACGTCATTTAATTTGATCCACGAATCAAATACAACAGTTAAGTTATACATAGAACATACCATGTCTCAATATTAATTTTATTTATTTTTTATTTTATAAATAATAAATATTAAAATATCATCATATCTATATTATGTAAATTGACTATAAATTATATATACTTGTTGTAAAAATGCATAAGAGGTTGAAAAATAAATACCAGAAAGAGTATTTGTAGTATTACAAAAAATAACTAAAAAAATCTTCTAAAATTTTTTCAATCATTTTTAGTCAAAATAAAATCTAATCCATGATCATTTATACATGTATTTAATAAATTTTTGTATGTATACGCATTATGAATTATTGTATATATAGAATTTCAATTGATAACTACATTAAATTTAAATTTTTTAAAATATTTACCATGGTCTAGACAATTATTTAAATCATTATAATCGTATTCTTGAAGCATGGATATAAGATACTATATTTCTAATTTTTGCAATTATATTTTCAATCATGCCTATTCCAACTTGAACATAAAGATTCAAAATATGACATGTACATCTAATATGAAATAATTTTTCATTAAGAATAGGATGAAAAAAGTCTTTCAATAATTTGATAACTACATTATTATTCTATGCATTATCAAATATAACAGATATAATTTTATTACTAATACCACATGTAGCTGCAATTTGATAAGTAGCATTGAAAATTTATTGATCAGAATATAGATAATTAAAAGAATAAAAAGTAAGAATATGCTTATTTAATTAGCAATCATTATTTATATAATGAACAGTGATAGAAATAAAAGACATATTATCTAAGGATGCAGTTCATATATCAAAAATTAATGATATTTTTATATTTAAGGCAGAAAGAGTTTGAATCAAATTATTCTTCATTGCTAAGTAATTAGTCATAGTTATTCTTCTAAATGTACGTCTACTAGTTCTTCTATAAGTAGGTTATAAGATTAATTAAATATAATTTTTAAAATTAAAAGATTCACATAAACTAAAAGATAATTCATCCTTAAAAGTTCTTACAAGAGCATTTCCTTATATATTAAGGATGCTTTGAAGTCGAGAATTACTTATCCTATAAGACTTTTGATATCTTTTTAAATGACTAGTTTCTCCAGTACTGGTACAACTATATAATTTGGCATATTTTTTATGTTTTACCTTATAGACTCCATCAATTAAAACTCTCTCAAAATCATTCCATACAACACTAGTCCTTTAATGGAAAGAGGATTTAATTAGCTTTAGAGAGAGTAGGAAGAGCTTCTTCCTCTTCAAAAATAGAAAAAATGCTGATACGCACGGCGGCAATACTCTCATCATCATAAGTTGCCATCTAAACTAAGTAAATACAAAAAAATAAAATCTAATCTGTAACCAGCAAAAAAAAAATTGAGTAGAGCTGAAGAGGTAGAAGATGTAGAGCGAAAAGTTGGAAAGCCGAAAGACAAGGGTTGGATCATCGGAGAATCAAATAGCCGGAGAGCTAGATTTGTAGAGCCGAAGTGGAAGATCGGAGTAGAGCTAAAAAGAGTAGAGTGGAGTAACTAAAGAGCTACCTCTTGTACTCCGACCTCTAAAAAGAAGATGCTTTCTTCTCTTGTATAACTTTTGAATTGCTAAACTATAATTGCTACTTGTTAAATATTGAATGGAAGAGAGATAAATTGCTAGAAGAGAGAATAAATAAGAGTAGAAAGATTAGAGAGGGAGAGAATTAGTTTGATGAATTGGTGTCGTAAGAATGAAAAAAAAGGGCTCTATTTATAGAAGTTCCAAAATTTTTATTTTTTCAAAATATCCCTCAATCTAGCAATTTTTTGGTTATTGAAGGGGTCAAAATGATAAAAATAAAAAAATTAGCTGTTAGAACCCTTTGAAAAATAAAATTTTTTTCAAATTAATCATTATGGGCCATGACTCATTACAGGCCATGCTAGGCATGGCCCATTTGGAGCCATTACGGGCCATTTCTGGCAAGGCCCGTAACGATTCCAAATAGGCTATGCCTAGCATGGCCCGTGTGGGTTAAAAAAAAAAAAAAAGGCCAGGCCAGATGGGCTAACGAGCCATGTCTGGTATGGTCCATCAGTTCTTGGGCCTAAAGCCATGCTGAGGGGAGGATTTAGGCCTTCTGTGCCATTTTAGTATGGCTTGCTTATTAGATGGCATGGCCCACCACAGCACTTAGCCCGATAGGCCTAGATCGGGTTGGGCCAGATATGGCCCGATGTCCAAGTTTACCCCATACTTATTGTACCATCAACTATCGCATAGAAGTATTATGGGTGCGATGGTAATCTAGGCCACAATGTTTGCATCGGCATAAGCATTTCATGTGAAAGTAGCCCACATGCCTTCTATTTTGCATATTTTTCTTGTGCGGAAATGAATCCATAGATAAATTATATAGGAGGCCGATTTTGGATATGCAGTGCCCACATATCTTTCTCTATACGGTTTTTCTATCACATAAGAATTTTATGCGTGGACAATTCCCAGGTACATCATATATACATATTTTTCTTGTGGTTAAAACTGCATAGTAATTTCATGCATGAGATCAAGAATGTGCAAATTATCTGTGCATCTTCTGATGTAGCCTAAGCACGATGTTTGTTTGGAGAAGAGAAAAAGATGTATAAAATAAGAAAAAATGACAAAAAAAAGAAGAAGACCTTGCTCATGAAGTTTTTAATTTAATAATATAAATAAATTGATTACATCATTGGTTTGAAAGATCTTATTTATAGATAAAAAATTATAATAAACTTTAACTAGGACTTTAAACTAAAGTAGGAAAAATGAACTAAAACTTTTGGGCTTTTGTTGACCTATTAAACAATTGAATCACATCCCAAAATTTGTCGTGGTGGTGAAGCATTCAGACTCATAGGAATCGAAAAGAACTTTCCATATCGGGGTCATAATAACGATTTTGATATCGATGGAAAAAGTTATGGCCATTTTAGTATGACAGTATCAAAATCTTGTAGGATCTAGTCAATCCAGTTTCTTGACCTTTTGGGTCTATTTCTTCAAATCATGGTTTCCACCAACTAAGATGTCTACATTACTTCTTCCATATAGTTACCATTACTGCATAAAGTCTTTATGCCCAGATGCCTCTTGACCGCATATATTTTATATGTGGATGTAAAATCATATATATATATATATATATATATATATATATATATATATATATATATATAGATTGGGCTTCAGTCGAATAAATTTCAGTTCACATCTGATCGAATTCTCGGTCATTGGATCAACATGCATTTCCAAATGGCATGCTTGAAAAAATGTGCCTTAAGGGCTGAAAAAAATAGGGATGCATTAGTGTCTGAAAAAAATAAGCACGCGCCTGCGCTTGAAAAAAATCTGACCTATTCTTTTTTTAATTTTTTTAATTTTTTTAAATTTTTTTTGCTGGCCTAGAGGCGCACGAAGGCGCCTCCAAGTCTTGAAAAAAATTTTAAAAAAAAACTACCAAAAAGGCCTAACATGTTTTTTTCTTAGCTTTATTTATTTATTTTTATTTTTTTAGATTTTCTTTTTTGCAGGCCTGGAGGTACGTGAAGGTGCCTCCAGGTCTTGAAAAAAATAAAATCTAAAAAAACAAATGCCATTTTGATTTTAGTATTTTTTTTAGAAAAAAAGCATCCATTCGAATTTTTTTTTTTTTTTGTGCCTGAGGCGCTCTTAGGGCGTCTGTGGGTGCCTTTTTTTTTTTTCAGGCATAGGCACCATGCATCTTTTTTTCAACCCAAAAATACATCTTTTCAGGCATCTATTTTTTTTGGGCGTGAGATGCGCATTGATTCAATGGTCGAAAATCCGATCGGATATGGATTGGGCTCCGATCGATCGGAGCCTAGTTTACCTTTATATATGAGTTTTGGAAAAAGTGAGAGGAAGCCATGTGTAGCCATTGTCTAAGCTTTTCTATTTGGCCACTCGAAGCGCCAGATGGAAAAATCATGGAAAAATCTGGAGAAAATGTAGGAAAAATTTTCTAAGTTTTCTTGCTCGGCCGCTTCGGTTGCTCAAAGTGTCCCACCCAATTGAGACTCCTGAGGATGGAAAAGCAATGGAAAAACTTGGGAAAAATGTAAGAGAATCAACAAAAATAAGAGAAAGATGGAAAAAAATTGAAAGGTAAGATCTTTTTCTATATATGTTGATCATTCTTTTTTTTTTTTTGCTTCTTTTCTTTTTTTTTTTAGGGAGATCTACGGGGAAGGAGAGTTTGAGGGAAATTGGAACCAGGGGAAAACATAGGAAAATCAATGAAAACGAGAGAAAGGTGGAAAAAAATTGAAAGATAAAATTTTTTTTCATATAAATTGATTATTTCTTTTGGCTTCTTTTTCTTTTTGGGAGACCCATGAAGAAGAAAAGTATCTGAGGGAGATTGGAAGGCTTTCTTAGATTTTGATTAGAATTTTTTCTTGAGATTTTGCATGATTTATGGCCATGCGAGTTGTTCCCTTTACATTTGGAGCGATTAATCTTAGTAGAAGCATGATATATTATGAGGTTTGGAAAGTTTTGATCAAGAAAATTCTTCATGATTGTTAAATTTTCAATTTATAAGAGTTATGTTCTCGTGGTAATACGAACATGATACCAAATCCATGGTGTGAGACTTGGACTAGGCTAAGTTCAACCTTTCTGAACTGTAATGTAGATGCATGAACAAGGCCTTTCTCATGCTATTCAACTATTGCCTGATGAGTGTCATGTTAGCTTGCACCAACCACCACAGAATGAGAGAGACGGACTCAAGAAAGTAAAATAGATAAATACATACTATTTCGAATCATAGATATTTTAAATAGATAAGAGTTATGAATTATATTTTTAAAATATATATAATAAAATAGATATAAAATTAAATATTATTTGAAAAAATATATATTTCATACACCGTATAGGATTGTAAGCTAGTAATAGTTCTCCTGGTGTATACTATCCATGTATATTTCTCTATGCCGTTTCTCTGTCACAGAATTTTATACACGGATGCTCTCATCGCGTATGTTTCCTGTGCTTAAGACCGCATAATAAGTTTACGTGCGAGACTTATCCCTGGTGCAAGTTGTGCGCCTATCTTTCTCCATGCGGTGACTTTTACCGTATAAGAATTTTTATACAGTACACAGGCGTCCCTCGACATATATTTTATATATGGACATTAAATTGCATAATATTTCTACGCGAGACCAAATGACCAATTCTTATTGCACGGTGTCCGTATCTTTCTCTGCGCAATTTTTTTTACCGCATAAGAAGTTTATGCATTGGCAATTCCCTGGCGCCTCATGTTCGTATGTAGCGTATATACGCTCGACAACTTCCACAATATTTCTATGCACGAGAACGATTGTTGGTGCACATTGTCCGGATATCTTTCTCCATGCGGTTTCTTGACCGCAGAAGAATTGTATGGGCGGATGGTTCCCAAGTCCGCATATTAGAAATGTGCAGATGTTTACCGCATAGAAATATTATGCGGATGATCGATTCTAGGTGCCACTAATCTCATAATGTTTCTATATGGGGATTTTATTCTGCATAATAAATTAATAATAATTATATATATATATATATATATATAAACATGGATGATGCGTCTGCATGAGCCCATTCTTCATGCATTTTTTTATATTAAAAATATCATGGATGAAAGAGGATGCTATGTATGTCCCTAGAGCGTTGATCTGTGACTTTAGTATTTATGCCTACTGAAATCAATGGATAAAACACATCCATTGTGCAGTGGGCGGTTGTCTCCGCTGCCGTCGGCATCGACGTCGAGCGGGGAGAGTCAGGTCGTACTTGCGAGAGGGACACCACCGATGGGAGGTAGGTGATAGCTGGAGCTGGTGGAGGGCCCACATCGGGAAGGAGGAGCTCAAGATATTGGGAATGAGGTGGACTCGTATTGGGAACTCTTCTTGCTCGGTTTGTACAAACTGGATTGGTCCTCCAAGGTGATCCGTTGGAGCTCCATCTTTTTGCTTATCAAGCTATCAGGCTAAATTAGCTTGGCAGGAAAGATTATAAAAGGTAAAAAGTAAGATAAAAAACTAAAGGTAAGAAATGTTTACTTGAATTCCGATCTGATATGCATTAAGCTTGACTACGATAAAAAAAACCCCTTTTTTTTTAGTTGCAAAATATAAGTCCCACGAAGGAATAGCATTTAAACAATTCACTCTAACCCACTAGCATAGCTTAGAGATGGTAATTTTCTTGTAGGGTCCATTTAGTTGGGGTACGGAATAATCTAATAATTTATAAAAAATATTTATCAAAAAAAATAATTATGAAGGAAAAAAAATTTTACTATATTTGGTTGGTGGAAAAATTACTCTAGAAAATGATATCGAAAAAGAATTATTACGTTTGGTTGGAAGTAATACATGAAAATATGATAAAATTTATAAATATATTCTTTAATATAAAATATTTTTTTAATACTATAATAGTATTATCATCTTCAATTAATTTTTATATGATGACTATAATCACATGATCTTTTGCATAATACCATCTCCATCTTAATTTTTTTACAAAAAAATTTATTGAATAAAATTTGAAGGATATTAAAATAAAGTCAATGATTATATATGCAGCTTTATTGGAGATATTTTTGTCAAACAGGAATTACTACCATTTGAAAATTTGTCAAATACCAACCCCCATGATATTTATTTTACCATCTCTCTCTGAAAAATAAGCATTGGATCCATCAATTTTTTTACTATCTTTCTCTTTTACTTTTCATACTAAATATGGTAATCTGACATGGAAATCATTTTTCTATGCTAGATTACCCCCAACCAAATGGCCCCATAGGGTTGATATTCTTTTGCCTTCCCGATAAGCACAGCCATTCTTAATCCAATTGTGGGTGTTCCTGCAAAATAGGAGAAAAATAATGCTTAAAATTCATGAGATAAATTGAATAAAATATGGAATGTGTTATGGGTAAAAATATCTTTGGTATTCGATCCGAAGATACTAGCAAATGGCCGTTGATGCATACTTTGGCTGTTAGGGATCTTGTACTAGGATATTACGGTAGGAAAAATAAAAAAAAATAGAAGATAATTAAGTATGTGGATCAGCTTAATGGCTCATTTTCATGGGGCATATAAAGTTTCACTATGAAAAAGAAATAAATATAAGAGGAGATTATCCACAATCAACACTCGTATATAATCTTCTCAACTAAAAGCTACCCTTACAAAGCTCACTCTTGAAGACCCCCTGAAACGATTGCTGTTTGCTGCCTAACTATCTGCCCAAAATTCTCTGCTGTTGCTATCTACTGATGCTCTTTAGCATCTGACGATTGTTGCCCACCGAACTCAACTCTCGACTGCTGCTACTACTATCTCAGGGACCTACCGAACCACCACCTACTCTCGGTCTGCTAAAGACTTTTTATAAGCCTGAAATCGAGCTCAAATTGGACACTGCAATCCGATTACAAGTCAGATAGCTCACTTGATTGCATCCATAAGCTCTTAAGTCGCTTGATCTTGATGCTAGCCATCGGATCGCACAAACGGTCCATGAAAAATCCCAAAGACCGCATGAAACGGGATGGGAAACACCCCTAATTCATAGTGAACCGCATGAAATGGAGAGGGTAATGCCCTCGGTCCACGACCATGCATGGACCACGTGAAATCGGGCCTGCATGCATGTTCGCCCATGCTGGGCCGTGCTTGCAGTAGGCTCGTGCGTGCGCTTGCTGGACCGTGCACTTATGGTGGGCCTGCACGCCCTCGAGGCCGGCCAGCATCGTGCACTGGGCCCTGGCGGCGCACCAGCCTACTCTAGCCTATGGGCCCTCTCCGACGATCCATGGGCCATACATCCTGCATCCAGTCTTTTTTCGCATATATTTTCTCCATCAGGACTTCGTTTAGATTGTTCTAGGACTCGTTGGATTCTATTCGTCATCTTCGACCTCGCTGTAGGCTTATTATGGAAGAATTTGAGACATTTTCCTCAACATTGGCCATCGATCTTGTATCTCCATCAACCTTTGTACATTAGTTGCCCACCCATGCCTCGGTTTGCCCATGTACATCAAGCCTCTAATCCATGCTTTTGCCGACACCTATGCATTTTGATCGACAAAGTTGGAAGAGTTGATAAGGAGATCTTGCATATCCTTTCAAACTGCAAAATCGCTAGACTAGGGCTGCAAATGGATCGGGTTGACTCATGACCCGACCCATATAGACCTGATCCGAACCATTTTAAAGGGCCCATGGATTCAGGTTGGGTTCTAAAATTAGATCCATTTTATTTTTTAGATCGGATCTAGGTTTACTGAGTTTAGATTCGACCCGATCCGTAAAGATTTTTGGATTAATTTGGATATCGAGATAAGTGACCAGGTCACGTATCCAATATTAGACCCGAACTCTATTTGACCTAAACCTTAGATTCGACCCGATCCGTAAAGATTTTTGGATTAATTTGGATATCGAGATAAGTGACCAGACTGGTATCCAATATTAGACCCGAACTCTATTTGACCTAAACCCATGTATAGTTTTTTTTTGTTGGGAATTTAATAGTAAACTAAGCTTAATTTTTTTTTTGGTATTGCCATATCATCACCATGATGTTGATGTCTAGCAAGAAGACTTTGGATGGTGGGCTCTCTGTGAACAGGAAGAGAGTTGAGAAAAGTCTACCATAGTTAAAGGTGTGTAATTCCTGGCTTTCCATTATTTTTCACATATTTTCTTTTGATGAAGTTCATCTCTGAGCCCCATGGATTTGATAATAGTGATGCTTCTCTTGCTTCTGTTCTATTTCTTTTTATTATGAAGCTGAATAGCTTGATTGCTGATCAACTAATCTGCAGCTAGATCTTTTATAGGTTGAAGTTGTTGATCTGCCATCTGGAGGAACAGGTAGGGAGAAGCTAAGTTCATCTGCACTGAGGAGGCTTGAGGCCAATAGATTAAAGCAACAGGAAGTGGCAGTAGCAAGGCATGAATGTAGTCAGGAAGGAAAAGATTGGAAGCCAGCTTTCCACATTTATGGCACAAATCACCAGCAACAATTTAAGGTGGCTAACAAAATCCAGTGGCTGCACCAATACCGATTTAATTTTTTATTTTGGAATAGTATCTTGTCACCCTATGACCCATAATTGTTTGTCTTAGTTCATGTTTGACCCGGCTTATGAACCGATCTAGATCCAGACCCGAACCAAATCCATATTTCATGAATTCGGATCAGGGTATGCATGGATCCAACTCGATTCGAATGACCCATTGGGTTAAAAAATTTGATCATGGACCCAATCCGACTTCATCTAATTTTTTATTGAATTAGGTTTGGGTCCAATATTTAGAACCGATAAAGAAACTGGATCGGATTGGAGTCACACGTGACCCAGTCCGACCCGACCCATTTACATCCCTATGCTAGATGGACAAGGCAACATAACCACCGAAGCTCGAAAAATTAGGCCAAAAATTTTGGAACAACGTGCTCGAAGAAGTTGAAATAATCTTCCATAATTCTTTTCTATTATGGCTCTCATCTTGATGTATAAATAGAAGTATTCAGGGGACCCCAAGATATGGTTAGGGATGGCAAAATATGATCCGACCTATGTTCGATCTGTTATAAATAGGTTTGGATTATAAATAGGTCGGCCCATTTAAACCGTTTAATATTGGATCAGATTTGGATTTATCCATTTAATCCATTTAATATTTAGATCGGATTGAGTCAGATAATCTGTTTAATCTATTTAACCTGTTTAACCCGTTTAAAATCTATTTAATCTATTCAAAACCTGATTAATTTATTTCTGATCTATTTAATCCAACCTATTTAATATGTTTAACCCATTTAATCCACTTAACCTGTTTAATAAATAGATTAAATAGGTCGGATCGGATTACTTGTTTAATAAAAAAAATTGGATTTAGATTTAAATTTTTGATCTATTTAATAAATAGGTCAGATTTGGGTTGATAATTTTCTAACCCAACCTGTATTGATCTGATCCATTTTTAACCAAACTCGACCCAATTGCCACCCCTAGGTACGGCGATCTCTCTTATGCTCCTCATACATTTTGTAAAATTTCTATCTTTGGTTTTAGGACTTATTTTGTAGGTCTGCCCACTATCATCTTGTTATCACTGTCTAACTTCAGTCAACCCGACCCAAGTCGGAAATTTATAGTAATAGAATGTTTGGTTGTTTGTAAGATTAGCCCGTCTACCGGACCTTCAAAAAGATTTTCTATGAGCTAAAGTCGGGTGAGTTGCCGTGACACAACTAACTAAGATATAATTAGTTATTTATAATTTATCCAATTACCTACAAATTCATGCTTTTTGCTATTAGAAATTTTTTAATTTTTCATTATAAAAGAATCAAATTTCTAGATAGAATATTAGTTCTTTTATTTGTAGACGATTCAAAACTTTTACAATTTGATTTTAATAGTCCTACGTTGGATGATTCAAAACTATTATTTCTGTTTGGGCAAAAGGAGAAGAAATATGGAAAATTAGAAAATGAGGGTGGGTTCAAGGCTATTTCAAAATCCGTTCAAATGGGGTTTTGAACTTGCAACCCTTTCGAAAGCCAGCCGCCAAACAACCACTATATTGGTTGGCCGGATGAAATTTAAAATAAAATACAAAACGCTATCTTACTTTGAAAATGTGTAACAATCCCTATCATTTTTAAAATAAGAGAATTTTATCAGATCAATAAAAATTTTAGAATCTTATGAATAAATAAAAATATCTTATAATTTGAATATTCACTTAGTGAGAATAAGTTAAAGCTAGGTAGAATGGGATGGTAGACTTGTCTTTGAACTAGCAATTCTATTTTATCTAGTTAAACATATCTTCATACATAAAATTCTTGCACCAATGAATGCTCAATATTAGCTAACACTTTTATAGCTATATATCCGTATTCTTTTTATGAGTGCTTTAAGAGCCAAGCTTTTTGCTCTGAGAAGCAGCCTCACTTCATATTTGCAGAGGTAGACTCTATTAGAAGTAGCTTTATAACTAAGGTACTTTAATAAAATTTTGTTATAGGTCTGTTTAAAATATTTTAGCTTATCTTATTCTTTATATATTATAGATATCAAGCACTTTTGTTTTGGGATATTATTAAAATGATAGTGCTTTTAATCACTCTTATGATGTACTTTGTCTTATTGGACTCAAGACTTGATGTTGTATCAAGTACTAAGTTGATGTTCCATCATTGGTGATCTTGAAACATGAGTTTGAATTCCATCCCTTTTGATGTTTTAAACACTAAATCCCTGGCAAATGTCTTTGTTAATGGATCTGCCAAATTTTGACTTGATTTTATAAAGTCAACAGTGATTACCCTATTTATAACTAATTATTTTATATAGCTATGTTTTAGTCCAATATGCTTGGACTTTCCATTATATATTTTATTATGTATGCTTGATAGTGTTGCCTCACTATCACAATATATAGATATATGTGGCAATGATTTAGACCATAAAGGAATCTCATATAAGAGATCTCTCAACCATACATCTTCTTTGCTTGCTAAAGCTCGAGCAATAAACTCTACTACCATGGTGGAGTTTGCTATATATGTTTGCTTCTGGGATCCTTAAGAAATTGTACGCCCATTAAGTATGACAAACCATCCACTTGTTAAAGCATGATCTTCATTTTTTGTAATCTAACTAGTATTCATATATCCTTCTAAATCAGAAGGATATCCACCATCACTAATGCCATAGTTCATTGTTATCTTTAAATATTTTAAAACTCTATGCATAGCATGCTAATGTAAATTATTTGAATTATTTGTGCATCTACTTAACTTTTCAATAGCAAAAGTAGTGTCAGGCCTAATATAAGTCATAGTACACATTAAGCATTTAATAACTTTTGCATACTCTAATTGTCCAACAGGCTTAGCAGTATTTGAATCTAATTTAACATTAAGATCAAAAGGTGTAGATGTAGGAGAATAATTTATATAATTAAATTTTTTTAGTACTTTTTCTATGTAGTGAGATTAAGATAAAATTAAACTATCATTATCTCTAGGCATCATTATTCCTATTATAACATTAGCTACACCCAAAACTTTCATAGCAAAATTATATGATAAATTTTTTTTAGCAATCTCAACTTGTTCTAAATCAATACTAAAAATTTATATATCATTTACATACAAATAAATAATAATTTTTTTTATTACTAAATTTACTATATATACATTTAATAGATTCATTTATTTTATAGCCATTAGTAAACATAATTTGATCAAATTTTTGATGCCATTTTTTAGGAGCTTGTTTTAATCCATCTAAAGATTTAATAAGTTTGTATACTTTATGTTCTTACCAAGAACTACAAATTCCTCAAGTTGTTCCATATATATTTCTTTATCTAATTCATCATTTAAAAATATAATTTCTACATCCATTTGATGAATAACCAACTTATAAATAAAGCAAGTAAAATTATTAATCTAATAGTTACAATCTTCTACTGGTGCATATGTATCAAAATAATCAATTTCTTATTTTTGTGAAAAGCCTTTGGCTACTAACTTAGCTTTGAATTTATCAATAGTTCTATCTACATTCATTTTCTTCTTAAAAATTCATTTACAACCAATTAGTTTAGAACCTAGTGGGAGGTCAACTAATTTCTATGTATTATTATCCATAAAAGAATTCATTTATTCATTAATAGCTTCTTTTCAAAAGGCAATATCCTGAGATTTCATTGCCTCTTCATGAGTTGTAAGGTCTTCCATATTAAAATAATATAGTATATGCTCATCAAAGGATTCACAAGTCCCTTCCAATAGTAAAATAAAGAATTCCAGTCCAAAGATTTTTGCTTTTCTAACTTTTTTTTTTGAAGTTCAAGATTTTCTTCTTTGCCATTCTTTTCTGGTAGATGAATATGTTTTTTAGATCTAAGAATTGAATTAAATCTATTTTTCATCAAATATGGCATGCATCTATGCTAATAAATTATTAGGTTCTATTACTATATATGAACCTATTTGCCTCAATATTTTGTGCGTACCCTAAAAATATGCATTCAATTTCTCTTTCATCCAACTTTCTTCTTTCGGGTTTAGGAACTGTTATAATATCCTTACATCCCCAAACTCTTAAGAGTTTAGATTAGGTTTCCTTTTCTTTCAAAGTTCATATGGGGCTATATTGCTCCTTTTATTAGGAACTCTGTTTAATATATGATAAGTTGTAAATAAAGCTTTACTTCAAACATCTTGATCTAAATTATCAGAATTAGAAAGTAGTGCATTAACTAGTTCTATAAACATCCTATATTTCCATTTTGTCACACCATTCTATTATAGTGTATAAGGTGCAGAAGTTTCATGAACAATTCTAATGAGTTCGAAATAACTAGGATCATAATATTCACCTTCTTTATTAGTTCTAAATTTTTTAGTAGAACATTCACTATACAATTCTACTTCAGACTTATAAATTTTAAGCTTTTCTAATAATTTATTTTTAGAATATAATAAATAAATATAATAATATCTAGAATAATCATTTATAAAAGTTATAAAATATTTTTTTACTACTACAGAATAGAACTACGACAGCGGTTTATAACCGCTGTCATAGTCCAAAAAATCATTGCTATAGACTATGGCAATGATTAGCTAACCACTGCCACTATAGCCATCACCGTAGATCTATGGCAGTGATTATTGCAGTGATTCTGAGAATCGTTGTCATAGAGCTTCTATTGCAACGATTTCTAAATCGCTACTATAACTTAACCTATGGCAGTAGTTATGGAACCGCTACCATAGAGCCTTATGGAATCGCTGCCATAGACTTGTCTATGGTAGCGATTATGTAACCGCTGCCATAAGTCTAATGCAGTGGTTAACACATTGCCTACGATAGTGGTTGGTACGTCTACGACAACGATTGTAAAATCGCTACCGTAGCTTTTGAATAATTAAAAAATATAAAATTTTTAATTTTTTTTATATATTTTATATGATAAATATAAATATATATAATATAAAAAAATATTATAAATATAAAAATATTTTTAAAATATTAAAATTTTATTATCGAATAAAATTTATTATAATATTTTTTTAAAAAATACATCAAAAATTTTTTAAATCTACATCATCATCATCACCAGGAGATGGAGCATGAGCTAGAGCCGAAGTCGAAGCAGAAGCCAGAGCTAGAGCCGGAGCCAGAGCTGGAGGAGCTGAAGTTGAAATATGGGCCAACATATCCTCAAAGTCTGTGAAGGTATCTCCAAAATATGCACCGAGTGTCGACACCATATCTCTCACGATGTCCTCCAGATGAGATGCACACTCCTCAGCTTGATCTGCCTGCATCGTAGCATGATCTGCTCATGCCAATGCCTCCTCAAGCTTCTCTCGACTGAAGACACTAGAAGCCTATGGAGAGATGCTCGTCTTAGATCAATAGCTGATCGGCATATGTCTGAACCTATATTAGATCCTCTCAGAGTGCTCAGACCTCAAGACCTGAGATAGATGGTCATGGGAGCTAGAGGTATCTGGGCCCTTGCTCGCGAGCGCATCTAGCTAATTGATCCTATAATTATAAATTTAAATAAAATTTTATAAAAAAATACTATAATACTAATCATATATACTAATATATTTAATACTTACAAAAATCTTTTCGATCGTGATATTCATCGACTTGTCCTTCTTGTCCGTACGACTAGATCGAAAGATCTCACTATGGTTGGATATCACTCTATCTCTCATCAGCTATAACAATGGATTAGTTTATTAGAAACATAAAAAAATATTAATTTAATTTATCTAATAAGATTTAGAATTTATTATCTCTCTATGCATACAACTAGTTATAGACTCACGATCGAGAGTATGCGTATACTCTTGAGCTGTCCGATTCTTTTGGTTCTGATGGAAGGTAGCCTAACCAGTATTCAAATAAATAATAAATATTTAAAAAATATTTAAATATAATTTTAAGCATATTAAAAAATTTAAAAGTTAGTAATTTTACTTTGAACTCCTGGCTCCTCCAATGTGTAACCATCTTCTCCCACTGACTCGAAGGACAATCCTGTATCCAAGGAATAAGCTCCTCCAGAGTGTCTCATTGGTGCTCGAGCTATCCTCTATGGAGCTTAATCTTATAGCTCTGGTACAACTCTTCGATCTTCTTGAGTCGGACATCTCGAGCCCTCTTATGATCAGAAAAGTCATACCTCTTCTGCACAAAGTTAAGCTTCCAAAAATTTATCAAGTCAAGATCTACAAAAATTCATTTCAAGAAAAGATCTACAAAAATTCATCAAGTCAAGATCCTTAAAGAAGAATTTTTTTTTAAGCTTCCAAAGATCAGAAGAAAGAGAGCTCTTTGACCAAAATAAGAAAGATATAAAGAAGAATTTAAATAAAAATTAAATCTCTTTGATTGATAGCAAAAATCTCTCAAAATAATCTTGGAGCAGTTTTTGAGATGTCTCAAAATTTTTTTGAGGGCTCTCAAGTGGACTAGCACGCCCAAATAAAGTTCTGGCATAGTTTCGAGAACCGTTGCCATAGTATGCACTATCGTAAGCTCTTTTTTTAATAGTGTCTAGTCCAATAATTAATAAATAATATTATAAAATTAAAATAAAAATTATACCTATGGCTATAGAGAAGGGGTCGTACCGAAAGCTTCGAGGATCGTCGATGATGGCGTTAGAGAAAAATGATGGTGCTAGAGATAACCTACGAAACAAGAGTAAGATAGTGAGATAAAGAGAGAAGAGAGAGAAAGAGAAAGAGGAAAGAGAGAGAGAGGAGAGAGAGGGAGAGGGGGCCTGAAGGGACACCGTGACGAGGAGACTAGGGAGGGGGAGGGTAGGGGGCGGTGGCGGTCAGGGATTGGGAGAGCAGGAGGTGGGCGGTCGAGGATGGAGAGGGTAGGGATGGGCGACGATAGCCGGGAATAGGAAGGACAGGGGGGCGATTGGGGAGGGTAGGGAGTGGGCGACCGCGGATGAGGAGGGCAGGGGGCGTGGCGATCGAGGATGGGGATGGCAGGGGCAGTAGCTGTCGGGGATGGAGAGGATAGGTGCGGGTGTGTTAGGAATGGGGAGGGTAGAGAGTGGGCAGCTGAGGATGGGAAGGACAGGAGGTAGCGACCGGGGAGGGCAGGAGGTGGGCAGCTAGGGGTGGGGAGGGCAGGGGGCGACGGCGGCTGGGAATGGGAAAGGTAGTGCGGGGGGTGGGACGGGCGAGGGTGGGACGGACGAGGGGTTGGACGGGTGGGTGGTGGGCGAAGACCGTCAAGGAGGGCCGCCAGGTGAAGGACAAGCGGGAGGGGGGGTGGCATGGCATGGGTAGAGGGCGGCGGCTGCCGGGGATGGGGAGGTGAAGGAGGAGGAGGGGGCACCAAGAGGCAGGACCGATCGAGGGGGGAAGGAGGGACGACGTCGGTCGGAGGGAAGGACTTGGGTGGAGTCTCACCAGCGATGGAGAGGAGAGGAGAGAGAGAGAGAGCGCGCATGAAAGAAAAAAAAATTTAAAAATTTTTAACCTAACCTATGACAGTAGTTTTCGAACCGCTGCGAATCGCTGGCATAGATCTATAGCAACGATTACTGAAAACTGCTGCTATAGATCTATGGCAGCGGTTCAGTAATCGCTTCTAACCGCTGCCATAGATCTATAGCAGCGATTTTCAGTAACCACTGTCGTAGGTTGAAAATAATTTTTTTTAAATTTTTTTAAAATATTATATAATTTTAAAATTTAATACTCATCTTTATCATTCATTATCTAAATAATTATCATTAAAGTATCATTACAAAAGATCGTCTGGATCTGATGGCCCTAGCTTTATCGATCAAAAAAATTTGATTTTGATGATCATGAACGATGATGCGATGATCTGATAGATGGAGACCTCCGATCGGTTCAAAAATCTACAATGATAATCTCGATAATATTTGTAGCATACTATCAAAGTTTTACTTCAATCAGATATCATTATCATAATCAATTTAGTATAGAATGATTTCGTTCGTTAAATTAGAAATAAGCAATCAAAGAGCTAAACTGTATCCAATTATGAGATAATTTTTTAGTTAAATGATCTTTGCTATAATTTTAATCATTTTATATAGCAATGATAGTAAAATTTAAATAATTTTTATATAAACTATTCACGTTAAATAGATATTATAAAAGCATGAGTATAACAACCAATAGAGTTTAAGAATAGTTATCAGATGACGTATAGGTTTAGATCGTTCTTAGTCTCACGAGTTGAATTTTATAATCACCAGCATAAAAAATGATTAAAATATTAGCCAATATTATTTATAAAATAAATTATCTCATAATCGAACACCATCTGATCTTTTGATCACTTATTTATCATTTAACAGCCTAAATTAATCTATACTAAATTGATCAAGATAACGATATCCGATTGAAGTAAAATTTTGATAGTATGCTACAAACATAACCAAGATCATTGTTGTAGATTTTTAGATCCATCAAAGATCTCCATCTATCAGATCATCATATCATCGTTCGTGATCATCGAAATCAAATTTTTTTGATCGATGAAGCTAGGGCTATTAGATCGAGATGATATTTTACGACGATACTGTAATGATAATTATTTAGATAATGAACGATAAAGATGGACATTAAAATTTTAAATTATATAATATTTAAAAAAAATAAGAAAAAAAATATGACAGAGGTTATAAATAATCATTACTATAGATCGACTTATAGCAGCGGTTATAAGAAATCGCTATTATAGGACCGATCTATAGTAGCGATTTTTCTAACTGCTGCTATATGTCTGATCTATGACAGCGGTTGTCATTAACTATTACTATAGATTAGATCTATTACAGCGGTTACAAAGAACCGCTGCCATAGGTCGGCCTATGGCAGCAGTTTCTTATAACCACTACCATAGATCGACCTATAGCAGCAGTTTTTTTTAACCGCTATCATAGACTTTATTGCAGTGATTTCAAGAATCGCTGTCATAGTATGCGCTGTCGTAGGCTCTTTTTGTAGTAGTGTCTCTTATGATTGGTGTATTATGCAAATCATACACAACACTATATATTAATTCAAGTAATTTTGTACAATTTTTTACTTTAGAAAAAGAATTTTTAGTAATCTTAGTAAGTATGCATGTTTTACATTTATCAATATTTTCATTAAAATATAGAATTAAGTCTAGTTTAACTATGTCATGCATTCTTCTAAAATTTAGATGACCAAAATTATTATGCCATAAATAAAAAGAATCAACAATATAAGCATAAAAAAACTTTATTCTTATTAAGCTTGAACATGCCCTCATATATATATAACCTTTTTCCCATAAATATTTTATCTTTAAATAGAATAAATCTATCTATTTCAAATACTAATTTGAATTCAAACTTGTTAAGAAGAATACTAAACATAAGATTTTTTCTAACTTCTGGTACATAATAAATATTATTAAGAGTTAGTTTCATTTCAGAAGTGAATTCAAGTTCTACGATTTCTTTCTACTAACTTATATAGTTTTCAATATAAAGGACACTTTCATCTTTTACTGGTTCATACTTTTTGAATAGATTTTTGTCCATACATCGACTTTGGTAAACATGAGCATTTTGCTCATTATTTTTATTTTTTTTTGCAGTATTCGTTTTCAATATGTAAATGATTAGCCAAGTCCTCAAAAGATATATCCTGATTTTATATGCTTCAAACTTCTTTTAAAGTCTTTCCATGTGGAAGAAGTTTATCAATAATAGAGGATACAATTATGATTTCATCCATATGCATGTTATGCAATTTATAACTTTTAAGAATACTCTCTATCTTATGCAATTTTTTCATAATAGATCTATCATCAACCATCTTATAATTATTAAATCTGCTAAACAATGAACCTTTGACTGGTTGCATCCTCTGACATATATCTTTCTTCATGTTTCTCCCGTAACTCTTTTGTAATAGCCATAGATACCGAAGAGTGCATCAACATCCCATTCAGAATATATATATATATATATATATATATCCTTGCAGATACAGTCATCATTATCCCACCTCTATTAAGTACAAGCTTCTATCATAGTTTCATCTTTGTTCTCTTCTCGTCATATTGTGTTCAGATGGCCAACTTTGAGAGTTGTAGGTAAGTAGGAAGTGCATCTTCTTTCTTCGTCTCAAAAATTTTATCCATCAAAATGCTTCAATTTGACAAAATCTGTAGTCATATCTCGAAGTATTGCAAATACGATAATGAAATAAATCCTTAAGATTGTTTGCGTAAAAAAAGGAAGAAAGATGGAAAATTTGAAAATGAGGATGCATCAACATGCAGCACTGCCACTTAAGGTTTTGTTCGCCCCCACCAATCAGGTGTGCAAGAGAAATATATGATAAGTCCTTGGGATACAATGAATCGTATTTTGCACTAATGGGTCAAACAAATGAGCATTCACTAGTGTCATTAGAATGACGTTGATTTGATAGAGTTGGGATTGCCGCTTCTTTATATTAAGAGATGCGGTAATATGTGTTTCTTCAAAAATCCGACCCTTCCAAAAGCCACCGACCAGATAACCACCCCATCAATTGGCTAGTTAAAATTTAAAAATAAAATATAAAATTATATTATTCTGAAAATATTTAACAATCCCTTAATTCGACCATGCTTCTCATATGGACTTGGCAGACCATCTCCTTAATAATTTTCTTTTTTTTTTAAAAAGGGGTCTTCGTCGACCTAGCCATTCAGCGAAGGCATCACCGATCACGGCAAGTGAAAATGGAGCTTTCACCCCGATGGAAAGGTGTGGGGTTCAACGAGCAGGCTAGATCTCTTTACGACGGACAAGCTTGTCAGGACGTCTTCCAGGCTGTCTAGGCTAGCATTTGATGCCCTGCAATTTATTATTTCCCTATACCAACCGATCGAAGCGGGAAACTTCATCTTCACTTGTCATCTTCTCAAGTCAATACAAGCAAACTAGTCGAAGCAATCATTCACACCTTCATTCGTTTAAAAAGACTACCTAACAAGCTTTTCCATCGCAAAGGCCCCCCTGTTTCCACGTTTTCCTCAAGTATCATGGCAGCACTCATTGTGCTTCCGTTCCTCGGTTCTTCTCTTTCCTCTCATGTCATCTTCTCAAGTCAATGCAAGCAGTCTCGTCGAAGGAACAAAAATCATTAATCAACTACTTCATTCATTCAAAAGGACCTCGTAACCAGCTTATCCACCGCAAAGGCCCTGCTTTCCATTCTATATACATATATATATATATGTACCTTCTCTCGGTTTTCCTCAAGTTATCATGGCAGCATTCATTGTGTTTCCGTTCCTCGTTCTTCTCTTAGCCAGCTCTTCCCTCTCTGTTAATATCGATTTTACCTACAACGGTTTTAAATCGGCCACTGAACTGAGCTTAGATGGCTCTGCTTGCATCACACCCAATGGCGTGCTTCAGCTCACCAATGACACTAAGGAACTGGTTGGCCATGCCTTCTTCCCCTCACCAATTCAAATGCTGCTCAACACTCGCTCCATGACACCGGCTATAATCTCCTTCAGCTCCACTTTCGTCTTCGACATCATCACTGTTGGGAACGCAGGCGGCCATGGCTTGACCTTCGCAGTGGTCCCTACAAGGACTCTCGAAGGCAGTTGTTGCCAGTACCTTGGCCTCCTTACTAGCAGGAACAATGGAAATTCTTCCAACCATCTCTTTGCAGTTGAGTTTGACACCGTTCGGGCATCTGTGCTGTTAAATGACAGCAATGGCAACCACGTTGGTGTCAATATAAATAGCCTTGTTTCCAATGTTTCGACACCCGCTTCCTACTACACTAATAATTCCAAGATGGCTGAGTTTGAACTGGAGAGTGGGCAACCAATTCAGGCCTGGATAGACTATGATGGTGTTGCAAAAATTCTGAATGTGACCATTGCTCCCCTCTCCGTAGGCAAACCAAGCCGACCTCTCATATCACACGCCATCGATCTGTCACCAATTTTTAAGGAGTACATGTATGTTGGTTTCTCTTCGTCGACGGGGAAGCTCTCGAGTTCTCATTGCATCTTGGGATGGAGCTTTCGGACCAATGGAGTGGCTCGCTCCCTTGATGTATCTCACCTACCCCTTCCTCCACAACCAGCGAAAGCTTCGTCGACTTCCAAAGCCAGTGGAATCAAAATTGGGGTCATATCTTCCCTGGCTACGCTGCTCTTAGTAGCACTTGTACTCTCTATTTCCTGGCACTTTTGGCAGAGGGCAAAGCTTGGAGAGACTCTTGAGGATTGGGAATTAGATTGTCCTCACAGGTTCTCATACAAGGACCTTTACAGGGCAACCAAAGGATTCAAAGAGACAGAGGTTCTCGGCTCGGGTGGCTTTGGCGTTGTGTACAAGGGCACCTTACCACGCACTGGAGAAGAAGTCGCAGTCAAGAGGATCTGTAGTAATTCCAGGCAAGGAGTGAGAGAATTCGTAGCAGAGGTGGCGTGCTTGGGCCGCATGAGACATAGGAACTTGGTGCAGCTCCAAGGATGGTGCAAGCGAAACGAAGACCTCCTTCTTGTCTATGAGTTCATGCCAAATGGCAGCCTTGACACCTTGCTCTTTGAAGGTGAGAAGTGTAGGCTGTTGCGTTGGGATGAACGGTTTAAGATCCTCAAGGGAGTTGCTTCGGCACTCGTCTACCTACATGAAGAATGGGAGCAAGTGGTTGTCCACAGAGACATCAAGTCCAGCAATGTTCTGTTGGATGCTGAAATGAATGGAAGGTTGGGCGACTTCGGTCTTGCTAGATTATATGAGCGTGGCAAGAATGCTCACACGACGCTTGTGGTTGGAACCTTAGGATACATTGCACCAGAACTGTCGCGCACCGGCAAACCCATGGCCAGTTCGGATGTCTTCGCTTATGGCGTATTGCTTTTAGAGGTGGCGTGTGGTCGGAGGTCAATCGAGCACGATGCTCCGACGGAACAGCTACTTTTGAAGGACTGGGTGAGGGAGTGCAAAATGAGAGGCCAAATATTGGAGGCTGTGGATCCCAAGCTTGGGGAGTCCTATGTGAGGGAGGAAGTTGAGCTGGTACTAAATTTAGGACTGGTTTGTTCGCAGTCCATCCCAGAGGTCAGGCCTACCATGAGCCAGGTGATCCAATGTCTTAACGGGGATGACAGTCTCGCAGAGGAGGTGGCCCTTGCGTTCTCAGGAGCTGATTCTTTGGATTTGGCATCACCCAAGTCAAATCTTTCATCCATTACTATGGTGTCTTCCAGCTCCCTCAGCGGAGGCAGGTAGGTGTGAGAGGGTTCCATGACCAGTATGTACATAGGCTTTCATGGGTGCTTTCGACTTCTTGTTAGTTTATCGCGTGTATTCCTCTGTTGCTGGTAAGGGTCTCGTTGAAATCAGAGGAGGATGGAGGGTCCGGTACGGCATATCCAAGATTACCTCTTCCATGCCATCTCTCTGTTTAGCTTTTCGTGTATCTTTTTTTCTCTTTTTTTTTTTTCAGCAGTAATAATATATATATATTTTTTATTTTTAATATTTATATTTTTTTGATGTAATTTATATTTATTAAGTAGATTATAACCCCCATACGATACAAATTTTTTAAAATAATATTTAATTTTATTTATCTATTTTATTATATCTATTCTATATATATATATATATATTAAAAATAGCTAAAATAATTAAAAAAATATAAAAGATGATAATTAGATGGATGTCCAATCACAAACTAATGCAAATGCTTCATTTATTATGTTTATACTCATGATTGAGAAAATCATATTCACTCATTGGATTATCTTTTATCTGAAATAAACCTTCTTTCCTTAAAAAAAGAGACTTAGGACTCAAGTTTAAATTTAAACTTTGAAGCGAGCAAATTGGATGAATAAATGGAGACCGTCCTCTTCCTCTCTCCTATCTTCTCTTAGTGCAAAAGTCAAAATAAAAAAAGCAACTCCCCTTATTAGTCTCACTCCTCATTGAGCCATCTCTCAGTCTCATCTTTGTCCATCTGATCTCTCCCATTCCTCTTTCTTTTTTTCTTTTTTATTTTCTCCACCATCTCTCTCTCCACACATTTATTTAAAATTTAAAAACAAACAAAGAACTCTAAAAGTTTTAAATTTTATATCACCCATCTTATCAAAGAAGCTCGCACATGAGTAGGTAATCAACTAGAAACCCCCATAGAATCTTTCTAAAAGAACAATGAAACACATAAAAATAATAAATAAAAAAATAATTTAAGAAAAGGACATCCACATGCCTTTAGATTCCTGGTCCCCCACCCAAAAATAAATAAATAATAATGATGATGATAAAAGAAAAGAAAAGAAAGAAAGATAAAAAAGAGTGAAAGAAAAAGGTGGGAAAGAAAAAAAAGGGTTTAGCAGATGAGTGGTTAAGAGCCTCCATCCATCCATGAAACATCCAAAGAATAAAAAAGAGTCCATGTCCATCCACAAAACATCCAAATATAAAAAAAGGAGTAAAAATAGAGAGATGGGTAAGGCAAGGAACAAACCTAGTGACGGGCACGAGGGTAGAAAAATCTTTGGAGATTGGAGGATGGCTAGGATTTGGTGGTGGAGATTGTATGGTTCATAGGGGATGTGAGGGTAGAGATGTTTGTTGCCCTCACTTACTCACGCTTTTGCTAGGGACAGGTTTTTTTTTTTAAAATATATTTTTATTATTTAATTCTAAAAATACTGCTATTCTGAACTTAATTTCAAAAATATAGTCCACATGTGAAATCGCCATTTGAAGTGGCGATTTCATTGCTACGCAATTAGCTGACATGGCCCCAGTAATGAAATCGCCTCTTAGGATGATGAGTTCACTGAACTCGCCACCGCAAGTAGCGACTTCAAACTTGCCAGTCTAGCTGGCAAGTTTACTGAACTCGCCTTACCAAGAGGCGAGTTCATCTAGTTTAAATCCCCACCCCTCACTCTTGGCATCCGAAGAAATCCTAATCTCCTCCTCCACTCCAAAACCTATAATCCTCCCTCCAGCTCCCTCTAAAATCTATCTCTAAAACCTCAGTCTTCTCTAAAACCCCCCAACCCTCTTTTCCTCCACCAAGCATTCAAAAAACCTTGATAATTCCCCCAATCATTTTTGCTCTCTAAAATCCTAATAATTTCTACCCCACCTTCCTTCCTATCTAAAATCCTAATAATCCCTCTTCACCCCCAGGTGTCTAAGCATCCAAAGAACCCTTTCTCTCTCTCTTGCCTGTATATTTCAGCCTGAATCAATCTCATGGCTTCAAGAAAAGATGAAAATATTTTTTTAAAAAAAAGAGCTTGAGTAGAAAAAGAAAAATCAAAGTATTGGGATAGGTATGAAGGAGATTTATTTATGAACTCTAAGTCTAGTGAAAAATCTCAGTCGAATTTTTCTCAATGAAAAGACGTAGGGAGAAGAATAGTTAAGTTCTTTTAGTGATTTTCGAATTGAATTTTTGTTTGAAAGAATGGATTGATTTTTTATGATCACATTGAGCAAACTAACATATCTTATGCTAATTAAATATTTTATAGTAATTTTAGCTTTGATAGATTAGCTTGTTCTATTTTATCTTTTATTAAAGGCAAGATGATAGAGTTTTTTTGTGATGTTCTTGGTCGAATTCTTGGTATTCCGTCAGATGATGATAGATATTTTAATATGACTTTTGGAATCATAATAGATTATATTATTATAGTTGTATTTGAACTATTTTTGAGGATGATAGTTTAGAGCAAATAAGTAAACCTAGTATACATCTATTACCACTAGAAAATAGATTAATTCATCATATATTAACATTTAATTGTCTACCTAGAGAAGGTCATAGAGATAATGTATCATATATGGATATTTATCTCCTCACAAATATTCTTTCGGATGATAGAGTTAATCTTCTATATGTAATGATAAGCTATATGATTGAGTGCCTCGAAAAACCTAAAATTTGTTTGCCCTATGGAGCTATTTTGACTGCTATCTTTGAGATCTTTGATATTCCTATCATCGATGATGATGAAGTTGTTGAGGTCAGATCCATAGACACTTACAACAAGTCATCTTTAAGACGTATGGGCTATATTTCTTTTGGTGATGGTTGGAAGCGTACATCTACTAGTGAAGAAGAAAGTCAGCCTACTGACATTGCCCGGTCCAATCATCATATGCAGTATGATCAGCAATCTTATATTATACATGCATTGTCTGCTCCGTTCGATGCAGCAGAGATTGATGTCAGAGAGAGATTTGCACGTATGGATGAAGGGTTCGCACGATTTGATCAGTTCATACAGTATTTTTATCATCAATTTCCTCCACCTCCATAGGACCCTATAGCGGATGATTAAGCTCCAACTTCTTATTATACTATTTGATGCCTTAGTTGATGATGTATTATATACTTTTTTTTGTAGCATAATCTTGTTTGTTTTCTAATGAAATTATGTATTGTTATTCTATATTATCCTAAACTTTATTCTAAGTACTTTATAGATGGGTCGATTGTTTAAGGTTTGGGACGTGGCTGATCATCTAGATCGGTCAATCAGGATTGCGAGTTTGATTTATGGATGGATCGATCGTTCGAGATTTGGGACTTGGCTAATTGTCCAGATCGGTTAATTAGGGTTTTGGTTGGTCGACTATGATTTTTTTAATTTCTAGATGGGTCGGTCATTTAAGGTTTGGGACTTGGCCAATCATTTAGATTGGTCAATCAGAATTATGGATTTGATTTATGGATGGGTTGATCATTTAGGGTTTGGGACTTGGTCGATCATTCAGATCGATCAATTAGGGTTTCAATCGATCAACCATGAATTTAATTTTTGGATGGATTGATTGTTTCGGGTTTGGGACTTGGTCGATTTCTAGATCAATCAATTAGGGTTATAGGATTGATTTACGGATGGATCGATTATTCAGGATTTGGGACTTGGCTGATCGTCTAGTTCAGTCAATCAGGATTGCGGGTTTGGTTTACGGATGGATCGATCATTCAAGGTTTGGGACTTGGCCGATCGTCTACATCGATCAATTAGGATTTTGGTTAGTCAACCATGGGTTTAATTTCTAGATGGGTAGGTCATTCAGGATTTGCAACTTGGCTGATCATCTAGATCGATCAATCAGGATTGCGAGTTTGATTTATGGATGGGTCGATTATTCAGGATTTGGGACTTGGCCGATCTCTAGATCGGTCAATTAGGATTTTGGTCGGTCTACCATGGATTTAATTTCTGGATGGGTCAGTCATTCCAGGTTTGGAACTTAGCCGATCATCTAGATCGATCAATCAGGATTGCGGATTTGATTTATGGATGGATCGATCGTTCAGAGTTTGGAACTTGGCCGATCATCTAGATCGATCAATTAGGGTCTAGGCTGGTTGACCATAGTTGATCGACTAGAGTTATCAGCCGATCGACCAGACTGTAGAAAATGGTTGACCAGAGATTAGACCTAGGCCTAGTTGATCGTAGAATATCGAGCGGATCACGACTGATCATTTAGTCGACCAAGTCTGCTTGGAATAATGCCAAATTGATCAACTGACCTAGGTCCGATCGATCACTATCAATCGACCAGTTTCTTAGCTGGTCGACTGCAAAATATCGAACGAATCTCGATCGATCCTAGCAATCGCCAGATTAGCTCAGGCAGTGCCAAACCAGTCGACTAGGATTTTGGCTAGTTGACCACCCCAAGTCAACCAGGGCTAAGGCCGGTCAATCATAAAAATCTGATCATCGATCATTTAAGCTTTAGAACTATGCCAAACGGGCCGACCAAGATTTTAACCTATTAAGGATCTAGTAACAGCAGATTACGATAGAAAGAAAGAAAAAAATAAAATAAGAAAGTAATCAAGTACGTGGATCAGTCTAAAGGCTCACCTCTATAGGGCATGCAAAACTTCACTATGAAAAAGGAAGAGATACAAGGAGAGATTACCCACTCTCAACTCACGTATACAATCTTCTCAACAAGAAGTTATCCTGAACAAACTCTCTTTTAGAGATCTTTTGAAACAATCATAGTTCATTGCCTAGCTATCTGTCCGAAGCTTCTACTCCTGTTGTCGCTAGCGCCCTTCTCTATGTTCTCTGTATCTCAGACTCTCTCAAAAATACTAAGCCACAGCCTAGCCACACTAAAACTCTCGGTTTGCCATGCCTTTTAAATGCCTCTATCTAACTCAGGATTGGAGTCTACAGTCCCAAACGAACCCAAACAAGTCCCTTGGTCCGTTAGATTGCGATCGTGGCCCTTCATGGTCGTTGGATCGTGCAAACCGCATCAAATGCCATGATAAAAAGCTTGGTCCATTCTCTTTGGCTCGTGAATCGCATAAAAATGCCTCGTGCCTATGCATTATTCGTGAGGCCGCCTGGGCCCGAGCCGCACCTGCATGTGAGCCAGCCTGGGCTTGGGTTGCGCCCGCGCGCCCGCCCGCGCTCGCCCGTGCGTGGTGCTGGCCCACGCTGCCTGGGCGCGCTTGGGCCGACCCACACATGTAGCTGGCCCGTGCTGCCTGGGCGCACCTGGGCTGGCCTGTGCGCCTTGGTCGGCACACCTATGGGCCTACGATGGTGGGCCCCACTACCAACATCCTATCCGATGCTCCGCGTGCTCCTTCGTGCGTATCTTCACCATCGAATCTCCGATTGAGGTGTTCTTGAACTCGTTGGACTCCATTCATCATCCTAAATCTCATTATGGGCTTAATGTAGAAAAATTCAAGGTGCTTTTCTCAATAATCTCTATCTCGACTTGATATTCCGTCTTTACCTATCTGAGAGTTTGTCTAGCATCCCCATGTCCTGGGGCAATCACCTACTGATCATGGATTAGCAAACATGGGAGTCGAGCCAGGCTGCTCGATCCCACCTTCGTCAACTGCTGTGATCCACCTGACCTATGACCTGCTCGAAAAAGCCTCCTACGGTAATAGAAACTTCATCTTGCGATATCGCATGTCATCCTTTCGAGTCTCTCATCCCGTGCCTGATCCTTTTTCATCTGGAGCTCCACCTCGCACTGGACTCTCTGACATGAGATAATGTCCTCCATACTTTCTTCCTCTAAGCACCATCCTACTGTCATGCATGACCTTTAGGATTTCTTCATTAGCTTTTTATCTGAAGTCGATCGAATTCAGTCTGCTCAGTAAGATTAGATTCTTCTTAAAACTGGGTATGTATTGGACCTTATCCAACTTCTTCACTATTCCATCATGGAGCTTCATGCTGATCATCCCGCTGCCCTTGATCTTATAGCTTGATCCATCTAGCAGGAACACAGTGCCATCACCGATCTTTAGAGAGTCAAACAGCTCTTCTCTGCAACATACATGATGAAAATAAGTAGAATCCATAATTCACTAGGAGGAAGAAGTAGATACCTCATCAAAAACCAAAAGAATATCATCATTACCTTCTGTATCGCTATTGGACACCACCATAGTAGCCCTTATTCGATCCTTGAGTTGTGGATAATCCTTGATTCGATGTTCCAACTCATCACATCTGTAGCATCTGATCTTGCTTTGGTTCCTTATTTTGAACTTGGATTGTCCTCCTTGCGATCCTCTGTCGCTCTGTCTACTGCCTCATGCTCCTTCAGAAATCATCAAAACTGAGCTGCCGCCATCTGAGCTCAAAGCTGAATTCTTCCTTCTAAAAACTTCGATCTAGAGTATCACTATAGTGATCTCGTCCATCTTGATGGTGCTCTTTTCCATTAGAAGAGCAGTCACCAAGGACTCATACGAACAAGAAAGTGACGCTAGCAAGATCAATGCCCTGGTCTTCTTCTCAACTTTTTTGCCAACGCTAAGAAGATCGGTTAGGATCTTTTGAAAGTTGGATAGATGCTCCTGCATACTTTGACCTTCGTCCATCCGCAGCCTATAGAACTACCTCTAAAGGAAGAGGGTATTGGTGAGCTACTTTGCCATATACAACTCCTCGAATT